>VMOF01000111.1:35388229-35425330 GCA_011764245.1 Trialeurodes vaporariorum | reverse complement strand
TGTTTTTGTCGAAATTTAAAATTTTTTTCTAAAAAGGGCTTACTTATTAGAGTATTTTGTGTCCTTGATTTTTAAATTCCGACTCTTCAAAGAGGAGTAATGATTTTTTGAAAATTAGTCCAATTCGAACTTTGACCTTCGATGTATCAAAAACGAAAACCGATATTGAACTTCGATTCGCACCAAAAGTCTGATAATTTCACCCTCTTTTCGATTAATAAATAAAATATGGGGGTCCCTGTTTGAAGTATTGAATTTAGGGACGTGGTATCCGCCCTGCGGGCCCCCTGGAGATGGCCCCGAAATCGGAAACCCCCTATAAAGATGTCCCCCTCAAGCATTTGAACACGTGTTTCAGTGTTTTTCAAAATCCGGAGTCGTTCTCGAGATATTTGGCCTAGCTCCTTTTTTAATTGACACCCTATATGCTATGAAACTTAATGAAAAGCGGTATTACAAGAATAACAACGCAGTCAAAGCAGCTTACACTGATTGACTGCATGTTATCTTTGTATCGCTAGACTGCGATACAAAATCTGCTGGCTGCTTGTTTTTTTTTTTTTTTTTTTAGAAGAACTCACTTTAGAGTGATGGGTCATTCCACCTTAACTGTCCCACTTGCAACATTTTAAAAGTTTTCTTATCATCCTATATTTTTAAACTATTAATTTTTCAGCAATCAAAAGGGTGATAATTGAGTGACCTCTTTCTCGTCTAATCTCTAAAAAAACAAAAACTTGATGTTAAAGAATCAAAACAATGGATTTTAAATGTTTCAGGTGGGACAGTTAAGCTGGAATGACTCTAATGCAGATTTAAAGTTTAATAATTCGGACCGATGAAAGGGAAGTTACACATTTTTGAAAATGAGTCGTTATCGAACTTTGACCTTCGATTTATCGAAAATAAAAAACGACATCGACTTCCAGTTTACGTCAATCGTCTTAGAATCTCACCTTCTTCCTAACCATCAAATAAAAATTGGGGGGTCCCCATTTTAAGTATGGGTTTTAGGGCGGCGAGAACCCCCCGAGGGGCCCCAGGTGGGAGCCCAAAATCGGTGACCCCCAAAAAGAAGTCCTCTTCACAAATATTGGATACATATACCTGCGATTTTTAAAAATCGCGATCGTGTTCCAAAAAACCCGGGTGGAAACTAATTTAATCAAAACCCCGTACCCCGCATGTATGAGGAAGATAAAAGGAGTATTAGATCAGCCCAAATATAATACAAACAACTTTTTCCAGGACGAAAGCTGGACTCTTAACGCACAAAGGTCGGAATGTCTCGGGGTAAAGTTTACAGTCCTTTTTTCAACCGAATTAAATAAATAAATAATAATAATAATAAAAAAAAAAAAAAACATGCAGAGGCGGAATGAATCGCCGCTTTCAATACAAGGACCTCAATGCGTTTTTCTTTTTTTTTTCTATCGTGTAAACTTGTTTGACCGGCTTGATTTGACTTGACTGAAATAAATTAACTTGACATAACAAAAACGAGCAAATTTTAGAGCTCGTTTTTATTCTAGAAACATATTCGCGCAATCTTAGCTTTTATAATTGCTGTTTCTTTCCGTCAAATAGACAAAAAAAAAATGTAGAAATAAGAGTGATCACAAGACTACACTAGACTCTTGAGGCATTTGACAGCGTGACGTAATTATAATTAATTATTCTTTGGGTAATTAATCAGACAAGTTTGCTTTGCTTTCAGTGTGACCTCGAATTTTCTCTTAGACAAAAAAATTGTAAAAACCGCTGTAAACTCAACCTATCTAGATATGTAAAATTTACAACTGGAAGGAAGAAAAGAAAAGGAAGAAAAGGATATATTTTTCGAACTACTTGCTCTTTAGCCGCAAAGGAGGACCGTACACTCCCCCATCCTCCCCTCCCGATCCTTCATTTCCAGTTAATTTTGCTCCATACCATCTAGATCTCTCACAGACTATTCATTCTTAGGAAAAAATTCAGATTCGGAATTTTTCTCGCTAATCTGTCTGGCTCCAACGCCAATTCGTAGAATTTCCATTTCAGTCAAATCACCCCGCCCGCCTTTATTCAAGGTAGTGGATAAATATTCCTACTCTGCTGTACTTGTTTTTGTCCGCATCATCAATTGAAGGTGCTCAACGAAGCATATTCTTATTCCTCTATATTCGACGTTCATATCACGTCTCATGTGTCGTCATATCTGAGGTTCGTGCCTCATATCATATTTAAATAATACTTTTTTTTCCATTGCTTACCATAACGCCGGCATCGTGGATTCAAAATTTTTTAAAAACGGACTTTAAATTCGTGATCAGCGGCCCAAAGAACCCCTAACTCAACATCTTCCACCAGTTTTTAGGTCAAACTGGAGTGAAATGTGCATTCGGTAGTACCATAGTAGGCCGCTGCGTTGTATCAAATCGAAGCGCAGAACGCCCATACTTTGAAAAATCATAACTCTCAGATAGGGACGAGATTGGATGAGATATTTGGTGGATCGATAGATAAAGATGTGGAGAACAACATTCTAGGGTCATTTTAGCGTAGGTACACATGCATACAAAAACTTTGGTAGTCCATTAGTTTTGACTTTTCAGGAAATTTCACGTTAAAATTAACGCTGTTTTTGAGCACGAGCTGAAACCATTATAACAAGGCTTAAAGTAAAATTAATGCAATGTAAAATGTTCGCCGTATCTTTAAAACTAATGAGCTGGTCACAGAAATCGATTTCATCAAAAAATAAAAAAGTTACGATGAAATGATTAGATCACTGTGTTACGAGCGTTCACAGGCAAACATTCTGAGTCGCGCGTGTGTGCATACATTTGTAGGCCCATAATTCCGTAAGTAGATGTCCAATTTTGCTCAAATTTTGCAGAGCTTATCTCCAAACTATGATATATCGAGTAGCGTTGTCAGATTTCACTTTCTCTTTACTTCATTTTTCTACTTTATGGTAGTTAAATGTGCATTCTGTCACATAGTGAGGCGTGCCTTTAAGTTAATTTCCTCGCGAATCACTTGAGCACTTGGTGTTTCAAATTTTCAAATTTCATCGCCCGTCATAAGACTGTCACCACTATATCTCAATTCTTAAGCTCATCGCTTAAACGTAAAACGTGAGCGCTCCGATAGGTACTTTTGATCCGTCATTTTTTGTCAGTGATTTTTACCGTACTTCTTCAATCGTTCGTTTAACAACAATTATGATTTTTTAAGTAAAAAACAAGTTAGCTTAAATACCAACTAGCCCGTACCTCTAGAATGCTGGCCGTGGTGGGCGCCCGTAGGGTGCATCGAACGGCTAGTATTTATATATACAGGGTGTTTCATGTAATCTGCTCACTATGGTTTTCTTGAACGGTTGACGATAAAAAAAATCTGAAAAATCGTTTTTATACTAATTCGGACCTGAAATTTAATTTAAAAATACTGTCACAACCCAAAATTTGGTTTTGGGGGGTTTTCAGGGGGAGCACCCCCCTAATCTCAAAATTTTAAAATAGCAACCCCTATCTTGTGATACCTCATTTGAAAGAGAGTAAACTCTAAGCATTTTGGCTCAAATCGAAAGTCGATATCTTTTTTCGTGTTCGAGATATCGAAGGTCGAAGTTCGATATTGGACCAATTTTCGAAAATTCTTAACTCACTCCAATAAGAGTCGTAAATCAAAACTGCACATGTAAAATGCTCCACTTGAAGAGTAGGTACTTTCAAGAAAAAATTACGACTTTACGATCAAACAAACCGGAAGGCAACTTTTAGGCACCTTAACATTTTTGGTGGGAAAACGCCCATTCCTCAAAATTTTCTAATGGCAACCCCAATTTTTTATTAAGTCATTCGAAAAGACGTAAAAAGTTGTGCATGTTGGTGCAATTGAAAGTTCGATATGGTTTTTCTTATTCGATTTATCGAAAATTGAAGTTCGATTTGGACCATTTTTCGACCCTGTGAAGGATGGATCCTATCGTGTGATACACCTTCGAAAGCACTTAAAAACCAAGCATTTTAGCGCAAACCGGAAGTCAATACCTTTTCATGTGGTCGAGATATCGCAAATTAAAATTTAAGGTAAGCCCAAACCGGAAACTAAACTTTGACTTGCTATATCTCGACCGCATAAAAAGGTATTGACTTCCGGTTTGCGTAAAAATTCTTGGTTTTTAAGTGCTTATAAATATTATTGATATTAATGATAAATAAGTTTAACGAAGAAGTTTACCTGATATTTTTGACAAGCTTGTGTTGTGGAGGTAGTTGTAGGAACGTACATAATTCGTCAGCCTTCTCTTGAATGGCTTTTTTCCTCATGCCGAAAACGTAGCCATAATATGCTAGATTTTCATAAATAGTTAACTGCACAAATAACTGTAAGGTCTGAAAAATCAAAAAAGTTTGATTAGATTTGAACTTTTCATAGGTGCGCGCGTATTTTAAATTTATAAAGAAGAAATGTAGGAGCACAAACTGTACAACTTTATTGAGGTTTTTGAGAATTTTAGATCGTCCCTCTCTGCCCGTCTACAGTTTTGGGTCCACTATCGGTAAACGTGGGTTAAGAAACTTCTTTCCGAGAGCGAAATAAGTGGTTTAAAATCAGCAGTGTTGCCACTTAATGGATAACTATCCAATTTTTCCCATTTGGCCTAACCTTTTCGCACATGAATTATAAAAAAAGTGTCACCGTAATCTGAAACCTATAACTTTAAATTGAATGAACTTTTCTCACATGATTTCATCAATTTTTTCGAATTTCTATAAGACTCAAAGTAAAATGTCGTCCCTTCTATACTGTCGTGCTAAGGAAGGTCGCCGTAAACGCCTAAAATAAAAAAAAAAAAATAAGTTAGACACGGAAATCTTCTATTTTCGCGACATGCACTTTCACGTGGTAAAATTAAAATTCACTTATCTCTATCAGTTTCTGAGATATAGAGAGAAAGTACGCCGAAATACTCCGTAAATACGCTGTAAGTACTCAGGAAAAACGCCGTAAGCGCCAGGTACACGCAGCAGCATGCAGAATCTCCATCCGAGCTGAGCGGAGACCATAGGCGGAAATAGGGGGGGGGGGGGGGGCAGGAGGGGGCTAAGCCCCCCTCCAGAGGTCTGCCAAGCCCCCCCCCCCCCCCCCCCAGAAAATTTTGGAAACAAAAAAACGTTTACCCACAACAACAACAAAAATATTACAGTATATGATGTTTATCATTTAATTTTGTGATTGCCTAATTGTTTCGCACCCCAGCTAATAGCTATATGAGTACAATTTATTTCATGTCTTAACTTAGGTGTGTATGATGTAGGTACTTACAGTTGACGAAAGAATGTCAGATGCCGCCTTATATTTTGGTTCAAGTAGACTACCTGCGATACCTAAAAAGCATCGCATGTGGCCTACTTAAGTCAAAATCTAGGACGTTATCTGACATTATTCAATTCGTCGACTGTAACTGTAAGTACATCATACGCCTAAGTAAGTTGGGGGGAGGGGGGTCATGATATACCCCTCTTGGAGGGGGGCGGTCTTGAGGTATCTCTAAGATCCCTTGAAACTCAGCCCCCCCCCCCCCCTCAGAAAAAATTCCTAGTTCCGCCTATGGCGGAGACGCGGCGGCGCGGGCGGTTCTACCTATGTATCGGGCGCTTCCTCGGCGACCTTTTACACAACAATGCATGCCCCGCCAGACGGGGAAAAAGTCGCATGTTCCTCGTGTATGCGACCTTCCTTCGATTTTTAGTTATTTGGAGCAAAAATATTTGACTTTGCACCCTTTTACAACGATCAAAAATCAAGTGAAGATACCTAATCGATGAATGCGCAAAAACGTGCCAAAATCGAAACTGGTTGGGAGGGCCATGCATTTAACTTTGAACGCGTTTTACTCGATTTCATGTGCAGTGGAGATACGGCGTTCTTCCCCAGCACGGAAGTATGGGACACTGTGAGCGAAAGGGTTAATGTAAAAGCTAGTTCATTAACAGGCAAATCTGGCATCAATGGTCCTCAGCAGTGTTTCCTTTTTTTCGAAGAATTTCCGATTTTTCCCATTATTCAAACTTAATGTAAAAAGCTAGTAATTTGTGGGAAGATCTGACAACACTGGTGGTCAAGGCAATCCTTCAATAATTCTACAAAATCTAAATCAAATATATGAATGTTACGAACCTGAGGCATGTATCCTAATTCACTTTTTTCTTTTATCCGGAGATTTACACTCCCTGAATCGAGATGAATTCTACCGACTATACAACTGAGTAGCGTTGTTTTTCCACATCCGCTTGGACCCAAGAGGCCGTATCTGAAACACATGATAGAATTGAGACTCTTATTGATACGCTACGGACTTTCGATCATCATTTTCCGCTATACCCTCGCATATTTTGAGTTGCAAGTTTACAACTGTCGGTCCAATCTACGGGTGCGGTCAATGGCGGTCCGTGGGGGGGGGGGGAGGTAGGAGGGAGGAGAGTCTTTGGGGGTTTCAAGCCCCCCACATTTATTGGGTTCAAGAAAAGTGAGAAGCAAAAACAAAAAAACCTGATCACATTTTTCTAAGCCCTACACTTTTGATCCCGCGCACGGACCGCCGCTGATAGCGATAATTTTGCGCCTAAAAATGCTGCCAAAAAGGAATGTTGGTGTTTAGGAAATGACGCGCAACTGGCACATAGTGTTGGCTCGTGCTACTTGGCAACCGTGTTTTTTTTTCTTTTTGTTTTCATTTGAATCTAGTCCAAAGTATTGATTTCTCAGGACCCTGGTAAAAATAATCAGCTTGTTGACAGTTAGCATGAGATTTGAGACCTGATGTCAGGTTGCCGTCATCATGATGTCAACAGAGATTTTGCTGACATGTTGACATTGTTGACGCCATGGTGAGTCATGTTGACGTCAACACGACGTCATGCTGACGTCATGTTGACGTCAGGTCTCAAATCTCATGCTAACTGTCAACATGTTGACATTTAGCTGATTATTTTTACCAGGGGAATTTGGAGAAACCTCCGACGATCGATTATTTTTCGTATAGGTTTAAATAGGGGAGAATTGTTGCCAAATTGCAAAAGCCGCCACTGCAGTAGATCGAATCAACATATATTTTGAACACTGTTAAATGCAGTATAGTGAATCGTCTGAATGGGTCTGTTGCAAACTTTTGCTACAGCGCTATAAAGTGTTCAATCTCATGTAAAAGCGTGTGAAAAGTCCATTGGCGGCATCAGTAAGTCATAAAATGCAGTATGAAACTCACGAGAGACGTTTAATGAAATCCAAGATGGCGGTAAAATATCGAGCAACCTGTATGCATGCACCACGAACATCCAAGGATAGCCAACCTCACAATATCGATCACACCCAATCACAACGTAAATAAACACATAACCTCTGAAGCTGTGAGGTTGTCAACGTTGGCAATCCTTGGACGTTAAAGGTGCATGCATACAGATTGCTCGATATTTTACCGCCATCTTGGATTTCATTATACGTCTCTTGTGAGTTTATTATCGCATTTCATGAATTTCTAATGCCACCAATGGACTTTTCGGGCGATTTTACGTACGATGATACACTATTTATCGTTGTAGCAAAAGTTTGCAACAGACCCATTAGTCAGCGTTGCCTTTTGTCTACTTAAGCTCAAGCAAAAGGTCGAATTTGAGAAAGATTTTCGCACACTCCATATCGGAAATTTTCCAAAGGCTTAGATGGATGAATTGCGATGTCAAATTGCTTTCTTTTGCCCCAGCCACTAAATTAGAAAAACAAGTCAATTTAAAACTTAAAATAAGTCTACTTTCTTATTACTTATAAAAAAAAAAAAAAAAAAAAAAAAAAAAAAAAAAAAAAAAAAAAATCATTACTTCAACGTTTTTGAAGCAAACAAAAGTAAACTTTTCATGTTTCAAAAAGTCTAATTTTTAAGCCAGTGTAAGGCGGTGAAGAGGTGGTGGCCAAAGCGAGAGCAGGGAGGCTCGGGCTTCGATTAACGCAGACAGTTGCGCGTCATATCCAATAGTCCACTCGCCGAAAGAGTGTCATTGGTGAATACAAATTTCAATACCAACGTCGCGATGCAATTAAGTAATACGCAACACACAAACACACACACACACACACACATTCACACACGCACAAACCATAGAGGTTTTTTTTTGTTAATCGATGGACTCTATGGACTCGACACCATCGTGTGGATCATGCGTCAGAAAATTAAAACGGGGTGAATCTGCTTTATTACTCTGCCCAAGAAATAATTCATGCCTTAATATTCTATAGTCTTCAAAAATTTTACTTCCGCGTTGTGGAATTGTGGATGATGATATATACTTGTGTTCAGTGGCGAGGCGTGCGATTTGGCAACTACTCGCCCCCTCCCCCCATTTAAACACATTAGAAAGGTCAAAATGCCTAGTCATCGCCGATGACTGGGGCGTTCGACTTTTTTGGTGAATTTAAATGGAGAAAATATATTGTTGTCAAATTACACGCTTCGCCGCTGCTTGTGTTTTTGTCATGCATCTACACCAGAGATTTAGAAAAGTAAGCAAGATTAGCAAAAGAGCGTATATCAATTGGGCGAGCCCTAAAAATCGTTTCATTCGGGCGCGTGGAGGGGAAGCAAAACTGGAGAAAATTACACTTCATTTGGGCGAGCCTATACATACTGGAGCCAGTATGTATACTGTAACCTATGTACTGGACGAATAAATATAGGAAGATGTATGAGGTGAGGTGAGGTACTCACGACTGTATGAAATTCATGCGATGAGTGAGAAATCTTTAGCACAACTAAAGGCCCTGAAAGCTTTCACAGCCTCTCACCACAAGGAGATTTTATACTCTCTAACAATTATCCACGTAAACTATTGACACTATCGATAAGAAAAGAAGGGAGAGGCTCTTAGAATTTGCTTCTTTGACTGAAGAAAATTTTGAGAACTGTTTGTCAACCAATCCCAAGGATAATCTGCATAACAATTCGCGCTGCACATCTCAAAGCATCGATTACATAGAAAGAAAGGTTAACTTTTTTCGATTTAATCTTTATATATAAATCACAAAAAAACTAACTGACTGATTCACCCATGATCGGCGTACCTCGGTAACGGTTGGGGTTACGGGTTTGATACTTTCCATATCGAAGGATGTTTATCTGAATAGGTGCAATAAGAAGCGGTTTTTTCTGCGCGCCATATCCGCGGAGATATCGCGGTCTAAAGGGGTCGTTTTTCCCATAAGGACAATGGGTGCGAGAGAGAGTGCGAGTGCGACAGACGATCTCCGTTGCCGGAGCTGCAAGTGACTATAGGATTCGTCCGTATGCGGCTTTGTTTGTTTGAATTTAGAATAACAGCGCCGCAATGGTGCAACGCGTATAGCAACCATTGGGTTGCTAACGCCGTTTTTCGGTTTGAACTGTCAGCTGTTGAAGCGTTACATAGTTATTAATATAGCGATATTTGCGTGGAGAGCTGGAATCTATATAATAAAGTTGTCGTTCGGTCCCCCGGCGCTCCCGTTCTTCGGTCCCGTTCCCGCTATCCGTTGGGTTCCGCGGTCCCCCGACCCGAGTGTCCGCCGCTCCGTTGGGCTCCCTCTGCCCCCGAGACCGACCCTCTTGCGGCCCCCCCGTTCTCGGGAGGGGCGGTTTTCCGAAAACCGTTTTTCCGCGCTGGTCGCAGCCCCGTTCGGCCTGTCGGTTCCGCACTCGGTCCCTTCGATCCGCCCCGTCGTCCCGCGTTTTCTGAGTGGTCTCTCGGTCCGTTCTGGCGCCCGGGGAGGGAGGGGCGACCGGGGAGGGAGGGGCGACCGGAAAAGTGGCTTCGGACCGAAAATTTTGTGGACAGGGTCAGGGGCGAGCCCTAGCGTCCTGGGACCTCGCCGCCCCTTCCGCATGATCGCCGAGGGTCTGAAATGGGTGGGTCATCTTTTCGTTTTTTAGGAATCGCCCTGGGGAACCCGGGAGGGGCGTTTTTCGGTTTGCGGTTTTACCGATTTCCTGACCGCGGGGTCGGGCCCGCGGGCCCGGGATTTCGCGTGTGATCGCGTGGCGGGTAGGCCCACGATTGGGATGGGGGTCTCTATCGGGCGGATGGATCCTCCGGTCGGGAGGGGCGCGAAAAGGTCCCGGTGAGGACCCCGGAATGGCTGTGGAAAGCTCGAGTCTCGGGGCTACGTTAATCGTCGCCCGTGGCAACGCGACGGAGAGTTCGCCTCGGATGGAACCGCGTTGCCGGGTCGTGTCGGATCTGCCTCCTGTGTCGATGAATATTGTTTGTTCGCGGTGAGGTTACCGGAGAAGAATGGCAACCGTCGCCGTGTTGCCTGATACTCCGGTATTTCTACGTGGACTGTGAGAGGCGATTTGATTTTCGGGCACTGTTTGTCTACGCTCCGAATCTTAGTTGTTGGATATTGTATCACGGGCCACAAACGAAAGTCGACCAAAGACATTATACAGGGTGAACAAAAGAGAATCCAGGCTGAATAACTCAAGTAAGCATCTAAAACGACATAATGTGTCCGCGACATACACCATCCATCAGTGTTAATTTGACTCATTTTTAGTGTTTTAGAATAATTCTACGCCTACCATTGCACCTCACTATCGCTATCTCATGTATTTTAAGATGCTGATTTCAAATATGCTATCAGTTTTCATGAAACTGGCCTATATTTTACGTAAATTTGAAATTACGCCTTCTTAGCAAAAAATTCGATATTCTGGAAAAAGTAAGAGTTTTGAGTAAAAACCAAGGCCGAATTTGAAATCAGTGGGTCAAAATACATGGAAGAGTAAGCGGGAGGGGTGAGAAAGAGGTATCTTATGATGAGAAAACCTGGCTTTACGTTCATAACAGCCGTACACACTATGACGTTAAGGCGTAGAAGTCAAACAACTCGCGAACATCTTCGATTTTTGAAAAAAGCTCAACCACGTGTTTGCTTATTTAAAGAGGGAAATTTTTAGGAGGGTTTCTATATTCGGCGTCTTCCGGGGGGGGCAACGGGAGCGCCACCCCCATAAATTGGGCTGTAATATATTTTTTATTGCAGATTTGGGAAGAGCGCAAAATTCCGTACGTCATTATCGATTTTCGTCTTCGAAATATCGAACCTCAAAAACGCTAACGGCGCATTTTCAAAAAATCATATCTCCTCCAAAACAGGTCCGAGTAAAAAAAAAAAAAACTACGAATTTAAAATACTCTACAAAGCAAGTAGTTTCCAGATAAAAATACACTATTCAACTAAAATGTACACGGTTGCCAAGTTTTAGCTCCTAATTTTTTTCCTGATATTTCTGGCATACGTAGCCTGGCTCCTTTTTTTGTACACACCTTGTAGAAGAAGACTGGCCCCTAGCGGCGAGAATTGAAGCCGGTTACTTTCATGGGCTGGGCTTTCCCGCTCGGGGGTATGAACCTAAATCATATTGCGGCTTATGGACTATGATGGAGCCGAGTTGTAAAACTGGTTCAAAAGAATGCTAATTACTTCAAGTTTTAAAAGTACTAAGATATGATATTCAGTTCATGTCAAAGTTAAAATTACGACGAACTTAAACGAAAGTTTCGGTGAAGGTATCCGCGAGATATGACGATAGAAAGAACGGCAGAGAGCTGTTATGGACGCTAAAGTAAACAATAACCGACCGATCGTTAACTTCGATTTTTCAAGAACCGACGCGCCTTAAATTGGTCCCAATTTTCGATTAAAATGTATATTCCATACTGTGCAACATACGTGATTTGCAACTAACCGGGGAAGTGTCCTGCCCATCAGCCCGTGCCATGACCGCTGACCGGCTTCACTTTTCTCCCATGATATGAGATAGCAGAGAGGTTAGTTTCCTCTGTAATGTCTTTGGATACAACTGACGCTAACAACCGATATGGTCCAACTCAGTCCAAGCAATTCGATACGCGGCTCTATTAATTGACGCCCCTCCCTTCTTTCATGTGTTTTAGGAGCTCATTTTTTCGGAGGTGAGGGTCGTTATTCGCTTCTCTGATATAGTTTACCTAACTATTCCAAAGAGATGCTGAATCGCATTGTTGTCCTCTCAATGGACTCCTTCAAAGTTCTCATGATTAATCCCCCATGATGCATTCAGATGCTTAGAGTAGAGCATTAGAGATACATTCAGCCCAGAAAAAACCAACAGTCCGTGGTTAGCACAAACAAAAATTTGACTTGGGTGCAATTTTAATTGGTACAATCAAAATTTGAGACTACAAATTGGAATAGGCCCTTCTCTTTTCCTCCCTCTACTCTCAACTCTCCCACCACCCTCAACTCTCCCTCCACCCTCAACTCTCCCTCCACCCTCAACTCTCCCACCACCCTCAACCCTTCTTCCACCCTCCGTGATCATCGGTTTTCAAATTTCGCCCACGCGTTGGCAAAACTCCTCTGCATCCCCCCCTCTTACCATCTTTATATCTCTTCAACCACTCTCAATCCATGACCTTCTATTTTTCTATCACTTTCACTTTTTCTCTATCTTCTCTCTCACTCCTGTCGGCTTGAACACTCTCTCTCATTTTCCTACCCCTCCTCATGGGCACACCCAGAGGGGCCGGAGCCCCCCTTTCCCCATATAGCAAGAACAAAAGGAGGAAAGGCAAGGAAAAAATGAGGAAGAGAGGAAGAGAGAAAAAAAATATAGGAAAGGAAATGAGTTTAAAAAAAGTTGATCAGTGTCATGATTTTTCATAATATCGTTTTCCTTGGAGGAACACATCTTTCCCGACAGAAATGTCCGCAATTGTTAATTACGCTCTATCTTCCTCTGATATCCAGATTTCCTGAAGCCTCCGTCTTTTTATCAGCATGATTGGAGATTAAGATATTTCTGTACTTTTTTCAGCATAGTCGCGGAAAATCTCATTTTTTTCGAGGTTTAAATTTTCAAAATTTTCTGGAGGAGGACTCCTGGACCTCCATCAGCCGGGGGTGCCCCCCAGACCCTCCATATGAAATGACAGCATGCCCCCCCATACTGGAATCCTGGGTGCGCTCATACCCCTCCTTCAACTAAAATCACATGCAGCAAAATTTTAGCTGTTGCCCAGCGAGACGCTAAGCGGGACACAGAAGAATAAATGCAGTTTTTGTGCAGCGTGACTGAGTAAGCTTTTTGAGTAGCGCGACTGATTGTGAGTGTGGTAGTCAGTTGTGTTGCTTTTGAGTTCCAATGCGCGCGCGCATCGTTCAACAGGATGACCCGTACTCGGTGATTCCACAGAGAACTTAAACCAATCACAATGAAAGATTCACGCCTACGCCTTAAGATGATACTACGATTCCTACAAAAAGAAAGCGTTTAAATGTCTCGGAAGTCATCATAGATTGCTAACTTGGTTGGTATTGATTCACTAAACAGATTCTTCTTTAAAGTTGCGGAAAACATTCGACTCTTAACGTTCAGGGACCACATAATATTCGGTCCCGAGCATTGAATTGCGTGCATCTTGCGTGCGGTTTTGACCAATCAGAGAGCTTACGCACGGTCACATGATCGTGCGTAAGTTATGCTCGGGACCGAACATTATTTGGTCCCTGAAAATTGTATTGATTGTCATTGTTAAAAATGATACCTTCTTCAACAAAATAAAGGGCTGTGGCATAAGGTTGACAGATCCACCTCTATGCGGTTGGAGCCGAGCGAAGCCGGGCAGCCTGCTAGTTATTAATATACAAAGCCCGCAAGAAGTGAAAGATTTTTAAAAAAAAGGAAAAAATGGTGGACAAAAAAATAAAAGAAAACAAGCGGTTATTTCAAACCCATTCGTGTTAGAATACATTGTTAAATCCCACCGTCTACCTTGCAGCGCAATGTCTTTGATAGACGTACCCACACAAATTCTATGATGGAGGGGGCACCACGATTTTTGGGTAGGGGGGAAGGGGGTCATCCAAAGTAATGAAGATTAATTCAAACAGCACAGCAGCTTTTTATCTAAACTCGTTCAATAGTTAGCCGAGGGGGGCACCCCGATTTTTGGGTAGGGGGAAGGGGGACTACAAACAAACGAAAAATAATTCGAAATGATGAATATTGGCCAAAAATGTAACTTTTATCTCAACTCGTTCAAGAGTTACACTAATATGAGGCACGGGGGTGGAGGGTGGGGGTTGAACTTCCCCAAAAAGTTGTCATCCAAAAAATGAAGATTATTAATCCGAACAGCAGCTCTAGATGGTGGGGCACGGTGGGGGGGGAGGATAGAACTATACAATAAAACCGCCGGTCTAATGAATATTGGTCAGAACTGCAACTTTTTATCTCAACGCGTTCAAAAGTAAGACGGGGGTGGGGAACGGGGGAATGGGGGGGGGGGGGGGGACTCCCCCAAAATAATTGTCATCGAAAATTATGAAGATGAATTCAAACAGCAACTTTACAACTTTTACAACTCGTTCAAAAGTTAGGCTTGGGGGGAGGGGGTCGGCACGCCCGTTTTTGGGAGGGGGGGGGGGGATAGGACTAGAAAAATACCTCCAGAATAATGAATATTGGTAAAAACTGCAACTTTTATCTCAACTCGGTCAACAGTAAGACGGGGGTAGAGCACGGGGGAATGGGGGGGGGGGGGGGGGGGGTTGGTGTTGAACTCCCCCAAAATAATTATCATCCAAAGTTATGAAGATTAATCTAAACAGCACCTTTACATCTCAACTCGTTCAAAAGTTAGGCGCGGGGGGGGGGGTGTGGCACGCCCGTTTTTGGGTGGGGGGGGGGGGGATAGGAATTTAAAAAAAACCTCCGGAATAATTAATATTGGTCAAAACTGCTACAAGCTTTTTGAGCTTTTATCTAAAAAGCTGTATTTCGTGATAAAAGCTCAAAAAGCTTGTCTGAATTACGTTTTAAGGAAATTTTGACTCAAAAAATGAAAATAGCAACCTAAAAAACCCCCCGGATACCTAATTTTATAAAAAATCGGAGCACTCTAAATGCTACGGTAAGGCGATCGAAATCATTCAAAATAACATTGTGTTAAATGAGCGTTGCCACGGGGTAGTATCAATTTTCCTGAAAATCGCCGAAAACTTAAATCGTGTTTTTGAGAGCTTACACGTCGTCAGAGCGTAAAAACACAGAGGACCTTTCATGTTGAAAATTACCTCAGAAACAAAGAACATGTATCAATTTTTTTGATACCTTGCATCGTTTTCGATATATATCGAAATGATCGATTTTGGGGCCCTCCCCCCTCCCTCCATTGAATTTACCACAGCACCTAGGCATGGGGACTTTTAGGTGGTCATTACTGACACCAAGACGAAGCGATTAAGCCCAAAAAACCTTTGATGGGAATTTGTTCTTCCAATAATCACCCATTGCCTGGACTAAAGCGCGGCGAGAGCATTTTACGCATAACTTTAAATGGACTTTTGTGGCATTAAGACTGCAGATAAGCCAAACATAATGAAAATGTCAGCCCTGTAAGAACCAAAAGTAGCTTTTTTCCACCATAATTGACTATTAAAACCCCCCAAAATTCATATTTGGTACTTACGCCCTTTTTGCCGATGAGGGGCCACTTAGAGTCAATTTTTTTCAAAATGCTTGTTATAGGTCAAATTTTTAGACCACAAAGAACAAAAAATCCACCGTTCGCACAAAAAATAATCATTTTTGAAAAATAAGAATCACCCGGGGGGGGGGGAGGGGTGGACAAATAATTATCATCCGAAGTTATGCAGATTAATCCAAACAACAACTTTACATCTCAACTCGTTCAAAAGTTAGGCGGGGGGGGCTTTCAATCCTTCGTTGACACACGCGTTTCAATGGTAGAGATAGATGTAAGAGAATTTCTCTGGGTTGCGCTACACGCCTACACGTATAGGCAAGTATAGGACTTTTTCTTTCTCTCTACCTCTCTCTGGCCCCTGTTTGAACATATGAGTCAGAAAATGATAGCATAGGAAGTTCGCTCTAGACTTTAGGTCCTATTATCTCTCAAGTCATTTAAAACGCGCGCGGTTTAATGGATGAAGAGAGAATGTGAGTGAGAGAGAGAAAGAGTGAGTGAGTGAGAGAGGGAGAGAGAGAAAGAGACAGAGAGAGACAGAGAGAAGAGAACTGGGAAAGAGAATGTATGTGTGAAAGAGAGAAAAAGAGATTGAGTGAGAGAGAGAGAGAGAGAGAGAGAGAGAGAGAGAGAGAGAGAGAGAGAGAGAGAGAGAGAGAGAGAGAGAGAGAGAGAGAGAGAGAGAGAGAGAGAGAGAGAGAGAGAGAGAGAGAGAGAGAGAGAGAGAGAGAGAGAGAGAGAGAGAGAAGAGAAAAGAGAGAGAGAGAGAGAGAAGAGAGAGAGAGAGAGAAAGAGAGAGAGAGAGAGAGAGAGAGAGAGAGAGAGAGAGAGACAGAGAGAGAGAGAGGAGAGAGAGAGAGAGAGAGAGAGAGAGAGAGAGAGAGAGAGAGAGAGAGAGAGAGAGAGAGAGAGAGAGAGAGAGAGAGAGAGAGAGAGAGAGAGAGAGAGAGAGAAACAGAGAAAGAAAGAGGCGAAGGCTATTAAATAGTTTTCTGTCGAGCTACCTCACACACACTGCCGCTCAGAAACGACGCAACACTTGCGCACGTTCACGCACACAACTCCCCAAATTACAGATGTACGCTATGGGTGATGTCGTGTTAGAGCTCAGGCATAAGGTATAGATGGCTCAGGATTTAACACCATAAGATTGTACGGGCGTCTTAGTGATTGTAAAACATTGTCTTTAACAATGTAAAAGAAGAAAAAGAATGGAGGTTATTTTAATTTTCGGAAAGCATAATACGGTATACATACAGGGTGTCCGGTAAGTCCCGGAACGGCTGCGCCATTTCTTTATTTACGCAGATAAAAAAAACCAAACTCTGTGAATGTTCCTAGATAAATAAAAACTACTTTTTGGGGGGGGTCAAAATTTTGGTCGCCCCTCCCGGGGGGGGGCGGGGGCGCCCCTAACTTTTTTTTCAAATGGCAACCCCTATCTTGTGATACCTCATTCGAAAGAGGGTAAAAAATTGAGCATTTTGGCGCAAACCGCATGTCGATATCTCTTTTAGTATTCGAGATATCGAACTTCAAAATCTATGGAAACCCATTTTAAAAAAATCATAACTCTTATTCGGAAAGTCGCTATTTAAAAAACTAGGGGTCTAAACTACTCTACATAACATGCACTTTCCAGGGAAAAACATCTCTGCCCAAAAAAATTAACTTACAGTTATTGTTTTTTTTTCCCGCCAAATTTTTTTAAAACATTTCGGCGGGAAAAAAAACAATAACTGTAAGTTAATTTTTTTGGGCAGAGGTGTTTTTCCCTGATGTTATGTAGAGTAGTTTAGACCCCTAGTTTTTTAAATAGCGACTTTCCGAATAAGAGTTATGATTTTTTTAAAATGGGTTTCCATAGATTTTGAAGTTCGATATCTCGAATACTAAAAGAGATATCGACATGCGGTTTGCGCCAAAATGCTCAATTTTTTACCCTCTTTCGAATGAGGTATCACAAGATAGGGGTTGCCATTTGAAAAAAAAAGTTAGGGGCGCCCCCGCCCCCCCCCGGGAGGGGCGACCAAAATTTTGACCCCCCCAAAAAGTAGTTTTTATTTATCTAGGAACATTCCCAGAGTTTGGTTTTTTTATCTGCGTAAATAAAGAAATGGCGCAGCCGTTCCGGGACTTACCGGACACCCGGTATAAAGAGGTCGAGAAGTGACCCACGAAAAGATAATCAGTTTTTTGTATGGATCCTCCCTCCCTTTCCTCCCCTAAAGAAAATATGAAATGGTGCAACTGATATTTTCCATGGGAGGCTCGACATTTTTCCGGGATGCTACCTCCAATATACTCCTCCTTTCCCTCTCCGAGTTAAATGATGAAACCAAAAACAGCGTAACTTAAATTTAAACATATTCACGGGAAACGGCTAATTAAATTGCTAATTAAATTTGAAGACTGTTTGACCCAATCTGGCAATACAGCAGAGGCACGTATCAACTCGTTGAATACTGAGACGAACGGACGGACTCTGGGGGGTGATCACGGAGGATCGTTTCGTTTTGGTATCGTTATCGTTATCGTTTACGTGTAACCTTATGGGTGGCTCAACTGATCGAATCGTTTTGAGCTCCTCGTAACGATTGAAACGGACGATAGGAAGCGATGAGTCGCAGGCTGTCGTAATCTCGATCGTTTGAAGTAGGAAGAGGTGAGGAGGGGATCACCTGCGCGATCGAGTTGCGCAGAAGCAAGCCCATTTGATTCAATGCAAACGATAACGATAACGATACCAAAACGAAACGATCCTCCGTGATCACCCCCCTGCTCAGTGAGCACTTGATGTGCGCATGCGCGCCTTAGGTGAGGAGCAAAACCGAGCCTTGGACGAACTAGGAATTGAAATAAAGAATGAGTTCGATTTGGATCGTGATGAGACCTTGCTGTGGTCTTAGCACCTGCTTCCCTCGATAAAATCACGTCCCCAAATCAGCCGGATTTTTCTCTCTCTTTCTTCAGACTGCAGTTACACCATATCAACTACAACTAACTATTCTTGATATCAATCCCTTTCTTTTTCAGGTCTCACTTGAAAGTCACCCTTTTATCCGAGTGGTCTTAGGAACTCTCACATAGAAGGAGCTTTCAACGGATTCGTCCGTGATAAGTCGCTAGTGACTTGAAATATCCGAGTGGTCTTAGGAACTCTCTCTTATATTTCAAGTCACCCGAGATTTCCTCTGGGGGATCACCCAAAAAGGGGAGTAAGCGGAGAAAGAGGGAGAAGGAGCGATCAGTAATAAAAGGCGGTAAAATGCGGACATCTCACATGAGATAAAAAGGTGCTGTTTGAATTAATCTTCATTACTTTGGATGAGTTCCCCTCCCCCCCACCCCACCCAAAAATCGAGGTGCCCCCTTCATATCATAGAATTCGTATGGGTACGTCTATCAAAGACATTGCGCTTCAAGGTAGACAGGGGGCTTTAACAATGTACTCTAACACGAATGGGTTTGAAATGACAGCTTGTTTCTTTTTGCTTGTTTGTTTTTTTTTTTTCTTTTTATTTTTTCCCTAGCAAAGATATAATATGTATAACTAACAAGAATGAAATAACAACTTGATTATTACCGAGATGCTAAACACGGAGACGGTTATTAAAGTACCTCCTTAAGCAATGAGTCAACACGCGCGTCAACCATTAGCCTGTCTCTGTCAAGTTTACTTCCTCAACCAGTCTACCTCGAAGTCCACCGAGATGGATGAAACGATGGAACATGACCAAATGGTGTTGCCTCCTGAGCCTCTCCCTCCTCTCATCTCCTCCTGCCGCCCATCATCCCCTCCTTTGCACCCCCTCCCGTCCCTCGCACTACTTGATACAGACGCATAAATGCAATTTATCATTGCATCTATACGTGTTAAACGTTCCATGATTGAAACTCAACATCGCATAGATGATTGATAGTAACTTTACATTTTTGCAGCTCTGTAACTACCCGACTGATCGAATAATTTCTCGAAAGGGATCTTCTATTACTATTTGCGTTATATGAGTCAAGAATTTTTCTTCCGCCGAGATATTTTTACAAGAGCTGTTTGCATAATCTTAAGTCAACTATCTATGATGAAAAAAATGATTTAAGACAATTATATGTATACTGTGATAATAAATTTGATTGACATTTAATATAAGGCTACATTAATTCATTCTTTCATTCTAGAAGGAGAAGAGATGAATTAAAAAGAGGTCACAATGCCGAATCGGGGGGGGGGGGGTGTCTGTTTGCCCCCCCCCCCCCCCCCACAATTTCTTCGAGGAGCGCAAAATCAAGGCTTTAGAGTGTGAAGAAAAAAAAAGAGGGAAAAGAGGAAGAAAAAGGGAGAAAGGGAAAAATATGAAAAAGAGGAAAAAGAAGGAAAGAAGGAAAAATAAATTAATTAAACAAAGATGAAGTTTGATGCAGTTTGCATATAAATTCACCCTGCGCTCGAAGGGGCTTCTTAAGACCATTCAGGAGCGCCTCTTTTGGCCTAAAATAAGCGATTTCGTTGACTTTAAAGGGGCGATGTTTTTATAAGGAGGCACGTTTTTTTAACTTCAAAGAAATTTGTCTTTTTTGGTCTTAAAGACCAAATCTCGTGTCACCTTTTTTTGGTCATAAGCAAGCGCTTTTATCGGCCCTAAGGAGACGCGTTTTTTGTCCCTATAGAGGTGCCCTTTTAAACTTCGAAGAAAATCAATTTGTTTGGTCTTACAGATGCGCTTCTTGGCCTCAAAAAGGCGCCTTTTTTGGTCGTAAAAAACGCTTATATCGGCCCCAAGGAGGCGCCTGTTTTTCGCCTTGCATCATGAAAGGCGCCTTTTTTTATAATCCAACTATTTACTGGCCCTGACTGGACGCCTTTCTTTAACTTCGTAAGGGAGCGCCTGGTGTTTTTAACCCTACAGACTATAGAGGCGCTTATTTTGGTCTTAAAAAGAAGCGCTTTAATTGGCCTTAAGGAGACGCATCTTTTGTTCATAATCACGAAGCTTCAGTGAGCTGCGCGGCCGGGGTTCGCGGAAAGAGGAAAAGAGAGAGAGAAGCATTCGGGTTCTAGCTTCTGGGAGATCTAGTTTTTATGATTTTGTAAACGTATGTAGATTTCCCTGATAGATTATAATTCGTATTAACAGCTAATTGATTTATCGTTCATTAATCAAAGTAACTCTCTTTCCCTCCAAACCATCACACTGGGCTGCCTATTCGTAGCTCGTAAAGGTGTAGTTTGGTGGTTTGGTTCATACTCATTCCATTTCGGGCGGCCTTATATTAAAGGTCGTATAGAACTAGAGTGAGTGTGTTCATACACTCATACCGGACGGCCTAACCTCTAGCTAGTATAGGTTGTGAGTGTATGAAAACGGGGAGCAGCTAAGTAATAGCAGAGCAAAGCTTCGCCAAACCTCTTCTTGACCCCCCAGTGAGATGCTTCCGTTTCTGTCGGCAGGGCCCCTTTCATGGCCCAAGACAAAGAGACTTTTCAACTTTAGGGAATGACGCTTCTTCTGATCTTAATCTAGCGTCTCTCTTCAGTCGGCTACAATGGAGCTCTATTATTAGTGTCCACAAAAGGCGCCAATTTGTGGATCTCGATGAAAGGCACCTCGCTTTTTGTCGCAAAAGCGCCTTCTTGACCTGGAAGAGATGCACATTTTCAATCTTAAGGCTGATTGCCCCAGACCCCCGTCCGACGGAAACTTCAGCGCGGAATCTCCGTCAGGGGTACATATCTAATGTAAACCAAATAAACGGGCCTTGGCTCATCATCTCTTGCTCCTAAAATGTACCGCGGCGTCGTTTGTTAAGAGGCACCTTCTTTGACCTTCGAAAGAAACGCTTCTTTGATCTCCGAGGGAAGCGCCCCACTATGGGGCCGAATGCACGTTTAACTACTATAAAGTCAAAAAATGAAGTAAAGAGAAAGTGAAATCTCACAAAGCTAGTGATACTAGATAGTTTGGAGATAAGTTCTGTAAAATTTGAGCCCTATTGGACATTAACTTATGGAATTATGGGCCTCCAAAGGTATGCACACACGCGATTCCGAATCGTGGCCTATATGTGAACGCTAAAACAGTGACGTTCTCATTTCCTTGTAACTTTTTTATTTTTTGAGCAAATCAATTTCTGTGCCCAGGTCATTAATATTAAAGATAAGACGAACATTTTACGCTACATCATAAGTGGCGGTAGCCACCAGGCCAAGTCCAAAACCCCGAGCAAGAAGGTGGCGTCCACGGACACTTATTATACACCGATCAGTTCGTTTTTGTCAATTTAAGCGTTATATGATCTGTTGCCTAAGATTCCAAGAAAACCGCTCAATAAAACCCCATAACACCTGGTACTGTTCGATTCGTCTTGAGGTGTACATGTGCCGCTCACTAATTAGATTTTCAATCGGATGAGTAACAACGGAGATGTTTCCAAAAAACATCGATTTATTCACGTTTTTTTTGCCTCTTGCCGATTCACTTTTGCGTTTCGCACCCTCGTTTTTGCGCACAGATCGCGGAATAACGGCAGATGAAATCCCCATATAATCTGGTATAGAAAGATTCGTTAGGCTTTTCTGAAGGGCATAGGCCAGGTCTCATTGAATTTTGAGCAATATTAAGGAAGATAGCTTTAATTGAAATTAGCGTAGAATCGCCATTTTCCATTCGAACAGCCAACTATTTCTCCACATACCGCTACGGGCGCTATGGAGCAGAGCATCGTCGCGAGTACAGTTAGAGAATGAGAGAATGGAAGAGAACGGTTTGCGAGCTGCGCAGCATGTGTGCGCGTCCTGACTCGTGAAGTGAACTGAGTGAACTCGTGATCTGTCTTGTTGTTGTTCGTTTTATTATTAGTGGTTTTCAATCAACACTATTATATTGTATATCGTCTGTATATAAAATTCCTTCTATAAAATACACTTCGATCGATTAGTTTATTCCTTAGTTCTGATTTCTCGGCAAATCTTGGCAGATCAGAGGGCAACACTGGCAACACCGAGGCAACCTCTTATCCACCGCTAACCCTTCTCTAACTCTTTTAGTGTCAAATAAAGGATACTATATAGTTCTTACAGAAGAGCTCTCATAATCTGAGTATATACCGGGTTCTGACAAGTAGCGTTGCTCGCTATACTGAAGAACACCGAGACAAACTTATTCGTTGACAACGGGTCAAAACCTGTTCCGACGCATTAGCGGATATAGGGGGGGAAGGTGGCGGTCGCCATTCCTCCCTTCGTTCGGCCCAAAAAAATAGGGGAAAAGGAAGGGGAAAACAATGAGGATAAAAAGGAAAAGGAGGTCTCAGGGGGGGTGAAAATTTCAGGTTAGCCCCCCCCCCGTTCGCAACGGCTGGATCCACCAATGTGCTGACCAGCTGCAAAACAATGCCCGTTAAAGCAATTTTGCAGGCTACTTGCCACACTGCTACTTTCCAGAACACCACTCTCATAATATGTGAGCTCTTGTGATGGTGTTAGTCAAGACCTGTGATAATTTTTTGTGGAAGAATAGAATTTTGGAAGCACTCTGATGGGAGATACTGTATATGTTAGGAACCAGAGCTGTTGCGTGCACTTTGGCAACAACGTAATACATCCATTTAAACCCTCGTAAAGGGTCAAACTTTTGAGGATGCACAGTGCACTCCCTCGAGTCAGTACTTTACAATAGTTGGAATGGATGGAATACAGTGTTGCCAGATTTGCACTGTTCTTGTTGCACAAACCAGTTCTTGTAAAACCTGATAAGCCATACCGTCAAAACTCAAACGTTATTTTGCAATTTTACTTGAGTGTGTCTCTAAAACTGGGCGACCCAAGAGGAATACCGTATTGAAATCTTTGGTTTAAGCTCACCAATGACTTCCAAATGACAATTATAACCACTAGTAAAGAATGATTAAATACATACACTCGTGCTCTATTCCTTGGCGTAAAGACCTCCGTGTTCTCAGCTCGCTGAGTACTAAGTAACTTACATTTTTTTAATTTTTAAAATCACGCATATTGATCCTTGATCTTTTCAGGGTACCAAAAACATTTTAAACTTTAAGCTCTATGCCTGCTGAATTTCAAATATTGTCGCTTAAATAATATTAATAGTGGAAAACTATTATTGGTAAAGTATCAGAAACAGTTTAGTATTTTGAAATTCATAAAGGGAATTTTTTCCTCGTGTAGAATTGACTTAGCTTTATCAGTGACAATTAAATAAAAGGGTTAGGTAAAGCTTAAAGATGAAAATCTTAGCAACTTAGCTTTTTTTTCTACTATTGCTTCTAATAAGAAAAATAAAATTAAAAGAGGGGGGAGGGATTGCGCTTGCTATTTCATTCTGCTCTATTGATGTGCCTTATGATGGACTCAACTTTATTATAATCATTGCTTTGGAAACA
The DNA here is from genome assembly GCA_011764245.1 of Trialeurodes vaporariorum. NCBI lineage: Eukaryota > Metazoa > Arthropoda > Insecta > Hemiptera > Aleyrodidae > Trialeurodes > Trialeurodes vaporariorum. The sequence goes on along the minus strand of VMOF01000111.1, from coordinate 35,401,376 downwards.
CATCTTTGTCAAAATATCTCTTTATGACAGACCCACCTCAACCTCAACGATCAGTGAACCTCAAGTAAACTCGTGGCGGCCAAGATCCAAAAACTTCTCCAAACCTCTCCTTTTACTACCTTCCTCTTTCCTACCTCAATCTCCTCTCTTTAAAAACTTTTCTTTCAAAATCTGTAATTTTAACCTTACCTGAGAGATGCATGATTGTGCGTGAGGTCTCTCAGATTCAACTTACAAACTAGCTGATATCAAAGCGACCAAGTCCCCTCCCCTCTTCCCACCCTTTCTACTCCTGTGTTTCTTCTAGCCCCTACCCTTTCAGATTTCAGCCTGAGATTTTATCTCTGATCTTCATTATTCCGAATAATTATTACAATCTGTTGACTGCGCTCAACGCAAACCATTGCATAACTCATAAATTGCAGGCGCATGAAAGTGCAAAGGATTTAATGCCCAAAGGCGCTGATATCCAATGAACCAAGTCTAATTTTTTGTACCTACCGCACCTTTCTTCTGCTTCCTCTTCTACTTCATCCTCTTGCTATAGTTCACCCACCAAGAAGAAAAACAAATTAAAAAAAGTCAGAGAAACAACTTGGCGTTGACCCGCAAAAGCTAATATGGTGTTAGTAAACTCTAAGTTGGCAGGTCAACGCCAAGTTGTTTCTCTGACTTTTTTTTAATTTGTTTTTCTTCTTGGTGGGTGAACTATAGCAAGAGGATGAAGTAGAAGAGGAAGCAGAAGAAAGGTGCGGTAAGTACAAAAAATTAGACTTGGTTCATCGGATATCAGCGCCTTTGGGCATTAAATCCTTTGCACTTTCATGCGCCTGCAATTTATGAGTTATGCAATGGTTTGCGTTGAGCGCAGCCAACAGATTGTAATAATTATTCGGAATAATGAAGATCAGAGATAAATCTCAGGCGGAAATCTGAAGGGGTAGGGGGCTAGAAGAAACACAGGAGTAGAAAGGGTGGGAAGAGGGGAGGGGACTTGGTCGCTTTGATATCAGCTAGTTTGTAAGTTGAATCTGAGAGACCTCACGCACAATCATGCATCTCTCAGGTAAGGTTAAAATAACAGATTTTGAAAGAAAAGTTTTTAAAGAGAGGAGATTGAGGTAGGAAAGAGGAAGGTAGTAAAAGGGAGAGGTTTGGAGAAGTTTTTGGATCTTGGCCGCCACGAGTTTACTTGAGGTTCACTGATAGTTTTGGTGAAATTCATTTTACTCTAAATAGTCCAGGCAACAGAGGATTTTAGCTTGCAAAGTTTGCGGACTTATATCCGAGTGTCGATTCTTATGCATTTTGGGTCGCTGAATCTGAATCTGAACTTTGCGTGCGAATCGGAGGGGCGGAAAGGCCGCCATTTTCCGTCAAAATCACGTTTTTCGGCTTATTTCGCTTATAACTCGAGCACCATTGATCAAATGCAAAATATACCTGGTACAAACTTAAAGTTCGTTAAATTTACAACAAAAAACTATCAGGCCATTATTTCAAACAGATCAAAACAGAATGCGCTACGGAGCCGCGAAAAATCGTGAAATTCACCCGTTGCGGCGCATGACCGCTAAACGCCACCTCGCGCCGACCATCGCGCGCACGCTCCTCACCTCGCACCTTTGCAACATGTGAATAACAAATAAAGAAGAACAAATTACTTCAATTTGACATATCTTCTTAGGGCTCCAAGCTGTGTTACTCAGTTTCACACCATCCAAAAGGTCGAGTAGGCAAATTCATTTAAATGTGGGAATAAGGAATGTATGCTGTATCAACATTAAACAAATTTCAATCTGCGCCTAATTCACTCCATCGTTCCGATTACATTCGTTTTTTTTTTTTACCTTCATCTTCACTCTGCCTCTCCCTCCATCCTTCTGAGTCTCTGAGTGGCCCAGCTTGTCCGTACTTTCCACACGCATGAAAGGGGGAGGGGGGGGGGGGGTCTGGGCTGGTTTCGGGGCTTTTCCCTCAGTTTTGCGTTCACTTTCAGATTCATCGGTTTCAGACAGAGTGGCTCTGGTCTGTTATTCGTCAATTGCTTCATCTCCGTCAGTGACTAGCCTTGGACATATTATTGCTGCACTCACTGTTTCAATTTACGCAATATGCACTGAGCATTTGAGCCCACTTTTTCGGCATCCACAGGCAACGTTCCGTGAAATTTCAGGACATCCGTCTTAAAATAAAATCTGAAGCCGACGACTAAACAAAGTTCACTGAATCGGTCCACTTTTAAATGGTTTTCAACCATAGCAAAAGGCTACTCTCTCAATATGAAGCTAAAGTTGGACTTGGAATCAAGTACTAAGACAATGATGTCTGCGGCTGCATCTTCGGTCGACGACGACGCTGCGCTGCGCCGCAAAGTTATGGTTTATTTCATGTGTAGAGATGTAGATTCGATGAAATATTTGAACTTCAAGATTTTTCGAGAGATGCTCGGAACTTTCAAATTCCAAACTAAAAAATTGCGCGCATGTAGTTGACGGTCAATTTTTTCGGCATCGTTTCGTTTGGAATCTTGAAGTGTCTATTTTAGAGTTATGCGAAAATTACATTTTGTTCATCATGTCGCGTTACCCGTCAAATTAAACGATTGTTTTTGATGGGTACTTTGAAAATATACCCCCCTTAAACCTGGATACAAAATTGATTTCTTTTCAAAAGTAATTGAACTGGATCGAAGCAGCAGTAAGCAGGTACGCTGATTTCAAAGAAACGGCAATGACGGAAACTGACGAACGGCTATGAATGGCATTGTAACTCTAGTTTCATTGAAATCGGTCCTAGTGCTGCTCATCGCCGCTTGGATTCGTGTCAATTACTTTTTTAAAGTACATGTAATCGATTAACGAGTAATCAAGTCCAATTTTCCCAATTCTCACAACCCTGCTTGGTTCCATCAGTCATACTCTAAATGGGCCAACGATTCCATATTTCTCCAAAGAAAAGTTTTTGTGGAATGAGAGGAATAAAAACCACCTCATCCAAATGTTAAGTCTTTGAAGAAGTAAACTTTCGAGAGTTAGTCAAGGTCAAGGAGGATAAGCATTAGGCGCAGCGTCGTCGTCTATCAAAGATGCAGCCGCAGAAATCATTATCTTAGTACTTGTTTCCAATTTTGGCTTCATATTGAGAAAAAATCTATTTTCTATGGTTAAAAACAATTTAAAAGTGGACCGATCCAGTGATCACTATTTAGTCGCCAGATTCAGATTCTATTTAAAGACAGACTAGAGTCTCTTGATGAAAACATTGTGTATAGATAGTACCGATAGGACGCTTTATGCATTTGAGAAGAATTGACCGCGTGAACGTATTCGAAGGTTAAGTTCGGCCGTGGACCAGTGATGGGCATGCGCGTTGCCGGCATTCCGGTCAATTCCCGTACATACGTTCCTATTCTCCTCTTTCCTCTTATCGACTGTTTTTGTGTGGACCCTTCGATGTCGTCGACTCCTGCTCGAGTCCTTGAAAGCCGAAACCAACGACCAATAAGAACTCGTTGAGCTCGTGTCGGTACTCCCTAATAAATATTTCATCATTGGACTAGCCCTGAAATTTCACGGAACTTTCGCTCCGCGCGAGTAATATGCGTCACACTGATGCACTCTTTACCTTTTATCTATGAAAGTCCAAAGGGTGTATCAGTGACAAACTAAACGAAAAATTTGAGTGATGATGTAATTCAAAATTTTAAATCAGTTCTAATATAATTATTTATATTAGAATTACGTCATATGAGATAGCAGATTGCAGGGTCCAACTTTTAAATTTTTTGATGGGAACACCGATCACTTGATCGGGCGGTTCCCATCGCGTGTTGCTGTCCTTTCTTTGTTCCAGAATTTCATTATTTTACTTTCATTTTTTGTTCCTCAATATATATATTTCGCTTATTTTTATTTTGAAGTTCTTTTTATTTTTTAAAAAAACCTCTCTAAGTAGTATTAACTTAGGGGAGAATATTATTGGCGCAGTCGCGGTAGGATAGCAAAAGCATATCGCGTTACTTTTAAGTATTTATTTGCTAGCCGAATCTAGTTTTTTTTTAAAAAAAAATTTTTTAATTCGCTAAAATTGTGACTTTCGACTCGATCGAAAATTAAATCCTTTTATTCGGACATTTTTGTTTTTTTTTTCCCCATAGTGAAATTTTGCCATATCTATATTTTCGCGCAGTGAAAAGTTTTTATTATTTTACAGTGTTTTCATCGCGTTTGGTGATACATTTTGTGTTTTAAATCACGCTCAAAAAAAAAGAAAAAAAATAAAAAAAAAAAAAAAAAATACTAATTTTCATGTTTTTTTTGGTGCTTGATCTCGCAAATAAAGAAAACTGTCGCTTTTCTCATTCAAATTGATTTGTTGTTTCTGTCATGCAACTCACCAGGATCATCATTATTTTCTTCGGTTTTCTGTAAAAAAAAAAAAAAAAAAAAAAAAAAAAAAAAAAAATACAAAACGATTCTATTTGCAAGTACTTAATGTGTAGTGACTTTCCCGGATTATATCCATTAGGCAGGCCCCTTTAGGAAACTTTTATTCGAAAATCTTCTTTCTGTTTTTTTTTTTCTCTTCATAATTTTTGGCAAGAATTTTGTATTTAGATTGTTTTTTTTTTTTATTTTATTCATTGTATTCTTAAAATTTTCCCAATTTTGTGTTTATGAGCTTTAAAAAACAATTCACTTTTTTAATAAAAATCGAAATATGGCAGATACGGGTAATCAAGGCCAAAACCAAGCTGCTTTTGGGCAAAATGAAATTGAAAGGGCAGCTCAAGCCGCTCAGGCCGTTCAAGCCGCTCAGGCTCCCAGGCCGCTCAAGCCGCTCAGGCTGCTCAGGCCGCTAAAAAGCTCAAGCCCCCTTGCTATTCCCCCCGTTTCACTATGGTTTGAGATCGTCAAAAAGTGGCCAAAAATCAGAAAGTGGTTTTATCTTTAAATTTTATTATTTATCAACTTTTAAGATCAATTTTAATCAGAGAAAACGTTTTTAAACGATTTATTTAAACCTGGGAAAACCCACTGAAAATTTTTAAATGGGGCTTAAAAGGTCGAAAACGATGATTTTTTATGACTTTTTTCCTCTGATTTTTGGCCACTTTTTTCGATCTCAACCATAGTGCGTTTGATCGTAGCGATTTTCAGGATATACCAGTATTTTCAGGACAAGCAGAACAACTCCCACGTTTTCTGAAAGTTACAAATTACTATGCTGACAAATATCAAATAAGGGTTAATCCTCAATATGTCGTACCATTTTTAATTCAGGTTCAAAATAGAATCATAGGCAAAATTTGCTATTCAAATTAATAGGGAATTTGAAAATTGGCCAGATCTTGAATCTTTTTTAAAAAAATTTTTACGAAGACCGCCGAGGATCTGAACAGATTTTCCTCGAACTGACTTCGTTTAATCACAATTTAATGAATCCCCGCTTGAATTTTATAATAGAGTCATGAGTTTGTACAACGCTGTTCAAGCGAGAGTATCTTTGGAACAAAATGGAAACCCTGAAGTCATTGAATGTCTTAGAGTTGTTTTTTCGAAAGATGTGTCAGGAGAATTCTTTTAAGTAAACTTAGAGAACCTTATGGCAGTTATTTTCGTAATCGTCATCCTGTTGATTTAACTGAAGCTCAGCGCATGTTACTTGAATTTTTCCCTCCCAAGTTGAAAATGTTGCACCAATGAAATCAACGCAATATAAAACTAATGTGCAACAGTCCCCTAAGAATGTAAATGAAAATTTGAATAACCGTAATCTAAATTCTCGACCTATAAATCAACAGAACACCCGGCCCAAAAAATAACGCTCAAAATAGAAATGCAAACCTCCAGCAAAATTTTTCTAACAACCGAAATCCTCAGCGTTATAATTCTTTTAATAAAAATTGGCGCCAAAAACTTCGCCCCAACAACATTTTCAACGTAACTCAAGTTACAATAACAAGGTCGTCCCAAACCCAATGGAAATTAGTGCTCAATCAAGGTTTTTTCAGAACGACGTCTTTGATGTGTCATCTAAAAAATAACGAGAGTGTAAGTACTGTCCCTGAGAAATCCTTATCATTTTGTGAAGACACAAATCTTCATAACAATGAGGAAAATTTTGTCATCGAAGAAAACAAAAATTTTTCAGGTCTCAGCCTCGGAACAATAAGTACCATAACTTGTTTTAACCTCAAATCAGATCCCCTTCCATTTTTTAAATGTACCTATTCAAAAACGTTTATTTAAAACCTCATTGATACTGGTTCAACCCGATCTTTCATTCACCCCAATTTAGCCGAGCGTTTATGGCCAAATTCCATTCAGAAGGTAAACCCTTTTTATCGCATTAAAACTGCCGTTGGATCTCAACAAGGAGACAAAAAAGTTAGTAGTCATCTTACAGCTCCTTTTCAGAATAAATTTAAAATTTTAGATTTCCATTTGTTCAACTTGTTCAATTTTCATAAAAATTTTTGATATTCTTCTAGGAAATGATAATTTAGAATTTTTGCAGATGATGTGTGATTATAAAAATAATATTGTGACTCTCGATAATATAGCATTTGAACGAAGAAAAAAAAAAAACCTTCGTTAAATAAAATTTCTGTTGAACCGTTTTCAGACACTGTAATAAAAATCCCCATTTGTAACATCCGTAACGGAACTGCTTTAATTCCTCAAGTAAAATTTGACGACAAAACTGAAATTTCTGAAGGAATTGTTGCTGTAGTAGATCATTATGCATTTTGCCAAGTAACTAACAACTCTAAATTAAAAAAAAAAAAATTGAAATTTCTTCTATGCAGGCAAAAATTTATAGATGAAAACGAAATTGGAACAGTGAAAACAACTGGACAACATTACGATGTTGACTTCTCTAAAATTAGGAGAGAACATATGTCGTTAGAAGAAAGGTTAGCTACAGAAAAATTGATTTCTCAGTTTAAGTCAATCATACCACGAGACGGAGAACCCCTAACCTTTGGCCACACAAAAAAGCACAAAAATTAATACAGGCGATCATCCGCCTAGTTACACAAAAAATTATCGTTACCCTCATGTGCTCAAAGACGAGGTTTACCGTCAAGTAAGTGAGATGCTTAAACAGAAAATAATACGTCCTAGCTATTCACCATGGAGCTCACCAGTGTGGATAGTACCAAAAAAACTAGATGCGTCTGGTGAACAAAAATGGAGAGTAGTTATTGACTATCGCAAAGTAAATGAGAAGACTGTTGGCGATAAGTATCCCATTCCCAACATCAATGATTTTTTAGATAGATTAGGAAATGCTAAATATTTTACAACAATAGATTTAACTAGTGGTTTCCATCAGTTTAAAAATGGATGAAGATAGTATCCCAAAAACAGCATTTTCCATAGAACAAGGCCATTTTGAATTTTTCCGCATGCCATTTGGACTCCAAAATGCCCCCCCCCCCCCCCCCTCTTCCAGCGAGTTATGGATAACATTCTTCGAGGATACATTAACAAATTTTGTATGGGAAACTCGATGATATAATTATTTTCTCTAGCTCCCTGCAAGAACATGTTCACCATTGTAAATTGATTTTTAGAAGGTTACAACAATTTAACATGAAAATTCAGTCGGACAAGAGTGAATTTTTTCGAAAAGAGGTAGCATATTTAGGACATCTCATAACACCAGAAGGAGTTAAACCGAACCCTGATAAAATAAAGGCTATTCAGAGGTATAAAATCCCCGAAACCAAAACTGAAATTAAAGGATTTTTAGGGCCCTTTTTGGTTACTATAGAAAATTTTTACCAAACTTTGCTGATTTAACTAAACCTCTCACTGTCAAATTGAAAAAGAATAGTAAAATCGATCCATCTGATGAGAATTACGCTAAATGTGTAGAAACATGAAAGAAACTTTTATGTAATGATCCAATACTTTCTTATCCCGATTTTTCAAAACCTTTTATACTGACTACTGATGCTTCAAACGCAGGTTTAGGTGCTGTGTTATCGCAAGGTAAAGTTGGTAGTGACAAACCTGTATGCTATGCCTCCGGAACCCTAAACGATTCCGAGCAGAAACTTTCAACTACCAAAAAAGAATGTTTAGCAATAATTTATGGGGTCAAACAATTCCGCCCGTTTTTTTCGGCCGAGAATTTGTAATTTATACTGACCATCAACCTTTGAAGTGGCTTTTTAATCTTAAGGAACCAAATGCAAAATTGATGAGATGGAAACTAATGTTAGAAGAGTATTCCTATACTATAGAGTATAAACCAGGTAAAATTAACCAAAATGCTGATGCCATTAGTCGCCAACCTGTAATTGATGTACAAAATGACACCCCACCCTACTAAAATTTTTAAATTGAGTCCCTTTTTGTTGAACCAGACGATGATATTCTCGATGATATAGATAATTTAGATCAAAATGAAAGTGTCGAAACCTCAGGTGACGACGATAATGTCACCATTCATTCTAAAGGGAAACCAGCGATGTAACTAATATTCCAATAGTGGTAAGGCCTATTAATCAAAAATTATGCCCTTCACCAGATTATCACTAAGCAAAGTAGTCATCTGAATCAAAAAGGTAAAAAAATTGAAGAAATGTCTGTTTTCAACAAAAACAGAATGTCGATTTTTCTACCAGAAATTGATTTAAACAATTTATCAAAGAAACAATCCAGACTTGTTGTAACCCCAATACAAGCTACGGCATATTTTTTTACAATCCTGAAGACTATCCTATTTTTACAAATATCATCCAAAAAAAATTTTCCAAAAATTGAAACTACTTCGTTATACCCAAAATTTTTGTTAGATGTAGAAGATGAAATTGATCAGTTAGCACTTTGTTCTCAACAGCATGATAGTCTCACAAACCATCGAGGAATAAAAAAAAATTTAGCAGCATTAAAATTGAAATATTACTGGCCTAACATGAAAAAAACCATGTCGAGAATTATCAATAATTGTGAAATTTGTCAAATAAAAAAAAACGAAAGACGACCTCCTAGACCTCCTCTTGAAAAAAATGAAACTCCCTGGGCCTTTCGAACATGTTATGACAGATTTATTTCATATGGGTAAAGAAACATTCCTCACTGCAATAGATGTATTTTTAAAATTTGGCTTTGGGTACAAATTAACCTCGAAAAATGGTATCAATATTTCCGAAAAATTAAAAGAATTCTTTAGTAACATAGAATCCCCCATCAAATCACCTTTGACAGTGGTAGCGAATTCAGTAATTTAGTAAAAGAATTATTACAAGTTCATAAAATTCATCCTCACATTACATCTCTGAGTCACCATAGTCGCACAAGTGACATCGAAAGACTACATTTAACTCTTATTGAACATGTACGTCTCTTGAAAGCCCAACCAGAATTTAGGAACTGCTCAATCAAAGAACTTATAGACCTAGCTTTGATAGCTTACAATGAAAGCATTCACAGTACTACCAAATTGAAACCTGTTGATATTTTATACCCTCAGAGAAAATTGCTTGATGATTTGACTGAGGATAATTTTATCAACCCTGAAAACCAAACTCGTAAAGACCAAATAAAAGCCTTGTATAACTTGATTCATGAGAGAAATTACTTTTAAGAACAGAATCTATTAAATTATACTCGAGAAACTTCTCGGGAGGTAAAAATTTTTAGAATTTAAGGTTAAATTTTAAACATTGTCATAAATAGATATCAATTACTATTAGAAGCCGTGGAAAACTTGGAAAAATTTACTAGGCTTCTGTAAACTTAAAACTTTACATCCGTCAATTATTACAGGAAAAACCTTACTGCAGCATCTAAAAAAAAATAGAATCAGATCTCAATCAAAAAATACCAGTTGAGCCTATTTTTGAAAATTTACCGTTGTATGAAAACCTCCTTAGCATTGATTGTGCTTTTAAAACACATCAAATTTTTTAATTCATTCATGTACCATTATTTAATAGTAAAAAGTTCCCGCTAGTTGAATTACACCCTCTACCCTTTTTGTACAGTCACTTACACTTGCTTGTCACATTAAATTCACCGTCACTAATTCAAACCCACGATGACATTCTAGGATATGGCAGCTGTAAAAAAATAAAAGAAGACATCTACTTATGCAGTGGAAAGTATCTAAAATCCCTGAATGTGAAACAAGCTTGTATCTCCACGCGGATGCTCGAAATTGCACAATTTTACCCATCTAACCTAAAACAAGTTTAGAACTAATACCGATGGATACTTGGATACCTTCCTGAACCATCCATCGTTACCACCACCTGCAATGGCTACGTTGAGCGATTCAAATATCAAGGACTGTACTTATTCACTCTAAATGGATGCGCAATTTCGGTCAAGAACTTCACTTGGAACCTCACATCAGTCTCCAGCAGCAAAATTGAACTTCCAGAAATTCACAAGCTTCCAAATTTCAAGCTCATTGAACCTATCTCAAAAAAGATATATCTACCAGACGAAAATATTAAAGTTCCCACTCTACATCCAGTTGAAATCAACCGTGGCAATAACAGTTTAGAAGTGAAGATCATCATTGCTCTTGTTGCACTCATCGTTTTAATTTCGCTAATCGCATTTTACTTTTATAAATTTCCTCAGTTAAGAAGAAGAAGTGAAACAAACGGCAATTTAGACAATTTTGCCTTTCCGAAATTAGTTTCACCCACAATATCAGGGTTTTGCATCTCAGCCTACTACAATTTTAAGCCAAAACCCCACTTTTGACCCTGCAACTTTTAAATTTTCTTCAAATTAAAAAAAAAAAAAAAAAAAAAAAAAAAAAAATTTCAGTGCCCAATCTAATGGGGGAGGAGTAATATGCGTCACACTGATGAACTCTTTATCTTTTATCAATAAAAGTCCAAAGGGTGTATCAGTGACAAACTAAACGCAAAGTCTGAGTCATGATGTAATTATAATATAAATCAATTCTAAAAATTATTTATATTAGAATTACGTCATATGAGATAGCAGATTGCAGGGTCCAACTATTAATTTTTGATGGGAACACCGATCACTCTGATCGGGCGGTTCCCATCGCGTGTTGCTGTCCTTTCTTTGTTCCAGAATTTCATTATATTACTTTCATTTTTTTTTCCTCAAAATTGTTTCGCTTATTTTTATATTGAAGTTAATTTTATTTATTAAAAAACCCCTCTAAGTAAAATTAACTTATGGGAGAATATTATTCTCGCCGCGCCTCGCCTTTTGCGGTGCCTGCGGATGCCGAAAAATTGGGCTCAAATGCTCAGTGCATATTGCGTAAATTGAAACAGTAAATTCAAACAGCAATAATATGTCTAAGGCTAGTCACTGACGGAGATGAAGCAATTGATGAATAACAGACCAGAGCCACTCTGTCTGAAACCGATGAATCTGAAAGTGAACGCAAAACTGAGGGAAAAAACCCCGAAACCACCCAGCCCCCCCCCTCCCCCCTTTTATGCGTGTGGAAAAATACGGACAAGCTGGGCCACTCAGAGACTCAGAAGGATGGAGGGGGAGGCAGAGTGAAGATGAAGGTAAAAAAAAAAAAAAAAAAAGAATGTAATCGGAACGATGGAGTGAATTAGGCGCAGATTGAAATTTGTTTAATGTTGATACAGCATACATTCCTTATTCCCACATTTAAATGAATTTGCCTACTCGACCTTTTGGATGGTGTGAAACTGAGTAACACAGCTTGGAGCCCTAAGAAGATACGTCAAATTGAAGTAATTTGTTCTTCTTTATTTGTTACTAAATGGAAGGCCCGTGCTTCGCACGGTTGTGTTTTCTCTTTTTGTTTATATCGTTTTTGTATTTTTCTTTGTATCTTTTTACGAAGCGTCACACTGGTTTTTAGTGTAATAGATTAAAAACAGTAATTGAACAAATACAAAAGAACGTGAATGGTTTTGCCTTCAATCAAATCAAACTCAATTGATAATTTTTAAGAACGTACTATTATAATCGCAAAATCATCATACTTTATTCGCTCTCTCTTTAAAAATATCTCCTACGTTTCAAACGAAAATTAATTATTTATGAATTAATTATTACTGTTCATCTTACCAACGATCACTTATCCGCATTCGCATAAAATAATTTTTTTTCTTTTTCTGACCTAACACAATCATAATAGTAAGAGGGTAATTTTTCTTATATGTATACAGGGTGTTGAAAAACTGTTCCCGAATATTTCAGGGGCGGATTTAACACGTCAAAATAAGACTTTTTTTCCTATCAACATGTGTCCGGAAATGCACCCCTATTGAGCTACAGCCCACCAAAGTTTCAAAAAATTGACGGTTTTTTGGGAATAGCGACCACTATTATGAACCAAATGTCCTAAAAATTGGTATCACAGGATGATTTTATGTGTAAAATCCATTAAGGACCCCGAGAAATTCAGAAATTGAGTCTGACTGTACATTTCACGCAATTTTGTACCTTTAACGGCACGAATTAAATGTAAAGGATTAAAAATTTGAAGAAAAATTACCGAAATCAGATGCGGAAAACCCTCAGAAAGATTTTTGGTCCTCTTTGTTTCCTTCGATACGGCGCGTTTTAAGCGAGATAATCGCTGCACAGTGTGGAAAAGTCAAAAGTTATATTAGAAAAAGGAAAAGTTATATTAGAGCAAAATTCCTCCCCCTTACGAAATGGACAATTCGAATAATAATCGATCATCAGATCGATATAACGAATTTAAAGCCGTTGATTCCAATAACCTCGACCTTTCATGGGTAAATATCATGAAATCCATTTATTCAACATTGAAATCGCTTAAAACCCGATCTTCCTCCCCTCCTCATTTGAAATCAAAATGGAAATTTGTGAAAAAAAACCACCTTCAACACCAACGTTCCTCCCATTACCTCTCTCTCGAAATCCAACACCCGACGCATTACCTCTAAAACACGCAGTATTAGCAAATCCCCAAAATTTGGCTGCAATCTCCCAGCAAACAACGTGGAAAATTATGAAATCTTTACACAAAAAGACATCGAAACACACGAAGCTAAAAAATGAAAAGCTTGTATAATATACCACAACTTTCTTGCAAATCCTTCTGAAATTTTTCATCAAAACAAATACAATTAATTGAGCCTGTCTCGTCCTCAAAAAAAAAAAAGTAAAAAACCCAAAAC
>VMOF01000111.1:34856517-35387729 GCA_011764245.1 Trialeurodes vaporariorum | reverse complement strand
TGACGGATCAAAGTACCTATGGGAGCGCTCACGTTTTACGTTTAAGCGATGAGCTTAAAATTAAATATTGGTGACAGTCTTATGACGGGCGATGAAATTTGAAAATTTGAAACCCCAAAGTGCTCAAGTGATTCGCGAGGAAATTAACTTAAAGGCACGCCTCACTATGTGACAGAATGCACATTTAACTACCATAAGTAGAAAAAAGTAAAGAAAAGTGAAATCTGACAACGCTACTCGATTTTCATAGTTTGGAGATAAGCTCTGAAAAATTTGAGAAAAATTGGACATCTACTTACGGAATTATGGGCCTACAAATGTATGCACACACGCGCGACTCAGAATGTTTGCCTGTGAACGCTCGTAACACAGTGATCTAATCATTTCATCGTAACTTTTTTTTTTTTTGATGAAATCGATTTCTGTGACCAGCTCATTAGTTTTAAAGATACGGCGAACATTTTACATTGCATTAATTTTACTTTAACCCTTTGTTATAATGGTTTCAGCTCGTGCTCAAAAACAGCTTTAAATTTTTAACGTAAAATTTTCCCTGAAAAGTCAAAACTAATGGACTACCAAAGTTTTTGTATGCTGTGTACCTACGCTAAAATGACCCTAGAATGTTGTTCTCCACATCTTTATCTATCGATCCCCCAAAATATCTCTCCAATCTCGTCCCTATCTGAGAGTTATGTTTTTTCAAAGTATGGGCGTTCTGCGCTTCGATTTGATACAACGCAGCGGCCTACTATGGTACTACCGAATGCACATTTCACCCAGTTTGACCTAAAAACTGGTGGAAGATGTTGAGTTAGGGGTTCTTTGGGCCGCTGATCACGAATTTAAAGTCCGTTTTTAAAAAATTTTGATCCACGATGCCGGCGTTATGGTAAGCGGAAAAAAAAGTATTTTTTAAATATGATATGAGGCACGAACCTCAGATATGACGACACATGAGACGTGATATGAACGTCGAATATAGAGGAATAAAATATGCTTCGTTGAGCACCTTCAATTGATGATGCGGACAAAAAAAAGTACAGCAGAGTAGGAATATTTATCCACTACCTTGAATAAAAGGGGGGCGGGGTGATTTGACTGAAATGGAAATTCTACAATTGGCGTTGGAGCCAGACAGATTAGCGAGAAAAATTTCCCAATCTGAATTTTTTCCTAAGAATGAATAGTCTGTGAGAGATCTAGATGGTATGGAGCAAAAATTTAAATGGAATGAAGGATCGGGAGGGGGGGATGGGGGAGTGTACGGTCCTCCTTTGCGGCTAAAGAGCAAGTAGTTCGAAAAAAATATCCTTTTCTTCCTTTTCTTTTCTTCCTTCCAGTTGTAAATTTTACATATCTAGATAGGTTTAGTTTACAGCGGTTTTTACAATTTTTTTTTCTAAGAGAAAAATTTGAGGTCACACTGAAAGCAAAGCAAACTTGTCTGATTAATTACCCAAAGAAAAATTAATTATAAATTTCGTCACGCTGTCAAATGCCTCAAGAGTCTAGTGTTCTTGTGACACTCTTATTTCTACATTTTTTTTTTTTCTATTTGACGGAAAGAAACAGCAATTATAAAAGCTAAGATTGCGCGAATATGTTTCTAGAATAAAAAAGAGCTCTAAAATTTGCTCGTTTTTGTTATGTCAAGTTAATTTTTTTCAGTCAAGTCAAATCAAGCCGGTCAAACAAGTTTACACGATAGAAAAAAAAAAGAAAAACGCATTGAGGTCCTTGTATTGAAAGCGGCGATTCATTCCGCCTCTGCATGTTTTTTTTTTTTTTTTTTATTATTATTATTTATTTTTTTAAATTCGGTTGAAAAAGGACTGTAAACTTTACCCCGAGCATTCCGACCTTTGTGCGTTAAGAGTCCAGCTTTCGTCCTGGAAAAAGTTGTTTGTATTATATTTGGGCTGATCTAATACCCCTTTTATCTTCCTCATACATGCGGGGTACGGGGTTTTTTTAAAATTTAGTTTCCCCCCGGGGTTTTTTGGAACACGATCGCGATTTTTAAAAATCGCAGGTATATGTATCCAATATTTGTGAAGAGGACTTCTTTTGGGGGTCACCGATTTTGGGCTCCCACCTGGGGCCCCTCGGGGGGTTCTCGCCGCCCTAAAACCCATACTTAAAATGGGGACCCCCCAAATTTTTTTTTGATGGTTAGGGAAAAAGGTGAGATTCTAAGACGATTGACGTAAATGGAAGTCGATGTCGTTTTTTATTTTCGATAAATCGAAGGTCAAAGTTCGATAACGACTCATTTTCAAAAAAGTGTAACTTCCCTTTCATCGGTCCGAATTATTAAACTTTAAATCTGCTTAGAGTCATTCCAGCTTAACTGTCCCCCCTGAAACATTTAAAAACCATTGTTTTGATTCTTTAACATCAAGTTTTTTTTTTTTTTAGAGATTAGACGAGAAAGAGGCACTCAATTATCACCCTTTTTATTTCTGAAAATTAATAGTTTAAAAATAGGATGATAAGAAAACTTTTAAAATGTTCAAGTGGGGGCAGTTAAGGTGGAATGACCCATCACTCTAAAATGGTTCTTCTAAAAAAAAAAAAAAAAAAAAAAGCAGCCAGCAGATTTTGTATCGCAGTCTAGCGATACAAAGATAACATGCAGTCAATCATGTAAGCTGCTTTGACTGCGTTGTTATTCTTGTAATACCGCTTTTCATTAAGTTTCATAGCATATAGGGTGTAAATTTAAAAAAAGGAGCTAGGCCAAATATCTCGAGAACGCTCCGGATTTTAAAAAACACTGAAACACGTGTTCAAATGCTTGAGGGGGACATCTTTATGGGGGGTTTTCCGATTTGGGGGCCATCTCCAGGGGCCCGCAGGGCGGATACCACGTCCCTAAATTCAATACTTCAAACAGGGACCCCCATATTTTATTTATTAATCGAAAAGGGGGTGAAATTATCAGATTTTTGGGTGCGAATCGAAGTTCAATATGGGTTTTTTCGTTTTTGATACATCAAAGGGTCAAAGTTCGAATTGGACTAATTTTCAAAAAATCATTACTCCTCTTTGAAGAGTGGGAAATTTAAAAAATCAAGGACACAAAATACTCTAATAAGTAAGCCCTTTTCAGAAAAAAATTTAATTAGACAAACATTTAGTAAAATTTTGGTTTTGAAGCTCCCAAAACTTTTAGACTTTTTTGGGCCCCCCAAAGGAGGGCCATCTGAAAAATCCGAGTTACAACCCCTATTGATTGATACATAAATAAAAAAGGCGTAACAAACTGAGCATTTCGGTGCAAACCGAGTTCGATATCGTTTTTCACAATCGAGATATCGCAATCTGTAAATTGACATTCGATATCTCAAATGTAAAAACGATATCCACCCCCGGTTTGCGCCGAAATGCTCAGTTTGTTACGTCTTTTCGATTGATGTATCACTCAATGGGGGTCGTACCTCGGAATTTTTCAGATGGCCCCCCTTTGGGGGCCCAAAAAACGTATAAAAGTTTTTTGAGCTTAAAAACCCAAAAATTTGAAAAAATTTTTATTTGAATTTTTTTTCTGAAAAGGGCTTGCTTTTCAGAGTATTTTTGTGTCCTTGAGTTGTGAATTCCGACTCTTCAAAGAGGATTTAGTAATGCTTCTTGAAAATGGGCCCAATCGAACTTGGACCTTCGATATAATCAAAAACGAAAAACGATGTCGACGTTTAACTTGTACCAAAAGTTTTAAAAATTTTACCCTATTTTTGATTATTAAAAAAAAAAAAATTGGGGCCCCATTGAAGTATTGGATTTAGGGGGGTGGTAGCCTCCTTGGGGCCCCCCCAGAGAGAGACCCCAAATCGGCGTCCCCCTAAAAAGATTCCTGCTCAAAAAATTTAACACGTGTTTCAGCGTTTTTCGGAATCCGGAGCCGTTCTCGAGATTTTCGGCCTGGCTCCTTTTTTAATTGACACCCTTATACATGTGACCCAGAGCACCTGTACCAGGCATTTTTCTTGAGAATGGCTGATTGAAATGTTTTGAAACATGGAAGTCGCATAGGGAATCAACCCAAAATTTTTCATTTATCATATTATCGATAGCTTCCAATAACTAGCCCTTTTGGGCTTTTTTAAAAGGGGGAGGCTCAATCACATCTATATCTCAAGTTTTTTTCAAAAAGCTCTTTTAAAGTTATGAAAAAGCTGGTTCCTTGAAGTTCAGGCAATTTCCTACATTTTTGCTCCCAAGGACATTTACCAAAAAACCTCATTTTTTGAGTTATGGCGGATTTTTGGAAAAAATTTGAATTGGCTTTTGTGGCCACCCTGTTGAGAATTCTTCAAATACATAACAGATCCTGATCAAATTTTTGGAACCATTTTGATTGATGTGCTACTAGTTTGGTACCTTAAAGTGAAAAATTAGGTGTATTTCGTTAAATTAAAATTTTGGGCAGTCTTGTCTCAGACCATGGAATCGATCCGATTCTGCCATTGAAGCCCCAAAAATTTTTGATTTGAAAAATTACACCTTATTTTTTTTCCCCTAAAGGTAACATGTTGCACATCGATCAGAAGGTTTCGATATTTTTTTCAGAATCTGTCAAGATTTGTGAAAAATTTCTCAACTGGATAAGAAAAAGGGTTGATTCAAAATCTTCCAAGTCCCTATAGCAAAAAAAAATCTGGGTTTTTTGGAAATGTCTATGGGAGAAAAAATGTTGGCAATTGCCTCTGCTAGGAGGATATGAACTTTTTTCGTACTTTCAGAAGATGCTTTTTTGAAAAAAACTTGATAAAAGTGTGTGAACTTCTCCTAATATGAACGGGAGCTGATGAGGGTTTTTGAAAATATCAAAAATGAAAAATTTTGTGTCCATTCCGTAACCGATTTTTTTATTCAAAACATTTCGATCATCCGTTCTCGAGAAAAATGCCTGGTGGTATGGTTCCTCTCATCTTGAACTCTAGGCCACTGTCTCTTTTTCGTCATTTGTGAGTGTCTATATTGAAAGTTCTCTTTCATTTGGTTTTTCTCTTAAAACTCTGTGCAGTGTGCTGGTCCTCTTATCTATAGTTATCATCGCTGCATTATGTTCTGTATAATTTCAATGGTATGCAGAGTTAGTGAGAGTGGTGGAGTGAGAATTTATTTTCTACGTGAAACTTCTGAGAGCAAGTGTTTTTGTTCTTTTTTTTTTTAATTTCTATTAATTTCATGTCACAAATTATTTCACCAAAACTTTCAGCTAAACCTCAAGTGATTGCGGCCAAGATCTAAAATTTTTCCCCCAAACCAGCTCCATTTTACTTCACCTGCCCCAAACACTTCTTCGTGAAAACTTGCTCGTAAAACTTTTCTTTCAAATATCTTCCTATATTTATTTCCCTACACCCGGTGGACGTGTCGTTCTGATTCAACTTGCAAGTCTGTGATATCAGAGCGACCAAGTCTTAAGTTTCCTCGATTAGGTGGCTTCAGAGCTCCTTCAAAAAATTTTGATACTTCTCCTGATCAATTGTCTATTTTTCGTATAAAGCGCCTTCAATAATTTGATACTTCTCCTGGTAACAGATCTTCCGTATGAAGCTCCTTCAAAATATTTGATACTTCTCCTGTAAACACTTTCGTCTGAATAGCCGCATACAACCAAAAGACATGGTAGCTCTGATTCAACTTGCAAATCATCTGTTATAAGAGCGACCAAGCCTAGTAGCATCAACTCCTATTTTGTTCAAATAAAATGGCAATTTTATTTTGAAATGTTATTGATATTTCAAAGAAATTTTACTTGAATAAATCTCAGATAAATCTTAGTTAGGTTGACATTTTCTTATATTTTATTTGAATAAATGGCAATTTTTTTTGAATAAAGTGCAGTTTTAATTAAATAAATTGCAATTTACTCCGTTAAATTGAAATTTTATTTGAAAAAAAAAGAAATTTTTTTTTCAAACAAACTTGAACTGTACATAGAATTTCGTACTCTTCGTGAGGTGCTTTGCTTCATGAGAACTGTGCTGTTAGTGTAATTTGTTTTTACGTTTAACGTTAAGATCCCAGGTAATCTCGGATAAAGCTTGAACTTGTCTTTAGGTTCCTCTATTTACCTTTTTACTGGTGTGAGTATAGTTGGTACTGAAGTGCATCAAAAATCAGAGACTAGGAAAAAATAAAATTCAACCACAAAACTACACCTGAGGTCACACCTACCTGCGGTTCAAGTTAATCTGCGCGTTGACTGGTTGTTGAGTTCCATCGTTGATTGTACTTTGAACTGACTTTAGCAAATTATAATAATGTTTTGAAATTAAAATTTGCAGCAAATCTGATTTCAAAGTTGAACTTCAGTCAGTTTGGACATGAAGAAGCAAATAACAGGATGACTGACTCATTCGTGGTTCTGAAGTTTGCACGGACCGAACGGAAGACTTTCATTTCATTGAGAAATTAAGAGTATTCTTCAATAAGAGAGCGTTTTTAGTTGAATTGAAAGACTAAAGTACCCACTTAGCAGAAATAAGAAACTACTGTCATCATTATGGCAATAATGGTGCAAGAAATCAATCACAACACTGACTTAGAATTACCGGGATTAGGTTTAAGGTTAGTACTCCGTAGAACTCTGAAGTGACCAAAATACAGTAATTCACAGACACCTTGTTATGAAAAAAAAACCCAAACCCAACTTTCTTTTAAAAATGAAGACAACACCACGTCGTGCGATGCACGAAACGGGGTACCAATTCATTATAATGTTATGTTCTTTTACCAAGGATATAGGTGTGGACAAGAAGGCTGTAAAACGGTGCCATTCTAAAATTTTTCTGTAAGGTTGATCGGAGAGCATCCATCTTGCTCCACTCATCTATTTTGCCCAAGTCAATTCGATTTATCCTAGTCAATTGAGCCACTCGAGTGAATGTTAGCATGAGATTCGAGTGAAGTTCAGTCACAACTTCGTAACCACTTATTTATCGACTGCTTCCAAACAAGAGGGGAAAGTTACTTTATCCTACTTAAGAATCTTAGGTGGATATACCCCTAAAGTAGTCAACAATTTTATCGCAACCGATTGGACCCAAGGATTCATGATTTACTCACAACATTTTAGAAAAGCTGATTTGATTGGTCCAGGTCAAGATTTGTTTCGACTTAGGTTACATCGAGTAGAATTAGACAAAACGAGTTGGCTTTTCCCCCATTAGATCTAATGTGTCCAAATTAACACCCTCATTTGTACTTGGCTTCTAGGTTTCTCTCTTCAGACTTTGTAAGATTATTGACAAGATTATGACCATTTTCCCTCATGCCCAGAGCCAAAGCCTGGCATCATAAACTGTGCTGTTCAGTGTCGAACACACTTCTTGCACTTTTTCAGTGTAGCTTCAGATAGCTTCATAATGAAGCTTTTTTTCATCCTCGCAAAACTATCCGTTTGCAAGTAAAACATGTCGAATCATCTTCAGCAGTTTCAATGAAAGATGAGTCACTGTAACCATTCTATTAGAGGGGGACCATTTTGAGTATAGGGTTTTGACAAACAATGGTGCCTGTTTCCAAACTGCATCGAAGCGCATTGATAAGCGCTTCATTAGAAACGAGTTGAAACTCTGCGCAAACCAACCACTCTCCCATGCCCTCTGATGCAGTTCAGAAGCAGACACCGCTTCTTGACAGGACTCAAAACTCAAAATGGTCCTGCTTTACTAAATAATCTCCTCCGCTCATCTCCTCAATCAATGCACTGCTCTTCATGTGAAGAATCAATATTCATGCGCGGTGATTATCCATTAGTCAAAACTCTGAGCTAAACAACCACTCACGGATGTGTGGTGGTGCAATACAATGCAAAAGCAAGCCCTGCCACTTGTTCAAGCCTGATAGTTAAAATGCTTTAGTTCTAAATAAATATTTTGGGAGGTATTACTAAAAGTCATGAAAAATCATGAATCCTTAGGTCTAATTAGTTACGATTCAATTGTCGACTTCTTTAGTGGAACACCCCTCAGGTGTATTCACCTGACATTCCATTGTAGAACAGTGTGATTGTAACTATCTCATCTTGTCGGACAGTTGTACTTAGGTAAATAAATACTTAAAAAAGTTGTTACCAAAATCCAACCAAACCTCGTAGTAAAAATTTACTTCACGAGTGGCTCAATCAACTTGGGCAAAAGAGATGAGTCGAGTGAAATGGATGCTCTCCGATCAACCCCAGCCCACTATTTCAGTCGACATCATTTATCATTGAATGAATGCATCACAAACTTGGGGTTTGGGGTTTTCATTTAAATAGTTCTGCTCTCCATGACTGTCATGCAAGCATAGGTACAATAGGTCTAAAAAGTAAAGGTCCACCCTTTGCTTTTTTTTTTCATTTCGGTAACTTCACTCTCTAGACCACGCTCATCGGTTATCGAAGTTAACTCCTTCAGATCAATCAACTTGAGGAGATAAAGATGAGTAAATCTGTCTCAGGAAGAGAGAATTTGCTGAGAGAGGTCAAATTACAAAATTTTTGAATAAATCACCACAAACATATCACTTTCACTCGTCAAAATGCCAAGAAAGGCAATAATGAGTTACAGCATTACGAGGCAATAACACGCACTGTAGAATCTGGCAAAATTTAAAAGAAAACTATGAAGAACTTGAGTGTTTCAATTAGTAGAAACTGAAATTAAGGGTTTGATTGACAGAAAACACGCACAGTTCATAAAGAAATTCAGATTTTAAAGTCTCTGATAGACTTCGAAAAAACGCGAAAATACATTGCGGAGGGAACTTCGGTTGTTTTTACAACACAAAACTCTAACCTTAAAATCTCCGAGGCAAATGACGCATGTTTACCAAAGCCTCCGAACTGCTCGTTGGTAATCACAGACAAAATAAAGAAACTACCAAATTTATTCATAACGGAGACAAATCCTTATGAAAAACTTGGGGTCAATACTCAGTCAAAAACCCAACTCAAAATTATTCGAACATTTCAAACGGCGCACTATGGATCCAAATCGAGTCCTAAGTGGTCAAAAAAACAAAGACATGAGATATCACAAGAATTGTCGATCCATCAAATGATATTCTCCGATAAGTATGGGACAAGCCAGGGAAAAAAAAACGGAGCCAAATAAACCCCTTGAAATCAACTATAGTACCCAGCTAAAAAATAATTTTCCAACTTTGAAAGGATCGAATTTGGACCGCCAAAGATTTGATTTCTATCCATTGTGCGGCGGACCGAAGAATATCGCGGATTCGATATGGCGCGCGATTCGTTTAGTGACTGCTTAAAGGATAGGGAGACTTTTGGCGTTGCCGCTCCGCAATATATCGAACGAAAGGAATCCACCGAAAAGCAGTACGCGATCATTACGCGCGGAAATCTGACAACGCACGTTTGCGACCAAGCCGAAAATTGTCGATTTTTATGCAGGAAGTTTATGGCCAAAATCGATACAAAAACCCTAACAAAAAAATGCAGTACTTACTGCATGTTAAAAAAAAAAAAAAAAAATCGAATTCTCTAAAAAATTTACCTCCATGGCGTTTTTGAGTCCCCAATTTTGTGTGAAAATGTCCAAATTTCAAGAGGCTGTAAAAAAAAACGACTTCAAATTTCAAAAAACGATGAAACATGGGTTCCATTATACCAAAGGATACACCTTTCTGGGAATCAAAAATTTTCAGACAGTACGGGGGCGAAGGTGGGGGGATCGACCCTTTAAAATTTTCAATGTTAAATTTTTAAATCTCAGAGCTCATACTTTGTGATATACATATTGTTAGAAAGAACGCTTTAGGACGTTCATTTTTGGGTCAAACTGCAGGTCGATATCGTTTTTCGTTATCAAATTTAAACGAAGGTCAAAGTTTGATATCGACCAAATGATGATTTGAACGATTTCAAACTTTAACCTTCGATTTAATCGAGAACGAAAAACGATATCAACCTACGGGTTGCGGCAATATTTTCGACTTGAAACATTCTTTCTAACAATTTATAACAATTCAGGGCTCTAATGTATCATCATTTAAATTTTTCAACTTTGAAGGGTCGTGACCCCCACCTTTGCCCCCTCCCCTCCTGTACTGTCAAAAAATTTCGATTCCCTGGAAAGGTGTATCATTTGACATAATGAGACCCTTGTTTCAGCGTTTTGTGAAATTTGAAGTCAATTCTTATTTACAGCCTCTTGAAATTTTGAAATTTTCCAAAAAATTGAAGGGCTCAAAAACGTCCTTGAAGTATATTTATTTGGAAAATTCGTATTTTTTTCTTTTTTTTTCTGACAAGCAACTCGCTCTTTAGAGCATGTAATTTGAAGTTTTTTTCAATTAGGGCGAATGAAAGGAAAGTTGCACATTTTTGAAAATGAGTCCGTTTCAAACTATGACCTTCAATGTATCGAAAACAGAAAATGATATCGACTTTCGGTTCGCATTAAAATTCTTAGAATTTTATCCTCTTCCTAAATATCAAATAAAAATAAGGGGCCAAATTAAAAGTTTGGGAGTTAGGGTGGTGAAGAACCCCTGAGGGGCTCCCAGCTGGGGGCCCAAAATTGGTGACCACTTAAAGACGTCCCCCTCGAAATAATTGAATACGTGTTTTAGCGTTTTTCGAAATTCGCAACAGTTTTTGAGACAGTTTGAGTGGAACCAATTTTCTTTAACACCCTGTATAATACGGTCAATGATATTTTAATGTCATTGGCCGGCCAAAATTGCAGGTTAAGTGTTAATCATATTGCTGACCGACTAATGACAAAAATAACCTCAAAACTCAAAATATTCTTATCAAACCATGCCGCATTGCGTGACAACTACGAGTACTCAGATTATGATTAAGATTAGCTGAGTCACTTTAAGAGTATTGGTTTTCTGGTCCGACGAAAATATTAAAATTTAATCAGATCCTTCAGGCAGAGGCAACATACCCTTTGAGCCCGTGCAGAAAAGGAGTCAGGTTCCCTTTTAACCATATATTTATTCCATTCCTAAAGAACTCATAAATTCGTCCCGCTCATAATTCCTTTCGCTGAATCGTTTATTCTCGGCCATCTATCACCTCATCTTTATCCTCCCCGAAACTAGGAATAGAGCGAATCCACTTCCTTAACTCTCTTTACACGCAAATCAGAGGAGAGGGGAGCTTTTTCTAGAGCCAGTGACCCGGAAGAGCCGTGGAAGATTTTCTACAGAAATGGTGAAGATAGACTCGGTAAACAACTTATGCAGGGTGTCCCAGACCTACCGTACCAGTCCTTTTTCTCGGCCGCTATTCGACACAAAAAGCTGAAAATTGGTGCACCCAGGTATTTTGAATTTTTTCCGGAGATTTTACGACCACTTTTGCAAAAATTGGGTTTTTCATGCTTGGGGGCTACTTTGAGGGGGGGAGGGGTTGGGGCCCAAAAATGATTTTCAGTTGACGAACTAAATGTTACTTTGTGTTATAAGATCAGGAGTACCACTTTGACTCAATTTTTGAAATTGTTTCACTTCTGAAGGAGGGGTCCCCCAATACCGGATAGGAGGTGACCCCCCAAAAGTAGTCAGGGGGCTTTGAAACCATCAAATTCGAACTCTTTGACCTAAACTACCCCTGTTCAGAAATTTGTCCGGGGATTTTACGTCAATTCTTGCACCAATTGGTTATTTATGCTTGGGGGCCTTTTGGGGGCGGGGGGGATTGGGGGCCCAAAAATGATTTTCGGTTGTCGAACGAAAGGCCATCTTGTATTAAATCATTAAGAGTACCAATTTGACTAAATTTTTGAACTTCTTTCGCTTTTATTGCGGGGATCCCCGATACTGGAAAAGGGTCGACCCCCTGAAACCCCCCAAAAAATAATCGGGGGCTTTGAAACCCCCAAATTTTGAATTTGTCTCGTCAAAATACAAGGATATACCAATTTTCAGCTTTTTGCGCCGAATAGCGGCCGAGAAAAAGGACTGGTACGGTAGGTCTGGGACACAATGTAAATGGAATACTTAGTGTATATGGAATATCCAAAATTTCAACAAAATTTTTCGGGAGACCCCGACCTCCTCCGACTCAGTGGATTCCCCAGGGGGGACGGAAGTTTCTAATGGGGGGGGGGGGGTAAATCATGTGGAATCTAGAAGGGTACTCGATACTGGCACCCCTGAAAACTCACCTTGTTCAGTTGGAGTTGGAAATTGAATGCTTTATCAGTCTAAATACTCGTGAAAATCTGAAATCTTTATTTCCCTTCCAATGCTCAAATCTTCATAACACCCTCTTTCATCACGGCTTTACAAAGCTCGCAAAGCTAAGTAGGTCCGTAGAACATATTGAATTCACAAGGTATGAGCTTAAAGATGTGGAGGCTGTTTCAAAGATAGTTGGAGTCGGCCATCTGATACAGCACGCGTCTCCGCCGAGGCCAGGTTCAGTGAGCAACGAGCACTATAGTCTTTATATACCGAGTCAGCGCCTAGAGTTTACTTTTTACGCCTGAAGATGTTGATTGAGGTTTGTAAACTGAGGATTGTGGAACTAACCATTCCGGGTATCTGACCTCGAGGGCTCACGGTCCACGTCGGGGTACTCTGGTCAGTGTTGCCAGATTTGAGATGAAAAACCTCATGTTTTACATTACCCTCGTTTATGCGAGAGGACTCAACCCAGGTTCTAGAACCTGGGTTGAGATGCTCGCATAAACACTTCGGTTTTTGCTGAACTCCTGAGTTCGACTCGACCCGGTGAACTCGGGTTGAGATTTCACGCATTAACACCTCAGAGTTGAGAGCTCGCGTCGCGGGTTCACGCGGCACCGATGTCAACAATTCGAGCGAGGTTAAAAACGCGTCTTATGCAGTCGCACTTGTCCGTACCGCACCAAGCATCGCTGCCATTTTTCTCAAAAATTTAAACAAACACAGTGAAGAAAAAGAAAGAAATCCTTTGTACTCGAGTTCAAATACACGGGTATTTTTGCGCTAATCCAGCGTTAAAACTCAACTCGGGTTGACTCAATCCAGGTGTCCCAGGTTTAGATCTCTCGCATAAACTAGGCTATTGATTCCTGCGGGAAATATACGGCCGACTACGGCGGAACTATCAAATGCAAAAGTTTTGGCTGTCAAGAACAGGGTTGAAAACCGTAATTGAACCGTAACCGAAAACCGTTTTGAGCCGTTCGTTTTCCGCCAACCGTAATGTGAACCGAAATCAGAATTCTGAAGAATTCGTGAACCGGAACCGAACCGCAATCCGGAATGAAACATCCCTGACAGTGGCGTAGTGTGCAATTTGGCGAAGTTGTACCAAGTCCATTTAAACCCATGTAAAATGTCGAATGCATAGGTGTTTACCAAACACCTAATGGTTTGATCTTTTTCGTGGATTTAAATAGACAAACTGCAACGTTGCCAAATTGCAAGCTAAAATTCAGCATCAAAATTAATTAAGTCATATTTGAACTATCCCAATTTTTCTCTTTTTTACCCATTATTTTTCATCTATAACTAACCTAAAAATTAAAATTTAAAAAAAAAAAAAAAACAAAAAAAGTCCCTCCGGGGAATGTTGGAAGCAACTTTTCTGCTAAATTTGAATACATTTGGAACTATTGTGCAAAAGTTATGCTGGGATACAGATGGACGCACGAATCACGGACGCCACAGACATTTTATGCATTTACCTATCCAAATTATACATACATTTAAGAAATACTTAAATGTCATGGATCGATGTTCATTAGGATAGTATTAGGCATAATGAGAGCCAATTATTTCATAATTATCATGATTGACTTAGTCGCAGCGGGCCAAGTATCGAAACAAAATGCATCGAAAATCTCTGCGCCATTGCAATACTTTCTCAATTTTTCTAATTTCATTACAGTGAGAAAGTAAAAATCACCAAGTTCACCCATAGCCTAGACCCACCAAATGACTTTCAGGGTCAAGGCAAAATGGTGGAGCAACGAGGCTACCATGTGAAACTTCTATCTAATGTCAGGTTTTCCTCTGTAGGTTAGATAGAGTTCAATAGAGAGAGAGAGAGAGAGAGAGAGAGAGAGAGAGAGAGAGAGAGAGAGAGAGAGAGAGAGAGAGAGAGAGAGAGAGAGAGAGAGAGAGAGAGAGAGAGAGAGAGAGAGAGAGAGAGAGAGAGAGAGAGAGAGAGAGAGAGAGAGAGAGAGAGAGAGAGAGAGAGAGAGGAGAGAGAGAGAGAGAGAGAGAGAGAGAGGGAGAGGAGAGAGAGAGGAGAGAGAGAGAGAGAGGAGGATTAGACAGGAATATCCCATGAAACCTTCGTTGCTACGCCATTACGCCTTAAACTTTAAACTCATTATGTAAGCCTGTGGGTGAGTTTTGTGATTTTTTAAATGTGCTCATCGTCATTTCCAATGGTTTTTAACCCTTTAAAGACCAGATTAGTTCGTAAGATCGCTACTCATCCGTTTGTATAGGGAAGATAGTTAACTGTTCGTACTCTGGGGAGTTGAAATTGCCTGTAGGAGAAATTGAAGGCGCCCGATGAAATCTTATCTTGAAAGGGCCAGCATCGATAATCGCGTTTATTCGGAATCGTGAGCCTGGAACAATGTGAAAAAGACTAGAGAAGAAAAACGAGTTAACTCGGGCTTAGTCCATAAGGGGTTAAGCGAGAATTAACAATTCAATCGCTTACAGCAAAAGTTAGCAAGATCCCTATTGGATGGCTTCTCGCAGAAGGATGCCAACTTTTCTTATTGTATTGAAGAGAACCAACTACTTAGGAAGCCCGTTTGGCAATTGGTACCGTTCTGCATAAAGCTGTTCGGTTGTTAGGTTCTTCTGGCCCAAATATCGAGAAGATTGCAATTGGGACGGAATACAACTCGATTTTTCTACGAAACCGCGACGGATAAAAGTGTGGAGGATATGACCTAAAGACCGAGACCGCTCTTCTGCGGTATCGTGAGATCGGTTCTTGGCGCAACCAACCTTTAAGCCGAGCCGGCGATTGTGAGAATAAGCGGGAGGTGGAGTGGTGGGACGGTGTAATCAATGGTCAAGGAGGAGGGGCCCCCCTTCCGCAGTCTTCAGGGGGGTCTTATCGGATGAAAATCGCAGGTTGCACCATCTATAAAATCGACGCGCGGCGCAACATGGCACGGCCGCGGCGCCGCACGGTGGATCGAGTCAATGGGGACCAGCGGACATTTCGTTGTGAGGGTTTGATTTGTGCAAAAAGTTAGACAGTTTTACATGAATTCCACTCATTTTTTCACGAGGAATCCGAATTTTTAGCTCGCAGAATCGTAAACTTCTTTATTTTCACTCCACACCTCATTTTCGTGCCTAGAAAAATGTTTGAAAAATGGGGACTTTTTAAGGAAGCTTAGGATTGGCACATTGAAATATTTTACATAAAGAACGCGTTCTTGGTGAGCCCCTATGGCTTTTGATAACTTAATCAGTACATTTTTCAACTTTGAATAATGGTAAGACCAAAAGATGGGGGGGGGGGGGGAGGAAGTCCGATACAGAAATATTGAGGAGGAGGATTATCCAAATAAAACTTACTTTTCGATTAACCCTAATTAGTGCCCAGATCAGGGAGAGATCGTGATCAAAGTAAACAAGGGACTTAAAGAGTTCACTTAATTTTTGTTTTTTGAACTCACCAGGGAACTAGAATTCTTCCTCTAGTCAGCTTCCACATTTATTCTCGAATCGATCTGGTTTCCTACTAAGTACACTTTTCAAAAAAACCTTGCACCCGAAAAATAAAACTGTAGACAAACTTTCTAAAAGCACTAGAACTACTTACAGGAATAACTAAATTTAATTTTTCTGTGAGGTAGATCACTAACTCGTCTTTAATTTTAAATCCGACGGGAAGTTTTATACATTTGAACAAATCACGATTTTTCAATTTACTCATGGTAATTGATAACATTAGTGATTGAAAAAATAAGTGGGAGCACGTAAATGCAGTGAACGATTGCCGATGAAATCAAAAACGCAACTGATTTGGTAATTAAGACGTTAAGTGCATCTTCATTCAAATACTGTCCCTTCTGAGTGTTGTTTTTTTGTTTTTGTTTTTTGTTTTTGTTTTTTTTACGAATACACGCGAAAATCTCCCGGAAAATCACCAGATCGTACCCCCAACCCTTTCCCCCCACCAAATATGGTTCAGCCCGTGGTTGGCTGGCCGTGCAGAAAAGTCTTCACATTTTACATTGATTCTTTTTTGGTAAATAGTTAAGATTTTCCTGCACAATTTGGCAACCATGGTTCAGCCACTTCATTTTTTTCCGTAGAATTGTGCATTAGTTGGAGAACAAAAAATGCTGTAAAATCAGTTTTTTACAGTCTCATCAGGAGGACGGGCTAAGCAGAGCAACGTATCTCTTCAGATCGGGTCTTGGGTAAGGTGAGGATTTTGACGGAAATCGCCACCCAAAAATTGAAAGGTTTTGCCCTCTAAGACCCTTTGGCGCAAAGATGCGCAAGAAGTGTGAGGTATTGCCAGGTTCCTAGGGGTGTAAGGCGTCGGGAAAAGCCGCGGTTATACGAAAGTTCAGGCAAGTAAGATACTAAAACCTTAGTTATTCTTCAAAAAATGGCTTTTTTCAGAGTCTTCAAGAAAGTCACTCTCCTCAGCCAATAATGAGAGCAAAAACAACTATGTGGGGTGTTTTCTGATCAGAAAGTAGTCTACAATCATAAAAAAATATCAGAATTGCATTTATACAACCAACACTTCCAAAATTTTTGACTTAAAGTCACCAAACCTGAGCTGAGAAACACGTGGAATTAATTTACTTCTAAAACAGCTAACTTTCAGCCACGGTCAGAGCACCACAAAGGGCAAAAAAAAAAGATATGCGACTCTTTTCCTATCCTTTTGAGGTCCTAGAACAAGGTTTTTTGGTCAGAAGTTCAATTTTTAAACTCCGATTTTGAGTGAAATGTCCGACCCTTAACATTGGCTCAGCCCATAGTGCGCCGGCGCGGTGATGCGGCGCAAAGCAGCATACCGCAACGACGTGAAACCTGGCACAAGGTCGAATCGGGAAGGAGCAAAGTAGCGAAGGAGTACATACAGGGTGTAAAAAAAAAGAAGCAGCTCCGAATAACTTGAGTTTAGGTTCGAATTTCAAAAAACCCTGAAACACGGCACACTGGGCCACAGACTACTTTTTCACGCGAATAATGTCATTTTTCGAAGCCGTTATGTTTGGTATTTTAAGGTTATAATCTCAAAGTAGACTCATAATAGCGTCCGAAAACGGCAACATCTTTGACAATAGGTCATGCACGGTGAGTATGCGAGAATGTGAACATGCGTCCCTCGTCGAACTTTTGTAATGCTATCTGACGAGCTTGCTGTTCTCACCGCGACACTCAAATGTTCAACCGTTGTTATCCCGGTTCAAAAAACTTTGAAATGAAACAAACGACACCATGCCGGATTCAAAAAAAGGTAAGGATTTGTTTAAGCACATCATTTTTTAAATTTCAATGCATCAGTCAATATTTAAGAAGCAATATAGTCAAACAGATCAAATGTCTTTTTTTCTTGAAATTAGCAACTTCAAACTAAAAGAAAACAGTTCGTATCTTTTTTCGAATGTGAACGAATGTAATTCTGTGGCCACAGGCTTGTTCCTCAGATCTCGGAGAACAAAATCCATATGAGTTTGACTGCAGCGGTTTGCAGCTGTGGCCGCAGGGTTAAATTAACAAAGTCAAGTTAGGTGAAAAATGGAACAGTTAACAAACAAAAAAAAAAAAAAAAAATTGCGAATCACATATTTTTTTCTCACGAAATTTTAACCTTGCAAATTGGGATACAATGGTACTATGTTTTTTTTTCATCCATTTTCTTGTCATGCCGTGCATATTTCTCGATTATGTGTTTTCCATTGTTGCCATATCGCTCAAAACGTTTGAATATTTTTTAAAGAAAACGGAACGATATCCGATTAAATTAAAGACATATCGTTGTCATACACCTGATTTTAGCTATTGTAGTCGTTGTAGTGTACTCAGTGGCGGATACACAGAGGGCAATTACCCCCCCCCCCCCCCCCCCCCAAACCTCAAATGTTGCCTTTTTCGGCAGAAAGGAGCCCGAAATTGCTTCCTCCGACGCTTCAAATTTCAAAATTACTCAGGGCCCCCCTCCCCAGAAAAATGTTCTGAAATCCACCACTGAGTGAACTTACATAGCTCAGTTAGTTGAGGCGTCAGCAACTCCAACCATGACAATACATTAATACATGTAGAGTTCGAATCCAAGTGCTTTTTTGTCTCTTTTTTTTCGCTTCTTTCTCTCTTCTATGGATCTTATACAGCTAAACTTTATGCTTTACAATTATTTTGTTTTATTTTCTACTAGCTCCTCCCTTTAAAAAAGGGACTAATCTGAAGCACAAATGTTCCAAAGTTAAAAAAACTGAAGAAAAAATTTTTTTTTTTTTTTTTTTTTTTTTTTTTTTTTTTTTTTTTTTTTTTTTTTTTTTTTTTTCACCTACATTTTGTTGATTATTTTTTTTAACTGTGCCCTTTTTGTTCCTTAATTGTTTTGCTTCTTTAGTAATATCAATAGTTTTTAGTTGTTGCCACAAACGCCTACTTTGCATTTTTTCTTCATTTTCTCGCGTCAAAACGTCGCGTTTAGAACGTCGTCACGCAACTTTTGATCGGAATTTCAGATGGACCTATTAGGAACCATGGGCTGAGCCAGAAATTTTGGCAACTGTGAATTCTTTTCATTTGAATGCATGAGAAACAATCGATTCTTGAGGGAGTCATGGCCCCATTCCAAATCGATCGTTTCTCAAACATTCAAATCAGAAGAATCCACAATTGGCAAATTGCTGTCTCCGCTCATGTTAGTAACAAGTGCGGAGTATAAAATATGTACTACATTAAAAACGAGGCTATATTTGAAGCAAAATTACAAAAAATTCTATGTAATCGAGCAAGTTTGGAATTTACGTAATTAAGGTGATATAGTACCATATTAACTCATCGAACCGTTGAAAAAAATTTTAAGCCTTTAATCAGTATTTTTCTGAAAAGTATAGATTTTTGACCGCAAATTTCAAACCTATGTAAAACTTGCAGTTTTTGACATTTTTCGGCGTTTGTTGCACCAAAATTCTCGTAAAAAATCTTTTCACCAAAAATTGTCGAAATCATCGTCTCAGTGGGTTTAGGACCCAGAGTCGTCTGACGCATAAAACTGCTTTCGTCAGAAATTTACATTTCTCAGAAACCTATCGTAGAGTCAGTTTTTAAAATTTTTTGACATCAGAAATGAAAAGAGCGACCCAAGAAACCCCTCTACACCAATTTTCATTCAAATCCGTCGAGTATTAACAGAGATATGAATTATTCCCGTCAAACGGTAGTCTGTGGCCCAGTGTGCACGGGTTCCATTATTTTAAGGGGGACATCTTTTAGGGGGGTTGCCAAATTCCAGGCCCCCCCAGGGGGGCGGATCCGGGGGTCACCGCCCCCCTAAATCAAATTTCTCAAAAAGCGTCCCCTGATTTTTATTGCATAACTTTGAAAAACATCAAATTCTAAGCATTTCGGCGCTAACCGCAGGTCGATATCGTTTTTCGTGCTCGAGATGTCGAAAGTTAAACTTTGATTTTGACCCATTTTCAAAAATTCATAACTCCAACTAAAAAAGTTGGAATTGAAAAAACGTTTATCTTAAAATACTTTACAAAACAAGTACTTTTCAGAAAAAAATACAACTGTCCAAGAAATATGATTTTTAGGCTTCAATTTTTTTTTTTTTTTAAATTTTCGAAAATTATGAATCAGCGATATTCTTGTAACACGGCCCGAATCAACAATTTTGGCTTGAAACCTGTTGGCTGAGTCCAAATGAGCGATGCGAGTCTCTCAAAAGTCCCCAAAACCTCATTCTAGTCTGGTTGTGAGAGAGAGGTGTTTCCTGACTCTGAATTTATTAGCCACGTCCTCAATACTGATTTTGGTCATTTCATTGGTGATTTTGAGGCTTTCTTGAGCTTTTGAGCGCTTTGCATCGCTCAATTAGACTCAGCCAACCGGTTTCAAACCAAGATTGTTGATTCGGGTCGTTTTACAAGAATATCGCTGATTCAAAATTTTCGACAATTTTGAAAAAAAAATTTGAAGCCTAATTACCAGATTTCCTAGACAGTCTTATTTTTTTCTGAAAAGTACTTGTTTTGTAGAGTATTTTAAGCTAAAAGTTATTTAAATTCCGACTTTTTTAGTCGGTGTTATGAATTTTTTAAAATGGGTCAAAATCGAACTTTAACTTTCGATATCTCAAACACGAAAAACGATATCGACCTGCGGTTTGTGCCAAAATGCTTAGAATTTGCTGTTCTTTAAAGTTATGTAATAAAAATTGGGGGTCGCCTTTTGAGAAATGTGATTTAGGGGGGCGGTGACCCCCGGATCCGCCCCCCTGGGGGGCCTGGAATTTGGCAACCCCCCTAAAAGATGTCCCCCTCAAAATAATGGTATCCGTGTTTCAGCGTTTTTTGAAATTCGAGCCCAAACTCAAGTTATTCGGAGCTGCTCCTTTTTTTTATACCCTGTATATCGTCTGTCTCCCCGCACATGCGCGGCTACGGCTGAACGGGACGCACGTGAGAACGTAGCGTCGTAAGTGATATAACCCTAACAACGCCTAGCGTCGCGGCGCGCGCCGTTGCCAGACAGCAATGCTTGCTGGATTGTAGAAAGTTCATCAAATTCTCTAGAAATCAATTAATTGAATTGTGATGCGTTCTAAGAGGGTTCGTGCATCCTGGCAACCAAGTTTCTTGCCATTTAAACCCATGCTAAAGTGTCTATTTCGAGGGGGTTCAATGAACCTCTTGTAGAAAGATTATTTTACAAAGGCTTAAGTTGAGAGGATCCGTTGTTGCCAAATTGGATGAGCCGCCTCTGGCTGGATATGCTACGCATTTTGAGGAGAATTTGTTATTCTATTAAAATATACCTGAGGCTTTCCAGCACTTACAATTAGTGTCATCATCAGCGGTGGGAAAGAGTGAAGAAAGAGGAAATTTTAACTACGATTGAATACCGCCCCCCCCCCCAATCACCATTTGAATAGATATGCAGAAATATTCATTATTTGGAGGTTCAATTGAAACGCTTGAGGATCTATTAATTTCCAGAAGTTTAAATTAAGGCTATGTTAAGACATTGCAATCCCTGCAGAGCTACCACAGTTAAGGCATACCTACTTTGTATATTGTTTCAGTGAGAAGCGGGAAATTCGAAAGTGACCGCAAACGAATTTTGATTTCACAATTAAAATGAGCATGGAAGTCAAGCAGATTCCTTGATTTTATGTTTCCGTTTGTCACTAAAATAATATTGGCTAGGTATCCTGCTATCGAAAAAACTGCATAGTTCTCTCATCATCAGAGCCGGATCTTGGAATTTTTTCCCCTCTTTCTTTGTCCACTCGATCTAACGTGTTAGAAAATGACAGAGATAGGGGCTAAAGTCACGCGATTCTGCCTCTCTCCATCCTTTTCTCACTCATGATTTTGAATGGAAGAAAAGAAAGACATAGACGAATGGTGCTCTTGCAAGGTTTCGCTGTAGACAAATGGCCTATCAATTCTGATGTAAAATGCTGCGAAAATAACGATGAGACCATTAAAAAAGTCTAAAACTCACGTCTCGCAGAGAAAACCTTGAAATTTCGGGTTACTACCCTTGCATGCGTATGCACCAACCTTGGATTCGGACCCCAAACAAAAGAACAGGACATGCAATTATAAGTGCCGTCTTCCTCGTTTGTTATACGCAACGTAGAACTTTTCTGTAGTTATCACCGTGCTCTTAGTGACAAAATGTGTATAAATGAACCTTTAATTCCTTCAAATTTACTTTTTGAAAGCAAATTCACTAAATCCATTGTTCAAATTCGTAGGTTATGTTCTTTTGTTTGACGCCCGAATCCGAGGTTGGTGCATTGGTGCATACATGCAAAGGTGGTCACCCGAAATTTCAAGTTAAGTTTTCTCTGCGAGGAATGAGTTTTAGACTTTTTAATGGTCTCGTCGTTTTTTCACAGCATTTTACATTGGTACAATTGATACTCCATTTGCCTACAGCAAAACCGCGCAAGAGCTCCATTCCAGTTCATTGCAGAAAATGTTCAGATGAACATTGAACATCTAAAGACTCCGCTCTCTAGACTTCAATAAACTGTAGGGAATACCCCACGAACACTTATTCTCGTCAAACTTAATCTATATAGGGGACCCTCAGATACCTTTATATTTTCTGGGGTTACCTCCCTTAAGGGGTTAATTTTACAGAAGGCTGCTTGTAGAATGTTTTTGCAAATTTTAATCAAAATTCAAATAGCTATATTTGAAATGTTCCGATTTTCCCCTATCCTTTGACCTATATTTACCCATTCCTCCCTTGATTTTAATGGAAACCTCTTATCCTCCATAACTTGCTTGGAATTTAAAATTTTCGAAAATATAAAAAAATCCCTCTGAGGAAGGTTAAATTACATGCGCAACTTCTCTGCAAAATGTGGGTGTATATGAACCATTGGCTCAAAGGTAATGCCGAGATACAGAGAGACAGACATCTGCGCCATCGTAATATTTTCTCAATTTCTAACTTCGTCAGAGAGAGAGAGAGAGTAAAAAGAAGTCTGTAATGACTGTAACTATCACACGACCCGTCCGTTCAAGCTCTGATTTGCAGCGAAGCAACCGTATGATCACCTTCCGTGACTTTCGTGAGGAAGGCCCCATCTTATTATGACATTTTTGAGTTGTGAAATTCAAGTTTAGTAAAACCTGATGCCACCTATATGATTTCCAAGTTTGATTGTTTCAAGGTAACGTTAGGATGAAATCCAAATGAAAGATACCACGATTGACTGTAGTAATTATACCGGAGAAGATTGCTTTAGGTATTCCTATGAAGTAACTGTTCCGGTAGGTAATAGTAAACATGTGTCTGCACTCATTAGCAAATTTTATAAAACGGACGCCAAATGATAAACAATTATTTATCTCGGCCTTCGGCAAGATCATTTGAGTAGCGTTGCTAAAGGATGTTATCTTTAGTAGTTCGATTACTTTGTTCATTTATTCGAACACGCTCTATAGTGAATTATTACAAGACTAAGATATGAGTGTTCAGAAAATGCGGAAAATTCTTATAAGAAGTGCAAAGATATGAGAATTATTTCTCTTTTGTTTTTTCAGCGTGGCTTTATTTTTGATTCTTTAGATTATACAGGGTGTAACAAAACTATGTACATTAATTTTCAGGGCGTGTTTTAGAGGTAAAAATAATATTTTTTTCTCTATAATCATGGGGGTCTGAAAATGCCCCCTTTTGAGCTACAGCCCCCCATAGTTTTAAAAAATGTATGGTTTTTTTTAGAATAGCTAGCGACCACGTTTGTGAACCAGATGTCTTAAAAATGGGAGTCTCGCAGTAATTTCACTTCTACAATCCATTAATGACCACAAAAAATTCAAATATTAAGTCTGACTGCACTTACTTTTTTCAGGCAATCTCGTATCTTTAATAGCACAATCCCTAGTAAAAATTTTTTTGTTGACCACCAACAAAATTTTACTGGCC
This sequence comes from Trialeurodes vaporariorum, assembly GCA_011764245.1. Lineage (NCBI taxonomy): Eukaryota > Metazoa > Arthropoda > Insecta > Hemiptera > Aleyrodidae > Trialeurodes > Trialeurodes vaporariorum. The sequence continues at coordinate 35,364,125 of VMOF01000111.1, read as the reverse complement.
CCAACAGAATTTTACTGACTGCCCGTAAAATTCTGTTGGTGCCAGTATTATTTTGTTGGTGGTCAACAAAATTTTGTTGGTGCCAATACTTTTTGTGACCGATCAGTAAAAATTGTGCTGGCAGCCAACAGAATTTTTGATGGTCGGTCATAAGAAGCATTGGCGCCAACAGAGTTTTGTTGGTGCCAATACTTCTTGTGACCGACCAGTAAAAATTTTGCTTGCAGTCAACAGAATTTTTGATGATCGTTCACAGGAAGTATTGGCACCAACAAAAGTTTGTTCGTGGCCAAATAAGTTTTGTTGATGACCAGTAAATAGCTTACGGATGAAAGGAACTTTGTTGGTGGCCATTAATTTTTTAGTGCCGTCCGGTAAACTTTTTGTTATAACTCGCAAATATCATGATGTGGAACATACAGTTGCTAAGTATGTCTCAACTTACAGTCTAGGTTTTGACTTTCTCAAGTTTCACAAAACTGGAACATGGCTATGTTGACAGTTTAAAACGTCCAGGATGTTTACAAATTATTTACCCCCATTTAGAGCTCAAAACTGACTTTTCCATATAGATAAAGAATTAGAAATATAGTATTTAGACAACACGGACTTGAAAAAAGTACAATACTAAATAAAAATTAATCCTATATTTTATTTTATTTTAATCAAGTGTGTATTGTAGAAACTGTATACAGTATATTTATTCTGACACATATGATACACCTGTGGATATATTTCACCTATGTAGGGATCGTATACTATAGCGGGGAAAAAAACCTGGCCAGGATATCCCTGCTAAAAATGTTCCCTGCCGATTTTGCAAGGAAATCAGTGATTTCCCTGCCGCAGGGAAAATTGGTAGGGAAATTTTTCCTTGCGAAATTGGCAGGGAAATGGAATGATTTGCTTGCGAAATTGGCAGGGAAATAAAATGATTTCCTTGCAAAATTGGCAGCGAAATCACGTCATAAATTACGTCAATAAATAGCGCACTCTAGGTGTGAATTCTGGAAACTCACTTGATGCCGATTACAATCGTCGACACATACTGCGAAATCATGGAATTACACGTTACACTATTACACAATTACATGCCAGAAATTACACAATTATTATACATGCACAGACATAGGTAGAGAACAGTTACAAATATTACCTGGACTTGGTGAGATTTGAACCCGAGTCGTTTCGGTGGTAGACAAGTGTCTTAGCCGTTAAGCTAACGTCGCTCGCGTAAAATCGGTGCAAATAACACCTACTTAAAGCATCGGAATCGTTAAACCGTTTCAAGGCCTTTTTCTCGGCCGCTATTCGACGTAAAAAGCTGAAAATTGGTTCACTTCCGTATTTTGACGAGAAAATTTCAAATTTATGGGTTTCAAAGCCCCCGACTATTTATTGGGTGGTTTTGAGGGGATCGACCCTTTTTCGGTGTTGGGGATCCCCGCTTTAAAAGCGAAAGAAGTTCAAAAATTGTGTCAAATTGGTACTCCCAATCCTTTAATACCATATGACCTTTCGTTCGACAGCCGAAAATCATTTTAGGGCCCCTAATCCCCCCCCCAAATAGCCCTAAGCACAACTAACCAATTGGTGCTACAATTGTCGTAAAATCTCCGGAAAAATTGCTGAACAGCGGTAATTTAGGTCAAAGAGCTCAAATTTGATGAATTCAAAGCCCCCCGCTCAATTTTGGGAGGGTTTTAGGGGGTCACCCCCTATTTGGTTTTTGGGGGACCCCCCTTTAGAAGCCAACAAAGTTCAAAAAATAAGTTAAAATGGTACTCCTAATCTCAAAACACATCATAACTTTTGGTTAGTCAACTGAAAATCATTTTGGGGCCCCAACCCCCCCCCCCCCTCAAAATAGCTTCCAGGCACAAAAACCCGATGTATGCCAAAATGGTCGATAAATCTCCAGAAAAATTGCTGAACAGGGGTATTTAAGATCAAAAAGCTCAAATTTGACGATTCCAGGAGCCCCCAGTCACTCCTATGAGAACAGGGCCGGGGAGAAAATTTTCCGGAGATTTTACGACCATTTTTGCATACATTGGTTTTTTTGTGCTTGGGAGCTATTTTGAGGGGGGGGGGTTGGGGCACCAAAACGAACCAAATGTTAAAATGTGTTTTGAAATTAGGAGTACGATTTTTACTCAATCTTTGAACTTTTTTGGCTTCTAAAGAGGGGTCCCCAAAACCCGTATAGGGAGTGACCCCCTAAAACCCCCCTAAATTGGTCGGGAGGCTTTGAAATCATCAAATTTGAGCTCAATAAGGCCTATTTAAGGCAGCTTAAATTTCAATCGGCCATAACTTTTGATTGAAGAGGCGGATTGATTTGCAAGTTGCGCCATTCGTTTTCTTTTTTCAAGACCTTTCAAGCCATGTATCGTTCAGCCTTGGACTCTTTTCCCAGGACTTACCTTTGAACACCCATAATTTTCAAATGGCCGCCATTTTGAAAGTAATGATTGCAGAGGATTTTGGATTGCGCCATCTTATTCTACTCTTTGAGGGCTTTCGATCGATGTATCACAAGCCATACCTTGCTATTTGACTTTTTTTACGTGGGGGGGCCCAAAGACCCCCAAATTTTGGAATCTAAGTGGGGGCCTTAATTTTTCATTTTTAGGTATTATGTGGCACATCAATCGAAAGGTCTTGATCTCTTTGTTCAGATGGTTTTTAGTTTTTGTAAAAATATTGAATAGTGTGGTCACAGTGGCCGAATGAAAATTTCCCCCCAAAAGGGCCCATAACCCCAAAAATTGGGGTTTTATGGAAAAATTTACTGGAACAAAAATGTCGGCAATGAGTTGTTCTTTCAGGATCTGAACTTATTTTTGTACCTTTTATAGGCTTTTTCCCGCCAAAAATGGAATAATGTGTTTTGAACCCCCCCAAAACCCCCCAGGGGGGCCTCGAGGGGCTTTGAAAATATTTTCATTGAATTCTTTGGGGTCAATTCCCTATCTGACTTTTTTGTTTCAGCTCTCTACGCCCAGCCGTTTTCGAGAAAAAGTACCTATCCGGGTGGTCTGGTACACCCTGTATAAAGGGTTACAAATATTCATTTATAAACATTTGTAAAAAGTTAACGGACAAACTTTTTTAAATGCTGTAAAAATATTTTTAGAAAATATTTTCTTGTAAATATTTTAAAAACATTTGTAAGTGAAAAATAAAAAATGTTTTTAAAATTTCATCTCGCAACTACTTTAAAATATTATAAAAATATTTTTAAATAAAAATTTCAGGAAAATATTTTTAAATAAAAATTTCAGGAAAATTTTTTAAATAAAAATTTCAGGAAAATATTTTTAAATAAAAATTTCAGGAAAATATTTTTCATATTCGAGATATCGAATGTCAAATGTCGATTTACAGGATGCGATTTCTCAAGTATGAAAAACGATATGGACCTCCAGTTTAAGTCAAAATGCTCAGTCTGTTACGCCTTTTCGATTGATGTATCACTTTCGTCTCTCGGAATTTTTCTGATAGCCCCCGTGGGGGCCAAAAACGTTAAAAATGTTTGGGGGCTTTAAAACCAAATTTTGACTTGCTCTTTGGAGTATTTTAGACTCCCTGTTTTTTAAATTCCGACTTTTCAAAGAGAAGTAATGATTTTTTGAAAATGGGCCCAAATCGAACTTTGACCTTCGATATATCGAAAACGAAAAACGATATCGACCTTCGGTTTGCACCAAAAGTCTTAGAATTTTACGCCCTTTCAAACGATGTATCATAAAATAGGGGTTGCTATTTGAAATTTTTGAGATAGCCCCCTTGGGGGCCCCCCAGAGAGGGCCTTCAAATCGGTGACCCCCCTGAAAAGATGTCCCCCTCAAAATAATTGAACACGTGTTTCAGCGTTTTTCGAAATTCGGAGCCGTTCTCGAGAAATTCGGCCTGGCTCCTTTTTTGATTGACACCCTGTATATGTTACGCCCCGATCGCGCAGTTGACCATTCCGCGGAATGGTCAGAAAATTGACCATTCCGCGGAATGGTCAGAAAATTGACCATTCCGCGGAATGGTCAACTGCGCGATCGGGGCGTAACATATACATATGTATACTCACAAGGGGAGGTCACGATGTGTCCGGCTTCGATTTTCATGAAATTTGCATGAAAATGTAGCTTAGGTACGTCTTATTGAGGATCAAGAATCGTTATCGGCAAATGGGCACATGGAAAGTAAAAAAAAAATTCAAAGTTTCGTCAAAATCTGCGAAATTCAAAGTGTGCGGCTAATGTATTGGAATTTCCGTGTACTCTTATGTAGCAGTTCTGCTTGGCTGACTGGTATAGCGCTTGACTCGGCATCCGCAGGTCGTGCGTTCGATCCAGGGGTCGACCGTATCTTTTTTGCACTTCAATATCCAATTTTAATTGCTGAATCTCATGTTGTTGTTGTTTTTTTTTTTGTTTTTGTTTTTTTTGTTTTTGTTGTTATTTTTGTTTTTTTTTTCGTATGTCTGGAAAAAAATTAGACTGAAAAAGAAATTTTGGAAACGATTGAATAACGTATTTCGGACGACAAGAATTATAACGCTCTTATGCCTCTATCATTGAGGCATAAGAGCGTTATAATTTTCTCGGCATTGAACACGAGTTTCAACCATTAAAAATGTAGGTAGGTAATCTGTTGATAGTGCAACTGACTCACAACTAGCTCCGCTCTCTTCTGTAACGTATCTGAATCATTGTCATTGCACGACGCATGATCAAATCGCATTTATAATCTTGTCAAATATTAAAAAAATTACTCTAGCTTTTCATCCGAAATACGTTATTCAATCATTTCCAAAATTTCTTTCACAGTCTAATTTTTTTCCAGACATACAAAAAAAACCAAAATAACAAACAAACAAAAACAAAAAACAACAACAACATGAGATTCAGCAATTAAGATTGCATACTGTCGTGCAAAAAAGAAGCGGACGACCTCAGGATCGATCGCACGACCTGCGGTTTCCGAGTCCAGCGCTGTACCATTCGGCCTAAGAACTGCTACAATTGAGTACCCGGAAATTCCAATACATTAGCCGCACACTTTGAATTTCGCAGATTTTGACGAAACTTCGAAATTTTTTTTTTACTTTCCATGTGCCCATTTGCCGATAACGATTCTTAATCCTCAATAAGACGTACCTAAGCTACATTTTCATGCAAATTTCATGAAAATCGGAGCCGGACACATCGTGACCTCCCCTTGTCAGAGAAAATTAAATGGCCAAAAAAATTAATAATACACACAATAAATGGGAACTAGGCCAAAAAAAAGTTAAATAACACCGAAACGTTTCGAAACAACAACGTGTATTTATACATATGTATATGTATACGAAAAGAAATATTACTAGCCCAATACGATGAATAAATAAATAAATAAGAATAAAATGGGACACAAGACTAAAATAGTGATGAATTACATCACTATGATGGTCCATCATGGCCATGTAGGTGGGAACTCATTTGTGTTTTTTCTGTTTCTTTTTAGCAATTGATAAAGGTCCTGTAACGGACCGAAACATCTTGTGTGTGTAATTCATCACTATTTTAGCCTTGTGTCCCATTTTATTCTTATTTATTTATTCATATACAGGGTGTTTCAGACCACCTGGCCAGCTTTTATTGTGGCTAAACTAAGGCAAATATGAAAAATCGGTAAAACACGTGTAACGTATATCGACGCCAAAGAATTCGGGAAAAATATTTTCAGCCCCCCAAAACCACCCCTTGGAGGTTATTTAGGGGGGTGGGTACCCGTATCTCGAAAAAATCAAACAGAAAGGGTATGTTTTGACATTGGAATCTAATACGGCATAAAAAATAAAACTTTTTCATCCTTGAGTTTTTTTTCTAAAAACCACCCTTTTTGGAGTTAGGGGTGGTTTTCAAAAAATTTAGGGGTAATCTTCCCTCTTAACCCTCCAAATCATTGGATTTAAAAAAACTAAGAAGTTTCTGAAAGGGCGGGTCAAGGGCTTTCTTTTGATATATCACATGCCTATTTTTTGTGAAAAAGGGTACAAGGCCCCCTCACCCCAAAATTTTGGGGCTTCGGGGGGCCCTACGTAAAAATTTTCAAATGTAAGAGTATGGCTTGTGATACATCATTTGAAAGGTTTTTCAGAGACGAAAAACGTGATGTCCCCCAAAAGTCGTAAAAACAACCCCCTTCCAAAATGGCGGCCGTTTTAAGGTTAAGGGGCTCATTGGAGGACCTTCAGAAAAATGATCTAAAATTGAACGATACATGGCTAAAAGGGTCTTAAAAAGAAAAAAATGATGGTTCAAACCGCGAGTCAAACCGACTTTTCAATCCAAAGTTATGGCCGATTGAAATTTAGGGGTGCCCAGGCCTATAGCCAAAAAACTTTAACCGGCTGCCATTTTGGATACAAGCATCGTATTGACGTCCGGTTTGCGCCATTCTCTTTCTCTTTCCAAGACCTTTTGATTGGTGTATCACTCGATGGAGGGATTTTATTTGGGGGGGACGGTCCCCCACCCCCAAATGGTTAAATGGCCGCCATTTTGAAAAGACGCATCGTAGCGACTTCGGGTTTGCGCCAAATTCTTTCTGTTTCTAAGACCTTTCGATAGATGTACAATACGACCCCTCTTTACATTTGACTTTTTTGAGTTACAGCCCCCCAAACTCAAAAATTTTTGGGGGGCTCCGCGCCCAATTTTTTTTCCACCAAATGATAAAGTGTGGCACATCATTGGAAATAAGACGTTCTGAGGATTCAGGAAGTTTTTAGTTTTTGAAAAAATATTGATTCGAACCGAAGTTATGGGCCTCTAAAGTATGGGGTAGCTATTTGGCCGCCATTTTGTTTTGAGAGGGGCTACCGAAAATCTGAAAAAACGAAATTACTCAGTTTTTTTGAGCTCTTTTGAGTGATAAAATAAAAAATACTCCCTGCCATTTGAAGTATGCGATATATTGGCAACACGGGGTACATTTTGGGGCCTACGCCCCCCTTAAGGGGGGTGGGAGCCCCCCGATATTTTCTCTGAAGTCGCTTAGGGGTAATAGATTATTCCTGAATTTTTCAGATTTTTACAATCAACCAGGCGCTCACAGCAAAAGTGTGAACTCATTTCTCGGACACCCTGTATATACAGGGTGTTTCTAAAACTTATGTCATCCTTTCTACCACGTATTTTTGAGGTCAAAATAAGACTTTTTTCCCTATAAACAGTGTCCGAAAATGCCCCCCTTTTGAGCTAAAGCCCCCCAAAGTTTTAAAAAATTGTTGGTGTCGTGCCGCAGTTCGCATCACGCTGGCAACGCCGCATCACTTTTATTCACATCGCTCCGGCAGCGTCGCTTTATCTGTGATCATCTACAAAACCAGATAACTTCTAATCATGCCTTCCGCGCGCCCTATTTTTGTGTTCTCTCTCTCTTTTCTCTCTTTCTAATTGTAATATGGTATTAATCCGCAAGGCCTTAAATAGGATCGGAACTCCTTTCTTTTCGGGCATTCTCTCTCCAGCTCTCGCTAGAGATACTTGGTCACTGCTGCGTGATCATTAAAATGCTCAAATATTTCATGCTCAATTTGAATTAATGCTCTAATTTATTTACGCTATTTGGTAAGGTTACTTTTTATTTTTTCACCTTTCTTTCTGTGATATTTTAATAAACTTGTTATTTTACTGTTAATTCTCATATTCTGACTCCAGTTTAGTTTTCCCTTTTTACTTATATTCTTAAATTTAAATTCTTTTTTTTATTTTATTTTGTTGAGTCGCTGTTGGAAAAATAATATGTTCTCCGCGCAGAATAGTCGCTGTTGTTCTTCCGATTTGATCCGCGCAGACCAGTCGCTGTTTTATTACGCGCTGACCGGTCGCTGGATCGATAAATCGATAGTTCGTACGTGCTGACCAGTCGCTGGATTTTTTCATATTAATTTTCCGTACGTGCAGACTCTCAAAATTATTTTAACTTTTTCTCCCTCTTTTTAATTCTTTTTTTTATGGATTCTGTCGCTGGCTGATAAGTCGCTGTGTAATCTTTGTGTTTCCGTGCAGACTAGTCGCTGTTGGTCTTTCGATTATTTCCGTGCAGACAAGTCGCTGTTGTTCTTTCGATTATTTCCGTGCAGACAAGTCGCTGTTGTTCTATTTGATTAATCGTTCCGCGCAGACCAGTCGCTGTTGCTCACGCAACGTGCTGACCAGTCGCTGGCTCGATAAATCGATAGTTCGTACGTGCTGACCAGTCGCTGGATTGATATCGATCGTTCGTACGTGCTGACCAGTCGCTGGATTGATATCGATAGCTCGTACGTGCTGACACGTCGCTGGACTCACATATGATTGTTACGCGCTGCCCGATCTTCCGCGCTGACTTTTGCTATTTTTTTTATAACTAAGTCTGTTCATTTATTCACGTAAAATTAAATTTATGCGTGCCGTTTCCTTTGACCTAGGTCGGCTCCGTCGATAGTTCTTCGATCTATCGATAGATGGTCACTCTATTTTTCACCATCAGGCCGAGGCACGTCAGTTGGTTTTTTTGGAATATCGACCATAATTGTGAACCGAATGTCACGAAAATTGGTGTCCCGACGTATTTTTAAGTGTAGAATCCATTAATGACCTCGAGAAATTCAGAAATGAGGTCTGACTGTAATTTTCAGGCAATCTTATACCTTCAACGACACAAATGTTATGCTACGGATTGGAAATTTGAAAAATAAAAAATGAGGTCAGACGGAAAAAACTCTTAGAAATATATTTGGTCCTCTTTGTTTTGGTCGATACGACGCGTATTAAGCGAGATAATCGCTGCACAAGGTGGAATTGTCAGCGCTTTTACTGCAGCGGGCGGCCCGAAGAAGCAGCGGAATGGCGGTTTGCATACTTCCTTCAGCTCTTCGTGGTAAAAGCACTGAAAGCGCTGACTTTTTCACCTTGTGCAGCGATTATCTCGCTTAATACGCGTCGTATCGACCAAAACAAAGAGGACCAAATATCTTTCTAAGAGTTTTTTCCGTCTGACCTCATTTTTTATTTTTCAAATTTCCAATCCGTAGCATAACATTTGTGTCGTTGAAGGTATAAGATTGCCTGAAAAGTACAGTCAGACCTCATTTCTGAATTTCTCGAGGTCATTAATGGATTCTACACGTAAAAATACGTCGGGACACCAATTTCCGCACGGAGAAAAAACCCGTGGTCGTGGCTGTCAATGGGTTCGATAGCTGTTTTTTCGGTCATGGCGGTCGAAGTTACGGCAGCGCCAACCACAATTTCGATACTTTTTGCAAATGGCTCTCAAAGCTTTGGTCCCTACGACCGAGGAGTCTCGGTATCTCTCTACACTACCGATGCTATGGTAAAGTCGTCCTCTTATCGACAGCCACTACCATAGTTTCGACGACTCTCTGCCTATCACCAACTTCGACAGAGAGAACCGAAGCGGCTTCGTAGACACGCACGAATCTTCGATCCGGTGTACCACGCTATTGAGACTAAAATTACCCTGTATCGTAATTTTCGATAGCAACATTTGACCGTTATTTTTTCAGACGAGTATAAGGCGTGCGTTTCGTTTCTAAACCGTCGTTTCTTCGCGAATCTGTTAAAAGACATTCAATTAATGGAGGTTGAACATAATCGTTGTCTCAAATATGCCAATATATTATTTGAGACAAAATGAAGTATTAACTAGTTAGGTAATTTTTTTCTATCTTACGGAATCATTTTAGCAATGTCTCCGTCGAAGCGCATGTAGTCATGTACATACCTTAAATCAATTCCAACAAGACAACAATCGCAGAAAAAAGAAATACACATATTATTTCAGATGAAAAATAAGGTTAAGATTGAATTCAGTGAACGAAAATTATGCGGGAAACATGTTTCATTCAAAGAAATTTGATACATTACAATTGAGCGTCACCGAAAATATTAACTGTCAGAAATTCGAAGAAATAAGTATTTTAGGCAAAAAAGAAGGCCAGATATGAAATCAGCGTACCAAAATTACTAGGAAAGCATGTATCACTCAAAGAAATCCGATAAAATTAAGGCAATTAAGAGCTCCGTATTCATAAGTATCAATTGAGATGCGTCTCAGCCGTAGTGCGAGCCACGAGCCGAGAGCCGAGCCGAGCGCCGCAACGAGCGAGAACCTCTCATTTTCGGACACCTCTCTAAGGCTCAAAACTGGTTTTTTGTAAAGTTTAATGAAACAAAATGATTTTCCTAAGTGCCTCCCACATGGTACTGCAAAAAAGAAAAATAATAATGATAACTCTAGAAGCTACTGTACTTTGAAGATCACCTAAAAGTAGAGATCAAACTTTCAAATCTGATTGGTATATATGTTACGCCCCGTTGGCGAAACCGGCCATTCCGCGGAATGGCTGGTTTTTTGGCCATTCCGCGGAATGGCAAGAGCAGTTGACCATTCCGCGGAATGGCCGATTTTTTTGGCCATTCCGCGGAATGGGCAGCCATTCCGCGGAATGGCAAGGTAAAATCAGTCTCATTACGCCAACGGGCCGACTATTAATTTCAACCGAAGCTGATGTAAGTAACGAATGTGTTTCGAAGTGAAGATGACACCACTCTACGAATTTTAGACGAATGTTTCTAAATGGTCTTTCACTTTTACGAAATAATATACGTTTTAAAAAGAAAATAGCCAAACATGTATTACTATATTTGAATTTCACTCTTATTATCTTTTTTAAAATTATTTTTTATCGACTCGCATTTAATTTCCTGCGTTCACATACTCTCACTCAGCCATTCGTCTGTATCGATTTATGTAAGTATTTGTTTTATTATTTCATTATTTACGCACTTATTAATGAATTATATTCCAATATATCAGTAGAAGGTCAAAAAGAGAATCAACTATTCTACTCAGTAATAGCATACATTAATTTTTGATGGGCTGAAAAAAGGAAAAAAAAAAGCGATCGATCCAGGAGGAAAGATGAATAACATTGAAATATGTTTCATAATATGCGTTCACATACTTTCACTCAGCCATTCACCTATCGATTTATGTAAGTATTTTTGTTATTATGTCATTATTTACGCACTTATTAATGGATTATATTCCAATATATCAGTAGTAGGTCAAAAAGAGAATCAACAATTTTCCCTTCACACTTTTACCAGGCTTAGGACTGTGGAAGTCACTTATGATAGCCATGGCTTTTGTTTTCGTCGTCATAAACTTTTGGTCTTTTTTGCGGCGCACTTTCGTGACACCCATGAACTCGGAGAGGTGGTAGTTCTCTTTCGCATGATAAAAAGTGCGACTCCGTTTCAAGCCTGTCTGCAAATTACTTAAGTGAGCGATGACCTCTTCTTCATATTCTTCTGTCCAAAGGAGTGAGCAGTTTCTTATGATATCAGTTATATCAGACTTGTTAGATTCAAAGTATGTTTCACAATCAGTAGTATATAATATAAATTAACTATCGGTGGACTGGAAAAAAAGAAAAAAACCGAACCATGCAGGAAAAAATGATCACCAGAGTGTTCAATGAAGATGACTTTGCATCAAACCATTGAAAAAGAGAGAGAGGGGGAAATAAAAAAAAAAAAACGGCGCCGGTTTCGAACCAGCGACGCGACGCCAATAATTCCAATATACTGCGTTCAATTAGGATTACTTTTGCATCAAATTACTTATTTAAATGAAATAAAAAAAATAATAAAAAAAAAATAAAAAAAACAAGCATATAACTGATATCATAAGAAACTGCTCACTCCTTTGGACAGAAGAATATGAAGAAGAGGTCATCGCTCACTTAAGTAATTTGCAGACAGGCTTGAAACGGAGTCGCACTTTTTATCATGCGAAAGAGAACTACCACCTCTCCGAGTTCATGGGTGTCACGAAAGTGTGCCGCAAAAAAGACCAAAAGTTTATGACGACGAAAACAAAAGCCATGGTTATCATAAGTGACTTCCACAGTCCTAAGCCTGGTAAAAGTGTGAAGGGAAAATTGTTGATTCTCTTTTTGACCTACTACTGATATATTGGAATATAATCCATTAATAAGTGCGTAAATAATGAAATAATAAAACAAATACTCACATAAATCGATACAGACGAATGGCTGAGTGAGAGTATGTGAACGCATGAAATTAAATGCGAGTCGATAAAAAAATAATTTTAAAAAAGATAATAAGAGTGAAATTCAAATATAGTAATTCATGTTTGGCTATTTTCTTTTTAAAACGTATATTATTTCGTAAAAGTGAAAGACCATTTAGAAACATTCGTCTAAAATTCGTAGAGTATGGTGTCATCTTCACTTCGAAACACATTCGTTACTTACATCAGCTTCGGTTGAAATTAATAGTCGGCCCGTTGGCGTAATGAGACTGATTTTACCTTGCCATTCCGCGGAATGGCTGCCCATTCCGCGGAATGGCCAAAAAATCGGCCATTCCGCGGAATGGTCAACTGCTCATGCCATTCCGCGGAATGGCCAAAAAACCAGCCATTCCGCGGAATGGCCGGTTTCGCCAACGGGGCGTAACATATATACAAACTATTCTTCCTCCTTTCCTGCGCGACAATGCACATAGTGAAATCATCACTCTAGCGCTGTCGGTATCCAGAGTGATCTAGCCATCAACATTTCTTGTCACTTCCGGAGAATTATGTATAAGTGAACGAGATATGTGGTGAAATATACCTGATGGGTAGGGGAGATCGTGATTATCAGTGGATGTAACCTCAAATGTAATCATCTCCATCAGGAGGTGCATATCAGACAGATGTTAATCTAATAGCTCGGGAGTAGACTATGGATGAATATAAAAGTCACGGGTGGGGAGGAAGAAAATTAAGAGCAGATGAAAGAAAAGAATTTTAAAATATTTCTTTCTTATTTGGGCATGAGTTCGGTAGTGGCTCTCATGGGTTCGGTCGTGGCTCCCATAGGTTCGGTAGTGGCTCTCATGGTTTCGGTAGTGGCTCTCATGGGTTCGGTAGTGGCTCTCATGGGTTCGGTAGTGGCTCCCATACCTACGGTAGTGGCTCTCATGGGTTCGGTAGTGGCTCTCATGGGTTCGGTAGTGGCTCCCATAGCTACGGTAAAGCCCATCACGAACTTCGGTCGTGGTGATCACTACCACTCGGTAGTGTCTGTCGAAGTTAGTAGGGTGCCATATACTCCATAGATTTCGATAGCCACTGTCGAAGTTCGGTAGCGACGTTCACGGGTTTTTTCTCAGTGCGTGACATTCGGTTTACAATTATGGTCGATTTTCCAAAAAAAAACCAACAATTTTTTTAAAACTTTGGAGGGGCTTTAGCTCAAAAGGGGGCATTTTTGGACACGTATTTATAGGGAAAAAAGTCTTATTTTGACCTCAAAAATACGTGGTAGAAAGGATGACATAAGTTTTAGAAACACCCTGTATATTTTATTTCTTTTTATTTTTTTTTTTTAATAAGCTCAGCAGCTTACAATTATTTGTCTACATCGAATCCTGCTTCTGAAAACGGGCCTACATTGCCTCATCACATCAGCACCTTCCTCAGTATCGTGGTAGTACCGAGGACCGCTGTCTTTTGGATGCTGGCCAAGGGTGTTGTGCCAGGTAAGGGTGTTGTGCCAGGTACGATTTTGAGGTGTGCGTGCATTGTCTTCGTTACGACTCCTGTCGCCCCTATGACAACCGGGATTACCTTGGTTTTCGTTTTCCACATCCGTTGTATTTCGATTTCCAACGATTTATATTTCAAGAGTTTTTCAGCCTCCTTAGTATGAACATTACGGTCCATTGGTATGGATACATCTATGAGGAGGCATATCAATGTAGAATTTTAGCAATTAACAGGAAAATCAGGTAACTCTGTCACTACGTTTAAGTTTTACTTTGACAGATGCCCTGTTTTTTGTCTCGTTCTACTTTTACAGAATTGATTCTAATGAGATGAGAACGTAATCGCTTTGAGAGCATTTCCTTCTGGAATTCGTTGAGGCCAATTGAGTCTTCATTGCATTAATATACATCAGCGCGGAAATGCTCGAAAAAGTCTTGTTATTCAAATAAGACTGCCCATGCTTGCTACAACTCCAAAAATCAACACATTGACTGTCGACGGACTGCTTATTTGACTTATACTTATAATGAATTCAGAAATCGCAAATTTCGGTCCGGTGGCGGACCATAGTTGCCAGATTCAGCCGGAAAAATATGAGATCCACCCCGTTTCACCTGTTGCATAAAATTGTCTGCCTTTTTGAAACGTATGGCATCCATGCGGCAGAAGGATCGACTCGCATTGCTTGGTCAAATGGCGGGAAGTTTTCATCCCAAACCACTTCTTGATCCGTTGATTAAATCAGAAGACACTCAAACAATTTATTGCCTTGTACGCCACATGTATTATGCTCCCGTGCCTAAAGGAAATCATTCTATCTCTGATTTTAGCCTGTTTGAAAGGTCTTAAATGAAACTCGAAAGTGAGAGGCATGCATCAATTTATCGGTTGTACTTGAACTGTTGCTGCAGCCTTAGAGAGGGTCAGGTCCTTTGTAAAATCACGTGAAAATCGCATTGCAAGCATCTCACAAAATCCATTCACAGACTCAATTAATTCGTTTAGCAAAATTCAATGATGGCGTCGAATGAGCAGGCTACAATGGGGAAGTCCCATCTAATCGTAGACATCAACTCATTTGTCAGACTATCTGTAAAGGGGTGTGTTGCGAATTTAAAATCGCGAATAAACTGATTGAGCCAATGAGCTGCCTTGAAGTCGATAGGTCGAGTCCGATGTATCGACAACAAAGAAGCTCATTTTTACTCAATCAGTTTATTCGCGTTTTTAAATTCGCAGTTGGAGACACCCCTTAACGATGCGCAGCGAAGGATTCTCATCAGTGAAATTATTCAATGCCCTTCCTTGGGGACTTAAATCTGTCTTCAGGGATGGGGATGTTTCTAAATTTTTAAACGACTTGCTCTGCCTTCTCCTGAATAAGGTTTTTTATAGTGTGAATGAGCTGTTGGAGGCTTAATTTACTTATATATTTTATCATTTGTAATTTCACCTTTAGACCAATTATTTCTTTTTCTTTTTTGACATGTACTTTAGCCCTTGAGGCATTATATGTATCAATTGGAAAATAAAATAAAAAACGCATTTAGTGAGTTTCCTTTTGGATATTGAGATTTTTCCAAGCTTCCAATGTGATTTTTACGCGATTTTTTACGAGGCCTCGACCACACGTTGCGGCGTAACGCGGCAGCAAAAGTAACTCCTCATGAGGAAGCGAGGAGCCAAAAACTTCAACCGAGGCTCCTTTCTGGGTATTCCATCTTAGTCCAGGCAACGGGGAGCTAATATGGACCCTAGCTTGCAAAGTTTGCGGACTTATATCTGCGAGTCGATTCTTATGTATTTAGGGTTGCTGAATCCGAATCTGAACTTTGCGTACGAATCGGAGGGGCGGAAAGGCCGCCATTTGTCAAAATGGCGGTCAAAATCACGTTTTTTCGGCTTATTTCGCTTATAACTCGAGCACCATTGATCACATGCAAAATATACCTGGTACAAACTAAAGTTCGTTAAATTTACAGCAAAAAACTATCTCGCCATTATTTCAAACAAATCAAAACTGAATGCGCTACGGAGCCGCGAAAAATCGTGAAATTCACCCGTTGCGGCGCATGACCGCTAAACGTCACCTTGCGCCGACCATCGCGCGCACGCTCCTCACCTCACCTTTGCAGCATGTGAATAACAAATGAAGAAGAACAAATTACTTCAATTTGACGTATCTTCTTAGGGCTCCAAGCTGTGTTACTCAGTTTCACACCATCCAAAAGGTCGAGTAGGCAAATTCATTTAAATGTGGGAATCAGGAATGTATGCTGTCTCAACATTAAAAAAATTTCAATCTGCGCCTAATTCACTCCATCGCTCCGATTACATTCGTTTTTTTTTTACCTTCATCTTCACTCTGCCTCCCCCTCCATCCTTCTGAGTCTTTGAGTGGCCCAGCTTGTCCGTACTTTCCACACGCATGAGAGAGAGAGGGGGGGTCTGGGCTGGTTTCGGGGCTTTTCCCTCAGTTTTGCGTTCACTTTCAGATTCATCGGTTTCAGACAGAGTGGATCTGGTCTGTGATTCATCAATTGCTTCATCTCCGTCAGTGACTAGCCTTGGACATATTATTGCTGCACTCACTGTTTCAATTTACGCAATATGCACTGAGCATTTGAGCCCACTTTTTCGGCATTCGCAGGCAACGTTCCGTGAAATTTCAGGATATCCGTCTTAAAATAAAATCTGAAGCTGACGACTAAATAAAGTTCGCTGAATCGGTCCACTTTTAAATGGATTTCAACCATAGCAAAAGGCTACTCTCTCAATATGAAGCTAAAGTTGGACTTGGAATCAAGTACTAAGACAATGATGTCTGCGGCTGCATCTTCGGTCGACGATGACGCTGCGCTGCGCCGCGAAGTTATGATTTATTTCATGTGTAAAGATGTAGATTCGATGAAATATTTGAACTTCAAGATTTTTCGAGAGATGCTCGGAACTTTCAAATTCAAACTAAAAAATTGCGCGCATGTAGTTGACGGTCAATTTTTTCGGCATCGTTTCGTTTGGAATCTTGAAGTGTCTATTTTAGAGTTATGCAAAAATTACGTTTTGTTCATCATGTCGCGTTCCCCGTCAAATTAAACGATTGTTTTTGATGGGTACTTTGATGATATACCCCTAAAACCTGGATACAAAATCGATTTCTTTTCAAAAGTAATTGAATTGGATCGAAGCAGCAGTAAGCAGGTACGCTGATTTCAAAGAAACTGCAATGACGGAAACTGACGAACGGCAATGAATGGCATTGTAACTCTGGTTTCAGTGAAATCGGTCCTAGTGCTGCTCATCGCCGCTTGGATTGGTCTCAATTACTTTTTTAAAGTACATGTAATCGATTAACGAGTAATACCGAGTAATAGTAACGAGTAATATCGATTAATTAACGAGTAACGAGTAACTCCCTATACACAATATTTTCATCAAGAGACTCTAGTCTGTCTTTAAATAGAATCTGAATCTAGCGACTAAACAGTGATTACTGGATCGGTCCATTGTCACTCGCTAATCGATTGCATGTAATTTAAAAAAGTAATTCAGACGAATCCAAGCGGCGATGGGCAGCACTAGGACCGATTTCACTGAAACCAGAGTTACAATGCCATTCATTGCCGTTCGTCAGTTTCCGTCATTGCCGTTTCTTTGAAATCAGCGTACCTGCTTACTGCTGCTTCGATCCAATTCAACTACTTTTGAAAAGAAATCGATTTTGTATCCAGGTTTTAAGGGGGTATATCATCAAAGTACCCATCAAAAACAATCGTTTAATTTGACGGGTAACGCGACATGATGAACAAAACGCAATTTTTGCATAACTCTCAAATAGACACTTCAAGATTCCAAACGAAACAATGCCGAAACAATTGACCGTCAACTACATGCGCGCAATTTTTTAGTTTGGAATTTGAAAGTTCCGAGCATCTCTCGAAAAATCTTGAAGTTCAAATATTTCATCGAATCTACATCTTTACACATGAAATAAACCATAACTTTGCGTCGCAGCGCAGCGTCGTCGTCGACCGAAGATGCAGCCGCAGACATCATTGTCTTAGTACTTGATTCCAAGTCCAACTTTAGCTTCATATTGAGAGAGTAGCCTTTTGCTATGGTTGAAAACCATTTAAAAGTGGACCGATTCAGCGACCTTTATTTAGTCGTCAGCTTCAGATTTTATTTTAAGACGGATATCCTGAAATTTCACGGAACGTTGCCTGCGAATGCCGAAAAAGTGGGCTCAAATGCTCAGTGCATATTGCGTAAATTGAAACAGTGAGTGCAGCAATAATATGTCCAAGGCTAGTCACTGACGGAGATGAAGTAATTGATGAATCACAGACCAGATCCACTCTGTCTGAAACCAATGAATCTGAAAGTGAACGCAAAACTGAGGGAAAAGCCCCGAAACCAGCCCAGAACCCCCCCCCCCCCCTCTCTCTCTCTCATGCGTGTGGAAAGTACGGACAAGCTGGGCCACTCAAAGACTCAGAAGGATGGAGGGGGAGGCAGAGTGAAGATGAAGGTAAAAAAAAAAAACGAATGTAATCGGAACGATGGAGTGAATTAGGCGCAGATTGAAATTTTTTTAATGTTGAGACAGCATACATTCCTGATTCCCACATTTAAATGAATTTGCCTACTCGACCTTTTGGATGGTGTGAAACTGAGTAACACAGCTTGGAGCCCTAAGAAGATACGTCAAATTGAAGTAATTTGTTCTTCTTTATTTGTTATTCACATGCTGCAAAGGTGAGGTGAGGAGCGTGCGCGCGATGGCCGGCGCAAGGTGACGTTTAGCGGTCATGCGCCGCAACGGGTGAATTTCACGATTTTTCGCGGCTCCGTAGCGCATTCAGTTTTGATCTGTTTGAAATAATGGCGTGATAGTTTTTTGTTGTAAATTTAACGAACTTTAGTTTGTACAAGGTATATTTTGCATTTGATCAATGGTGCTCGAGTTATAAGCGAAATAAGCCGAAAAAACGTGATTTTGACCGCCATTTTGACAAATGGCGGCCTTTCCGCCCCTCCGATTCGTACGCAAAGTTCAGATTCGGATTCAGCAACCCTAAATACGTAAGAATCGACTCTCAGATATAAGTCCGCAAACTTTGCAAGCTAAAATCCCCTGTTGCCTGGACTATCTCCTCTCTATTCCGATTCGTCCTTCAAAATAATATTGGTGTTTTTTTTTTGTTTCTTTGTTCCAGTGGTGGTCAACAGCGAAGAGTGTCGTTTGCTGTAGCTTTGATGCACGAACCCCAACTGCTGATTTTAGATGAACCAACCGTAGGTTTAGATCCTGTTTTAGCAAATAAGTAAGTAAATCCACAAGAGTCAAAATAATGCAATATAAGCACAAGGACTAACTATTCACGCGAGAAAATCTGTTTATTTTTCAAACGACGAGGAAAAACATTTTCTCGAATTTTATAAAACGACTATTTACTGTTCCTTCAAAAAAGCTTTCATTCCATTCATCAATTTCCAAATTAATTTCTTTATTCTTATTAATTTTTTCCATTTTTTTATTGTTATCAAGATGTATTGTTTTGCACCGCACATGCGGCAAATGAAGGTGGTCCCACGGCGGGACCAAACAATGGTCCTAAGCCGTGGGGGCGTGGGGCCGTGGGCCTAGGGCGGCATTTGATCACATTAGCCGCGTTATATGTTAGTATTAATTAGTTTTTAACATTTAATTGACTGCTACCTTCAAACAAAAGAAGGGAGAGAGGTTATTCCCTTAGAAGGCAGATTTTGCAACCGTTTGTTGATCTGCCTTGATTAAGGGACCCTTTACATTGGAGTTATTATTTTCATTATTGATTGTTTATCGCCGCTTGGTGGGTAAAGGGGTGTTAGTCCCTCGGCGGGACTAAACAATAGTCATAAACCTTCACTGAAAAAAAGATCTGTTGAATTTACATCCACTTAGGCTGTTAAAAATAGTCTGTGTTGGTAGTGTAGCTTAGTGCTCCTGCCACTTGAGGCAGCACTGTCGACCTAGCCGTCCGGGGTTGTCGGGCAAGGCGATCCGATAATAAATATCATATATTCTTCACGGTCCCAATGGCGTAGTCATGACTTTCAATATCCTCTCGATCAACATGTTGTCAGGTGTGCGGTAAATCGTCAAATCTTTTTCTTTTGCGAGTATACGTGCGGTGAACTCGCCCGCCTCGTTTTAGCTTTCGTTCTTTTCTTTTAGTTCTTTCATTATGTCCTGATTATGTCTATTTTAAATCCTTAACCTCAATTTCGTCGCCGAACCACGTGTGGCCTAAAATGTCGATATTTCTTGTTAAATCTAGTCAGTGATCGGTCTCGCCTATGCATCCTCATTTAAAAATCGCTTTTTCCTAAATGCCGTCAAAAGTCGTCTCAAAGTCACGGTATTCGTCGGAGTCACGTCAAACTTAGCGCTTTCTGTCAGCAGCCTATACCTCATCCATGACCCAGTCCGCAGTCGTCGTAGTCTTCAAGTCAAAGATATCTATCTAGTCTGTCTCATCATGTCCAAGTCTGTGGTTCTAAGCCGTCAAGTTCATGTCTGTCCATGAGTTCTCGCCAATTCAACGTCTGTCTGTCTAGTCATAGTCATCTTATCTCGTCCTGTCAACTCAAGTGAGTCGCTAATGATGAATCAGTCATCCCCAGTGCAAGTCATCCAGTCTCGTCAAATGTAAGTCTTCCAGTCACGTCAAGTCCAAGTCCTTCAATCACGTCAAGTCCAAGCCTTTCAGTCATGTCAAGTCTAAACCATCCTGTCACGTCTCATCAAGTCACAGTCATATTGTCTCGTCACGTCAACCGAGTTTACTTACTGCCTTTAACCAACAAATCAGTCCATCTCTAAGTCTGTCTGTCTCGTTTAAATTGTCAAGCTACACTATCTAGCTGTTTCGTAACTTCTTACCATCTATCGAAGCAGTATCATTGCAAATCAAAATGCCCAATAACGAAGATGAAGATACAACCAACCCTACTCCTCACAACTCTCGTAAGTCAAATTTTGACTTATCAATGTGCATTCCAATGTCGTTCAAAGGAGACCTTGCTTTTAAATTTGGGAAAGATTTCAAATCCAGTTTCACAATCTTTCTGTTAGCCGCAGGACTCGATGAAGAAAATGATGCACGTAAAAATGCATTACCAATTAGCTGCATGGGTCAACAATGCACTCCCGTCTTCAAATCTTTCGATGTGGATGTTTAACTAAAAAACACAAAGACCAAATTTGAAAAATTTGAAAAACATTTTTCACCGAAAGTGAATGTCACCGTGGAACGACTGACTCTATTCAGCCGCAGACAGAAAACCAATGAGACCTTTGAAGAGTTCTTGACAGCATTAAGAAACCTAAGCAAACACTGTCAACTAGACACTCTGCGAGAAAGCATCATCAAAGACCTTTTCATCGGAGGCATGAATTCCTCTAATGAAAAAATCAAAATAGAGCTTCTCAGTTCCTCTGAAACAGATTTAACAAAAATTTTTAACCTTGCACAAACTTTGCAACTGTCCAAAGAAAACTCGGATAAACTAAGCCAACCCAGTGTCAACTCAATTGCTTCATCTTCTAAATCAGGTCCAAATCACATGTCTCAACGCCGTAGTTTCAGCCGATCTCCATCACCTAAAATTCGCCATTCATCACCCTATCGTCAAGGATCACCTCATCCTCGCCGATTTTATCAACATCGTCAATCATCGCCCCATAGAAGATCGTCACGTCACCAAAGATCGTCTCCTTACCGAAGTCCATCGCCACATCACCGTTCTTCACCATACAGACACTCTTCACCTCGTCACTCAAGAAGTCCGAATCGAAACAGTGCCCCAACTGCGGTCAACATCATCGATACAGATGTCCCGCCAGAGATGTTGAGTCTCGTGCGTGTAAAAAATATGGTCATTATTCTAGAATGTGTCCTAATAAAGCAGTGAATAGTATTCGCGTAAGTGATCTTAATGTTCCGATATTCTCTTCGTCGGTAAAATTTAAATAAAGCTCCAAAGCTAAGAAAAAATGGTTCATCCCCATCTTTATTAATAACCAGCAAATCGAAGCGAGAGTTGATACGGGTGCTGAAACAAATCTAATCTCAGAAAAGTTGTTCAATAATTTAAATCTACAAAAAGAATGTGCGCTGCAACCAACTCGCGTTCAAATCAACACCTTCACGCATCAACCCATCGATATTTTTGGTGAGATAAATTTAAATATTTGTTAAAAAAATAAAATATCAACGATATTTTTCATGTTACCAAACTAGTATGTACTCCTATAATTGGTCTTACCCTTGCTGAAGAATTGGGACTAGTTAGCATTGTTAATCAAGTCAATAAAAACTCGGAAACAAATTACCAATCCATTCTGAAAGAGTATAAAGCTGTTTTTAACACTAAGGACAGCATTGGCTGTATTAGTGATAGAGAGGTTCACCTTGAGATAGATCCTACTGTTAAACCTGTTAATGATCCTCCCAGGAAGATTCCCCTAAAATCTAAAATTGCTCTAAAAAAGCATTTTAAGGAACTTGTCAAACTTAACATCATAGAGCCCTAAAAGGTTCACTCCGTGGACTAATTCTCTTGTTATCGTTCATCGTAAAGACAACTCTATCCGTTTATGTCTTGATCCAAGAAATCTAAACAAGGCCATTAAACGTACTATACATTGTCTTCCAGATACTGACTTCATCAGATCTGAGTTGCGAAATGCTAAATTTTTTCCCAAAATTGATAAAAAAAATGGTTTTTGGAATTTGAAACTTAACAAAGAAAGTTCTGAGCTGTGTACCTTCAACTCTCCATATGGTAGGTTTAAATTCTTGGGGTTACCCTTTGGTATTTCTTCAGCCAATGATATTTTTCAGGCTGAAATGGTGGAACAATTTAAAGATATTCCTGGTCTCATTATCTACGTTGATGATTTTTTGATCTACGCAAAAAACAGAGAAGAACATGATAGGATTCTGAAACGGGTTCTGCAAAGAGCCGCAGAACTTGGATTAAATTTAATCGTCCAAAATGTAAATTTTTTCAACTAAAAATTGAGTTCTTAGGTGAGGTATACTCTCTTAAAAAAATCAAAATTGACCCCGAAAGAGTTTTTGCTATTCAAAAAATGAATCCGCCCAAAAATGTAACGGAATTACAAAGATTTTTAGGTATTGTGAACTTTCTTCGTTCTTTCATTCACAATTTGTCTGCTAAAACACATAACCCACGTCAGCTTTTGAAAAAAAAAAAATCTATGGGAATGGACGCCCACTCATAACGAAGAGTTTGAAAATCTTAAAATTGAAATTACCAATGTCCCCGTATTAACGAACTTTGATATCAACTTACCTATCCTATTGTCAGTTGATGCCTCTAAGGATGCATTAGGTGCTACTATCATGCAAGAATCTAAACCCATTGCTTTTGCCTCTACAACTCTTAACAATGCCCAACAAACTTGGGGACAAATAGAAAAGAGCTCCTTGGAATTTTTTTCGGTTGTACTAAATTTTATCAATATATGTTTGGGCAAATTGTACTGTAGAAACAGACCACAAAACCCTTGAAACATTATTCAAAAAAAATATAAAGATGTTCCTATCCGGTTACAAAGAGTAATGCTAAAACTTGAACGCTATAACATTCAAGTCAAGGGGTTCCAGGGAAAAAACTTGCTATAGCAGATGCTCTTAGTCGAGCACCCCTTAAAGATAATGTTGAACGTTCAGACGAATTACAGTGTGAGTTAGATTGCTAGATTGCTGCTCTAGATCAGACCATCGCTCTGTCTTTCAGTGAAAATAAAATGAATGAGTTTAAAGCTGAAACGTTCAAAGACGAAACTTTAAAAATCTTAAAAGATTTTATTTTAATGGATGGCCTGGCACAAAATCTAAGTGTCATAATCTTGCCAAACCATTTTTTAATGTAAGACAGAAATTTTTGTCAAAGACAATTGCTTTTTAAAAATTTAAAGCTATCATTGTACCTAGATCACTACAATCAAATGTTCTAAAAAAAATTCATGAAGGTCACATGGGTTTCGAATCATCTAGCCGCCGAGCCAAAGGAGTAGTCTACTGGCCCTTTCTAAAGTCCGATCTTAAAAATTTAACTGACAACTGTTCAGTCTGTATGAAACATTCTAACGCAAATCCGAAACAACCCATAACACTTCATGAAATTCCACTCATTCCATGGCAAAAAATTGGCGCTGATTTCATAGAAGTTAAGAATCAAAAATCTTTGATTGTAGTGGACTATTATTTTTAAATATCCTGAGGTCATTTCAATGGGGCAAGCGACTAGTGATAAATATGTAAATTTCCCGCTCTCAAATCGGTTTTCGCGAGATTTGGTATTCCAAAGAATCTCGTTAGTGATAACGGTCCTCCGTTTAATGCAGATTCTTTCAAAAAATTCTGTGAATCTTGGGATATCCAACATGATTTTTTATCACCTCACTATCCGCAGTCAAATGGTATGGTGGAACGTACAATTCAATCTGTCAAAAAACTCATGATTAAATGCCCTTTAAAATAATGAAGATTTCCATCTTGCTCTTCTACATTTCCGGAACACTCCTAAAAGTGATGCTCCTTCACCTAGTGAATTATTAATGTCTCGTAAACTGCGATCCACCTTACCATGCACTGAAGAACAGTTGTATCCTAAGAATATTGACCGTACTGAATATGAGCAAACCCTAGCAAAACGCTCAGAAAAAATGGTCAAAAGAACATCCCACCTAAAACCCCTAGGTTCACTTGGAGTAAATGATAGGGTTTATTTTAAAAAAACACCTAAGGATGTGTGGTCACCAGGTTTTATATCACGAGTTTGCAACGAACCTAATTCATATGAAATAACTGCACCAAATGGAAAAATCTACAGAGTACTAATACCACATAAAGTCCATCCTAAAAGTGTCTCATTTAGCTTCGACGAAAAGCAAGATACGAAAATAGTACAGTTTAAAAAGGAACATTTAAATTCCAACCCTCATCTGATGATTTCAATCAGAATAATAAGGAGAGCACAATTAGGCTTAAAAATTTACCTGAAGCCATCAAAATCTAAAGTGGATGATAAAATATCAATTTATCCTCCCCCAGCAGTTTCAAGTCCTGAACTCATTGACTTGTCTGATTCTGAATATTCCACCCCTCTCACAAATAAATCTAGTTCCAACTGTGCTAATTCTATACCCCCCCCTCAAACTAGTCATTCGATTAAAACCAAAAGGGCGAGAAGTAGGTAAAACTACGCCATTATCTAGTGCCTCTAGTTCCTCCGTCAGAGGAAGAGGTAGGAGGATAACCGAAACATTAAAGTCACCTTCCAAACGAATAGTGAAAGCACCCAACAGGTATTCGCCTTAATTGTATCTTTTAATGAAATAATTAAATTGCTCATTGTGATATGCATAAATACTTAATAATTCTCAGGTATCTGATTTTCTTTTATTTAATGTAATTTGTTGAAACAATTCTTAATGTTTTATCTTGCCCTCTGTGGTAGATTCTCTCAAATGTTTTGTCGTGTCTTATTTTAAATAATCTTACAAAATTGTGATAAATCTTTAGCTTTGTAATTGTGATAAATCTTTAGCTTTGTAATTGTGATAAATCTTTAGCTTTGTAAATAGGCGCAAATATTTTTTTTACTGTTTTTTCTATAAAAAAGGAAGGATGTTGGTAGTGTAGCTTAGTGCCACTTGAGGCAGCACTGTCGACCTAGCCGTCCGGGGTTGTCGGGCAAGGCGATCCGATAATAAATATAATATATTCTTCACGGTCCCAGTGGCGTAGTCATGACTTTCAATATCCTCCCGATCAACAGTCTGTAGAAATTACCACCCTGGCAGTCATTACAACGGCTCTCTGAAGTTTTTGTGACATCGTCGAAAGATGTCAATTATACATCTGGCGTGGGACATAAGTCAACCGTTTTGCGGTTGAAATTACCGCCATTGGCGGTAAAATCAACATCAATGTCACAAAGTTAAATTAACCGCCTCGTGCTGTTGCCGTTACATTCAAAAATTCGTTCAAAGTACCGTCAGAACGGTAAAAATGTCTTCGTAGATGGATGTTAAATTCACCTTCTTCTGAATGTAAAATTTACATCCTTCGCATATAGATTTTACTCCTGAAGGCTGTCGTATTTACATCCTGAGGTTGTAAGAAATGCGAGGTATATCAGTAGATTACTTATACTCCTGGCACTATACTCTGTTCACGATAAGAAGGCGGGTGAGAATTCAGGCAGTAATGCACTATTTAGCAACAGTGCGGCTATGCCGGCTACTCCAACCCTTCGCAGTGGCCCTTGTTCTCCCTAGCTCTCTCTTAGCACGGAGGATTTCCAAGAACTGACAGAGTCTAAAATGTACACACGTCCAGTGAAAATTGTAAACGGTCAAAAATACGAAAATACGGACGAAATTTTCGCCCTAAAGGGCCAAAACTCGGCGGAAATAGTCGAGTTTGAATATTAATGACTCTCAGAAATTCGTATTTTTCAGTCCGAATTAAATTCAGGATATTTCGTCTAATGACCGATTTGTTGATGTAGAGGCTGTCAGTTCTTGGAAATCCTCCGTGCCAAGAGAGAACTCGGGAGAACAAGGGCCACTGCGAAGGGTTGGAGTAGCCGGGCGCAAGACTATTGGGCGACTCGCTCAAAATGTGGGTACTTTTGGGCGATAAACAGCAGGTCTTTTGGGCGAGGGAAAAAGTAAGCCAAAGTAGGGGAAGGTGAATATTCGGGTGGTCTTTTGGGCGAGTGAAAAATCCTAAATAAAACCAAAAATGTAAAATTAACTCACCATTGGCAGACTCGGAGTTTAGTTCAGCGTCATTTGCTCCCACTGAAGCCGTGGTTGTCAAAAAGTAAAATATTCTGAAGAACGTGAACTTTTCTTGAAGCAGACTCGGAGTAGTTGAAGTAGATCGAATTTGTTACCACTTCAGCCGCGGTCGTCAAAAAATAAAATATTATGAAGCATGTTTAAATTTTCTTTCCCTGATGTAAGTAGCCAATTTTCTCGAGATACTTCAAGCGATTTTCTCGTTTCTTCTCGCTTGCATCATACTCTCGCCATAATTCAAGAGTGTCATGGAGACGAGTTGCAATTTCTGCCCTGGCTACCTTGACTTTTCCCCCATGAATGGAGGTCAATTTCGTATTAGTTTCGGCTTGTATCTCCTGCAAAACTTTGACAACCGTGTGAATGCAGGGATGACAATTATTAAACTCCTTGTTATAGTTTGAGTGCGGAAAGATTCGGGGCCATTGGTTGTTCGGGGTATGGCGGAGTGAGGACGAGCCCATAAATCGGAAAGGGTACCTTTGAGAGACAAACAACGTAGTTTTGCAACACATATTTAGAAAACTCTTCTTGGATTCCTGGCGGGGCTATGGACATGATGTCTAAGTATCCGCTGAGAACTTCATCCGATGGCAGATAGGGCAAGCCAAAAAAACACTTCAACCATTTGCCAGAGACAGTTTTTGATACATATTTCCCTACTTAAAAATTTGTTGCCTTGAATTTGTCTAAACCAACTCCTCGCCCAGGAGACCCGCTTGATTTCACTTCCCCTCCTTTAATCAGCCAGTCTATACTCGCCCAAAAGAGTCCCCCCTTTTCTCCTGTATTTTGGGCGAATCGCCCAAAAGGGTAGCGCCCGAGTAGCCGGCATAGCCGCACTGTTGCTAAATAGTGCATTACTACCTGAATTCTCACCCGCCTTCTTATCGTGAAGCTATCTCGCCAATGTTAAATTTCGTTGAGCGCCTTCATTTGTAAAACCGAGCTAAAACACACACACTGGCCCACGGTTTGTTTACGTTTCGGCGATCTAGAGAAGTGCGGGCGGGGTGGGGGTCGTGGGTCAGCCGACTGGCCCCACCCCGCCCGCGCGTCTCTCGCTCTCCGAAACGTAAACAAACCGTGGGCCATAGTGTATGTTGTGTTTTAGCAATGAAGGCGCTCAACAAGATATTAGCTGGTGCCAT
Source organism: Trialeurodes vaporariorum (assembly GCA_011764245.1). Taxonomy (NCBI): domain Eukaryota; kingdom Metazoa; phylum Arthropoda; class Insecta; order Hemiptera; family Aleyrodidae; genus Trialeurodes; species Trialeurodes vaporariorum. The sequence continues at coordinate 35,336,465 of VMOF01000111.1, read as the reverse complement.
AGCTGGGTAAATCATGAGAGTCTCTCCTCCTTTCTCCACCGCTCTGCTCGCGCCCGCGCGCTCCCATCGCCAACTCTCCCTACGCACATCAGACATCAAACCTGCCGCGCCACTTTACCGTACCCTCCTCTCACTACCCCCGCACCTTCCAATTCCTTCCCCTCCTCACTCTCCGCACCCTTCCTCACTCCATGTGAGGGCAGGCAGTAAGATGAACGCGAAATTCCGACTTCCGAATTCGTTCTGATTTCACTCCTGACCCCATTGAAGTCTCAAAGACATATTTAAATCTCAGAAATTTGTCGATGGTTCGATATACAGGGTTTTTTTCTCAAATCCCCTCTAGGTAGAATCCCATTTTCAAAAATCGCAGCGCCCCTTAAAATTGTCTGAATTAAACAAATCCCGAATGAAAAATGATCTACAGAGCGTGTACTTTACGATGGCTATGACGTTATTACTCACAGTTCTATTTCAAAATGACTTTTAGGCCTAAATAAAGTTTGCTAATTTTTGGATTTGAACTTCAGATTCTCTCGGGAAATGGTCACAGTGATTTTTTATGGACTAAATCTCGGGAATTAAGAAACTCTGATGACCTTAACCCTAGTTTGCCTGACCATTCGAATTTACTCGAATGCCTGACATGTGGGCCTCCGAGGCCCACCTTTAAAATACATTGGTTTCACTACTTTTGTTGCATTTTTGCTAGTTACGCTCCATATCCATCGGTTTTTTTTTTTTCATTCAAAGTTATTTTGATACTTTCATCATATCACACTGACCATGCCCTCTCAGCGATTAGACCCAAAACCCTCCCCCTCCCCCACCCCACCTTCTTCAACCAGAATATCATAGAAGTGGAGAAATCGTCTTAGTCCATTCTGTTTATTTCTTCTTCACGGTCAGATTTTTTGTTATAATTAATTGGTTCTCCCTCCAAGTTTTGGCCGGGGGCGTATATCTACAGGGGCACAGGACCTCCTTTCACCACCCCCTCCTCCCCACCCCCACCTTTCCGCACCCCCACGACCCACACGAAACTTATTTTGTTTTGTTTATAAAAATACGCAATTTTCTTAAAGGGGACGTACATTAGCTTAATCAATAGAGGAAAGTGAGATATGAACGATGGTGAAATCCGTTTCTCGAAATTCGACTTCGTTGCGAAGATGCAGCCGCTGAAAGATTCGGCGCTGACGTCATCTGCTCCAACCGCACGATGCGGTACCGTTGCGCTTAGTGGGAAACGCAGCGCCCTCACCGTTCCCCCTCAGTTTGTGAGGTTATCGGCTCTCTCACGTAAAAATTGCTAAGAACCAAAATTGAAGAACAACAAATTTTCTTTCCAACTGTGTTTATATTTTTTTTTTTTTTTTCAGGATTTATTTTAACTGACAAGGGGAGGTCGCCGACTTGTCACCCTCGATTTTGTTCAAATTTCGCAGAAAGGTAGTTCATATGAAACTATTAGACCCGTGTTTCAGCGTTTCTTCCAATGGGCCCTTTAAAGTTCCGAAATTTAAAGTTGAAAATTCGACTTTTTGGGCCGATTTTCGTCTCTTTGCCGATTCTCGCTCTTAAGTGCGGTTCCTTCTGAGGTGCATTCAACGGAGCGGGCGTGGCGTGCTGGCTACGTGCTCGCCTTGCACCCGATGAACCCAGGTTCGATCCCTGCCGCAGCTTACTACTTTTTGCACTGTTTTCCTTCCCCATTTCATGGAGCAAATTAATTTCGTAAGATACTTTCCATCTTTAAGGTATCAGTTTGCATCGCAACAAACTGATAAGAATTCGGGACTTATGTCATGCCAGATTTTAAAGATGAGACTGCTACACTGTCAGTATCAGAAAAGTTCGGACATTTCACAAAAGGGACAACTTTTTGGACAAACGTTCGCGCGGAGCCAAAAATTAAAAATCAAAAATTCAAAAATTCAAAAAATCAAAAATTCAAAAATTAAGTAGCCAAAACTTTTGGCAACTTAATTTTTTGGACACTCCGCGCGAACGTTTGTTCAAAAAAATGTCCCTTTTGTGAAATGTCCGAACTTTTCTGACCGATCAGAATCTTTTGATTGCGTAGAATATTTTCGCACAAAAAAAAAAAAAAAAAGCATCCGTAATATCTTGTGGGTTATAATATTCTAAAAACGAACCGAACTGTGTGTTCGCATTAGTTTCCATAACCAAGAAGAAAAAATCGAAAACTACCGTTAAATACGCGGTACACGTGGTAACGACGCGAATGGCCTGATACTGACAGTGTAGCTGTCTCATCTTTAAAATCTGGCATGACATAAGTCCCGAATTCTTATCAGTTTGTTGCGATGCAAACTGATACCTTAAAGATGGAAAGTATCTTACGAAATTAATTTGCTCCATGAAATGGGGAAGGAAAACAGTGCAAAAAGTAGTAAGCTGCGGCAGGGATCGAACCTGGGTTCATCGGGTGCAAGGCGAGCACGTAGCCAGCACGCCACGCCCGCTCCGTTGAATGCACCTCAGAAGGAACCGCACTTAAGAGCGAGAATCGGCAAAGAGACGAAAATCGGCCCAAAAAGTCGAATTTTCAACTTTAAATTTCGGGGCTTTAAAGGGCCCATTGGAAGAAACGCTGAAACACGGGTCTAATAGTTTCATATGAACTACCTCTTTGCAAAATTTGAACAAAATCGAGGGTGACAAGTCGGCGACCTCCCCTTGTGAGATATGAACGAAAACGACAAAATTGCGGACTCCGTTCGAGTTTCTGACTTTCCGCGTTCACAAAGAACCGTCTTCTTAGCCAATCAAAGTTTATCTACGAAAACTGTTGATGAACCATTCATGTTGAAAATGTTGAGCTCTTTAAAGTCAGTCCTTTTAGTTTTTAGCTTACGGTAAGCAATTAGCCCGGAAAATGCGAATGAAAACCCCCATTTTGAATCAAGCTCTTTAACTCCACCCCATACATGTTTTCTCGGTTCTCTCTCCAATATTTCATACCCCCCATACCCCCCGGGTGTGTGAAAAGTAGGTGCTCCACTTAAACCCTCCTTTCCCACCGAAACAATTTCTGGCTGCACCAATACTACATTCCTTTTCTCAAAGTCAACAAACGTTCTCATTATCATTATTTGAAAAACGCAAGTATAAAGTGCAGTAAATTTACTTTTACCTATAATGTCACTGACTTTGGATTTTTAAATGCCTATCTTTTTATGAGCGAGGATGGGGCGGGGAAGGGGTGGTGTCGAGGAAGGTGGTGGAGGGAGGGGAGGGGGAGGGGACAGTGGAAATTGCCGTTCTCAGTTACCTTTATAATGGGTAAGGGGGTGACAACCAACATTTTGAACCCCCCTAAAAAAGCCCCTAGCGACGCCACTGGACATTGCTTAAAACGAGCTTTCAAAATCTGTTTACAAAAACATTTTAGCTGTCTTCAAACGGGAGTTATCACCCTTCAAAATGGGACCCCTCATTTGATGCCGAAAATGTATAAAGGCCTCACATAATTGGACCGATGAATAAAAATCACACACAAAAATACCGCCAAAACTGGTTAGTTTAGGTCCCAACGTAACTATGAAAGGCCGCCTGAACTGGGACTTTATGGGACTAAAGTCTGATTTGACTTTTTTTTCTGTACTTTCGTACTTACAGTCCAAAAAATTCGACCCAAGGAGCCTAGGGATTGGGGGGGGGGGGAATTATTTAACTCTTTTGGTTCAACAGTATATCATGAACTTTTATCTGTTTTGACTTTTACAAGGAGCCAGAGCTTATATTATTTAAGACAAAATGAAGTATTAACTAGTTCGGTAATTTTTTTCTATATCTAACGGAAGCATTTTAGCAATGACTCCCTGGAAACGTATGTAGTCATGTACATACCTTAAACCAATACCAACAAGAAAAAAATCAAAGAAAGAAGAAATACACAAATTATTACAGCTGAAAAATAAGGTTAAGATTGAATTCAGTGAACGAAAATTATGCGGGAAACATGTTTCATTCAAAGAAATTCGATACATTACAACTGAGCGTCACAGAAAATATTAACTGTCAGAAATTCAAAGAAATCAGTATATTAAGCAAAAAATAAGGCCAGATATGAAGTCAACTTACCAAAATTACGAGGAAAGCATGTGTCATTCAAAGAAATCCGATAAAATTAAGGCAATTAAGCGCTCCGTATTTATGAGTATCTATAGAAGTGCGTCTCAGACCGTAGAGCGAGCCGAGAGCCGAGCGTGGCAAATGGGAGAATCCAGTTTTGCTCGAGCGAGAATCTCACCTTTTTGGAAACCTCTCTAAGGCTCAAAACTGGTCTTTCGTCAAGTTTAATGAAACAAAGTGATTTTCCTAAGTGCCTCCCACATGTTACTGGAAAAAAAAAAAAAAAAAAAAAAAAAGTAGCCAGCAGATTTTGTATCGCAGTCTAGCGATACAAAGATAACATGCAGTCAATCAGTGTAAGCTGCTTTGACTGCGTTGTTATTTTCGTAATACCGCTTTTCATTATGTTTCATAGCATATAGGGTGTCGAATAAAAAAGGAGCTAGGCCAAATATCTCGAGAACGGCTCCAGATTTTGAAAAACACTGCGAAACACGTGTTCAATTAGCTTGATGGGGACATCTTTATAGGGGGTTTCCGATTTCGGGGCCATCTCTGGGGGGCCTGCAGGGCGGATACCACGTCCCTAAATTCAATACTTCAAACGGGGGACACCCATATTTTATTTATTAATCGCAAAGACGGTGAAATTATCAGACTTTTGGTGCGAATCGAAGTTCAATATCGTTTTTCGTTTTTGATACATCGAAGGTCAATTTAGAAGTTCGATTTAGACTAATTTTCAAAAAATCATTACTCCTCTTTGAAGAGTCGGAATTTAAAAATCAAGGACACAAAATACTCTAATAAGTAAGCCCTTTTCAGAAAAAAGTTTAAATATAAAAAAACATTTAGTCAAGTTTTGGTTTTGAAGCTCCCAAAACTTTTAGACGTTTTTGGCCCCAAAGGAGGGCCATCTGAAAAATTCCGAGGTACGACCCCTATTGATTGATACATAAATAGAAAAGGCGTAACAAACTGAGCATTTCGGTGCAAACCGGAGTTCGATATCGGTTCTCACAATCGAGATATCGCAATCTGTAAATTGACATTCGATATTTCAAATGTAAAAACGATATCCACCTCCGGTTTGCGCCGAAATGCTCAGTTTGTAACGTATTTTCGATTGATGTATCACTCAATAGGGGTCGTAAATCGGAATTTTTCGGATGGCCCTCCTTGGGGCCCAAAAACGTCTAAAAAATTTTTGAGCTTCAAAACCAAAATTTGACTAAATGTTTGTTATAATTGAATTTTTTTCTGAAAAGGGCTTGCTTTTCAAAGTATTTTTGTGTCCTTGATTTGTGAATTCCGACTCTTCAAAGAGGAGTAAGTAATGCTTCTTGAAAATGGGCCCAAATCGAACTTGGACCTTCGATATAATCGAAAACGAAAAACGATGTCGACGTTCAACTTGTACCAAAAGTCTTAGAATTTTACCTTATTTTTGATTATTAAATAAAAAAAATTCGGAGCCCCATTGAAGTATTGGATTTAGGGAGATGGTAGCCCCCTTGGAGACCCCCCAGAGAGAGCCCCCAAATCGACGACCCCCTAAAAAGATGTCCTGCTCAAAATAATTTAACACGTGTTTCAGCGTTTTTCGGAATCCGGAGCCGTTCTCGAGATATTCGGCCTGACTCCTTTTTTAATTGACACCCTGTATACATGGTGATCCAGAGCACCTGTACCAGGCATTTTTCTTGAGAATGGCTGATTGAAATGTTTTGAAACATGGAAGTCGGATAGGGAATCGACCCTAAATTTGTCATTTATCATATTATCGATAGCTTCCAATACTTAGCCCCTTGGGGAATAATTGAGGGAAGAGGCTCGATCACATCTATCAAGTTTTTTTTTTCAAAAAAGCTCTTTTCACGTTATGAGAAAAGATCGTGTCCTTGAAGTTTAGGCAATTTCCTACATTTTTGCTCCCAAGGACATTTACCAAAAAACCTCAATTTTTTGAGCTATGGCGGATTTTTGGAAAAAATTTGAATGGCTTTCGTGGCCACCCTGTTGAGAATTCTTCAAATACATAACAGATTCTGATCAAATGGATGGAGCCATTTTGATTGATGTGCCACTAGTTTGGTACCTTAAAGTGAAAAAAATAGGTGTATTTCGTTAAATTAAAATTTTGGGCAGTCTATGTCTCAGACCATGGAATCGATCCGATTCTGCCTTGGAAGTCCCAAAATTTTGATTTGACAACATACACCTTATTTTTTCTCCTCAAGATAACATGTTGCACATCGATCAGAAGGTTTCGATATATTTTTTTAGAATCTGTCAAGATTTGTGAGAAATTCTCAACTGGATAAGCAAAAGGGTTGATTCAAAAATCTTCCAAGTCCCTATTGCTAAAAAAAACTGGGTGTTTTGGTAAATGTCTATGGGAGCAAAAATGTCGGCAATTGCCTCTGCTATGAGGATATGAACTTTTTTCGTACTTTTAGAAGATGCTTTTTTGCAAAAAAACTTGATAAAAGTGTGTGAGCTTCTCCTAATATGAGCGAGGAGCTAATGAGGGCTTTTGAAAATATCAAAAATGAAAAATTTTGTGTCCAACCGATTTTTTTTATTCAAAACATTTCGATCAGCCGTTCTCGAGAAAAATGCCTGGTGGTATTGTTCCTCTCATCTTGAGCTCCAGGCCACTGTCTCTTATTTCGTCATTTGTGAGTGTCTATATTGAAGGTTCAGCTAACATGTTGAAATCGTTCTCTTTCATTTGGTTTTTCTCTTAAAACTCTGTGCTGGTTTCTTATCGATAGTTATCATCGCTGCATTATGTGCTGTATAATTTCAATGGGTATGCAGAGTAAGTGAGAATGGTGGAGTGAGAACTTATTTTCTATGTGAAACTTCTGAGAGCTAGTGCTTTTGTTCATTTTCTTTTTTATTTTCTATGAATTCCATGTCTCAAATTATTTCACCAAAACCTTCAGCCAAACCTCAAGTGATTGCGGCAAAGATCCAAAACCTTTCCCCCAAACCAGCTCCATTTTACTTCACCTGCCCCAAACACTTCTTTGTGAAAACTTGTTCGTAAAAACTTTTCTTTCAAATATCTTCCTATATTTATTTCCCTATACCCGGTGGACGTGTCGTTCTGATTCAACTTGCAAGTCATGTGATATCAGAGCGACCAAGTCTTAAGTTTCCTCGATTAGGTGGCTTCAGAGCTCTTTCAAATAATTTGATACTTCTCCTGATCACATTTTCTATTTTTCGTATAAAGCGCCTTCAATAATTTGATACTTCTCCTGGTAACAGATCTTCCGTATGAAGCTCCTTCAAAATATTTGATACTTCTCCTGTAAACACGTTCGTCTGAATAGCCGCATACAACCAAAAGACATGGTAGCTCTGATTCAACTTGCAAATCATCTGATATCAGAGCGACCAAGTCTAAGTTTCCTCATTGATGCTCCTCCATATTCTTACAATCAATTACAACCACAGGGGTCGAGCCGACGACGCCGCGCTGCGGCGCGGCGAGTGGGGTATTTTTCTAAAGGAAGGAAGAGAGGAAGGAAGAAATGGAGAAAGGAAGAAAGAAAGGAAAAAAAGAAATCGATAGAAAGAAAATAAGAAAATGGAATGAAGAAATTACGAAAAAAAAAAAAAAAAAATGATAAAAAAAAAACAGAAAAAAACTTGGCGATGACCTGCAATAGCATATATGCGCTGTCAGTATGTTGGACTGTTTTTTTCTACTAATCTTGTATTTTTAAGATGATAAATTTTATGTTGCGAACAAAATATTTGAAAAATAATTACTACACTCAGATGGGAAATACTCTTAGAAAGACTGTTGGTTTCTTGCATTTTTTTCGGTGTGATGTGTTTGAAGCCAGATAAACTCAGTGCCTTTACGATAGTGAGTGGCAGTGAGAACACAATTTCCCACATTCTGTTATTTAGAGCCATTGTCCACAGTAAGAACGTTGACTTTTACATCGTTGCGGAGCAATTATTCTTTTACATATCATGTCTAAGTAATTGAATAAATGCGAGAAGCTCAAAATATTTTTAAGCGTTTCTCCCATTGGACTTTAGACATTTTTTTCAAATGGTAAACCTGTATCATGAAATTTGTGCTGTTAATAGTAAAAGGTAGCTTGAAACGTATAATCAGACTTAATTTCTGAATTTTTCAAGTTTATAAATGGATACTTTATGTAAAAATACTTCAGATCACCAAGTTTCAAGTCTTTTTGATTTGTAACTGTGGCTATTACTGATAAATCAAATTTTTGTAAAACATGGAGAAATCGCAGTTTAAGAGGGGAGCATTTTTCTACCCATATTCATAGGGGAGACATGTTTTATTTCGGGCTCCAATATACACAGTAGAAGTTTGCGCCCGGAGTTTAGTTGCATTTTGTATATTCCTAATATTTTGTAGCTTGCACTTATTTAGTTATGATTCAATTACTTACTTAAATACTTTAATTCTGCGCACTTATAGGTGGTTGTTGCTGATATGATTATTGGTGTTTGCAATTTATCGCTCCTCACCTACGTTTGCAATCCTCGCCTTGTTGAAAGGTGCTGTTGGCATGGTCATAAATAAAATCTTTAGGATGCGAAATTCCATTGACTTTCAAAAATTAGTTGCTAGGTATGTTTGTTCTGGAGTTGGGCAAACGAGGTAGTACTTGAGCACCACGAATCTGTACGTGGCATTCGTAAATTTTTTAAAACGCATTTCAACGGTAATCAGAGTGAATTTTTAAAGAATCAAGAACTGAGTACAGGTACTCATGGGACTCTAAACTACCCCGTTTCCCCAACTCTGGCCTTGTTGCACATTTCAGCCTCAAACCCATTTAAAAGTTATTCAACAGTACAGCAATAAGAAGTAAGTAAGTACACACATCAAAACAAAGAGACGAGTGAACTTTCGGACTACTGATTGAGGAAGAATATTGAGACAATCTCCATGTAGAGAGCCGTTTTAACATCTAATAAGCACTATACGAGGGATTAAACCTGTGTTGTATGCTAATGGATGAAAATAATGGAACAGGCTGGTTTTAATCTTACCTTAAAGCATCAAAGCTGGATCCTTTCGGACAGCAACCCGGGGGGGGGGGGAGTAAATATGGCTGACAACAAGCTTTTCTAAACTCAAATTATAGGTAGCCGAATTGGCTTTTAAAACATTTAAAGATTTGGAAATATTTGCTGCCTCTGACCACTTAAAGATTGTCAATTACTTAATAGCTATATGGTACTTCTCGTAGCACCATTTATATTTTAAAAATGGTCATAAACAAAGTAAAAACCAAGCAAGTCATTCAGAAAAATTGGTCGATTCACTTCAAAGACAAGTAAGTAATCCTTGAACCTTCTGATAATCCTGTAGCGTGAAAACAACGCTGTAGGTGTAAAATGAATTTCTTGCAGCGTTGAAAGTGTATACTGTGTGGGAAGTAGGTACCTTTTAAGACAGGGAATTGTCCGAAAATACTGACCGGGATAAGGACATTCCAAAACGCAGCTTAAAGACTTAAAATCCTGTCCAAAATCTCGGACTACTTTGTATACTCCCATGACAGCCACATACAGCAGAGTCATTGAAATGTCAACTCCACGTCGTGCGATGCATGAAACGGGGTATCAAATCATTATAATGTTATATTCTTTTACCAAGGATATAGGTGTGGACAAGAAGACTGTAAAACGGTGCCATACTAAATTTTCGCTGTAAGGTTGATCGGAGAGCATCCATCTTGCTCCACACATCTATTTTGCCCAAGTCAATTCGATTCATCCTAATCAATTGAGCCACTCAACTGAATGTTAGCATGAGATTCGAGTGAAGTTCAGTCACAACTTCGTAACTATTTATTCATTGACTGCTTCCCAACAAGAGGGGAAAGTTACTTTATCCTACTTTAGAATCTTAGATGGATACGCCGCTAAAGTAGTCGACAATTTTATCGCAACCGATTGGACCCAAGGATTCATGATTTACTCACAACATTTTAGAAAAGCTGATTTGATTGGTTCAGGTCAAGATTTGTTTCGACTTAGGTTACATCGAGTAGAATTAGACAAATCGAGCTGGCTTTCCCCGATTAGATCTAATGTGTCCAAACTAACACTATCATTTGTACTTGGCTTCTAGGTTTCTCTCGCTTCAGACTTTGTAAGATTATTGACAAGATTATGACCATTTTCCCTCATGCCCAGAGCCAAAGCCTGGCATCATAAACTGTGCTGGTCACTGTCGAACACACTTCGTGCACTTTTTCAGCGTAGCTTCAGATACGAGGTCTGTCCCAAAAGTTCCAGGACTTTTATTGTACCTCGTAAACTAATCGTCAGAATGACGCGTTCTTGGGCTTATCTGATAGCTGATAAGCTGCCAAATCACCTTACATTACACTCATGAGTAAATCATGAATCCTTAGGTCTAATTAGTTACGATTCAATTGTCGACTTCTTAAGTGGAACACCCCTCAGGTTATTCACCTGGCATTCCATTGTAGAATAATGTGATTGTAACTCTCTCATCTTGTCGGACAGTTGTACTTAGGTAAATAAATACTTAAAAAAGTTGTTACCAAACTCCAACCAAACCTCGTAGTAAAATTCACTTCACGAGTGGCTCAATCAACTTGGGCAAAAGAGATGAGTCGAGTGAAATGGATGCTCTCCGATCGACCTCAGCCCACTATTTCAGTCGACACCATTTATCATTGAATGAATGCATCACACAACTTGGTGTTGGTGTTGACATTTAAATAGTTCTGCTCTCCATGACTGTCATGCAAGCATAGGTACAATTGGTCTGAAATGTAAAGGTCCACCCTTTGCTTTTTTTTTCCTTTCGGTAACTTTTCTCTCTAGACCACGGCGATCACAAACATTTCAAAAGGATCAAGGAACACGCTCATCGGTTAACGAAGTTATCTACTTCAGATCACTCAACTTAGGAGATGAACATGAGAAAATCTGTCTCAGGGAGAGAGAGTTTGCTGAGAGAGGTCAAATTACAAAATTTTTGAAGAAACCGCCACAAACATACCACTTTCACTCGTCGAAATGCCAAGAAAGGCAATGAGTTACGGCATTACGAGGCAATAACACACTGTAAAATCTGACCAATTAAATGAAAGCTATGAAGAACTTGAGTGTTTCAATTAGTAGAAACTGAAATTAAGGCTTTGATTGACAGAGAACACGCACAGTTCATAAAGAAATTTTAATTTTAAAGTCTCTGATAGTATTCGAAAACACGCGAAAATACATTGCGGAGATAGGGAACTTCGGTTCGTTTTCACAAATCGCTAACCTTAAAATCTCCGAAGCGGTTAGGCATGTTTACCAAAGCCTCCGAACTAGATATAGCTCGTTGGTAATCACAGACAAAATAATGAAACTACCAAATTTATTCATAACGGAGAAAAATCCTTATGAAAAACTTAGGGTCAATACCCAGTCAAAACCTCACTCAAACATTCAAACATTTCAAACGGCGCTCTATGGATCCAAATCGAGTCCTAAGTGGTCAAAAATACAAAGACATGAGATATCACAAGAATTGACGATCCATTAAAAGATACTCTATGGGACAAGCCAGGATAGAAAAACCGAGCCAAATAAACCCCTTAAAATCAACTATAGTACCCAGCTAAAATACTAATTTTTTAACTTTGAAAGGATCTAATTTGGACCGCCAAAGATTTGATTTCTGTCCATCATTGTGCGGCAGACCGAAGAATATCGAAAATCCGATGTGGCGCGCGATTCGTGTTTTTCCTAGTTAAAGGATAGGGAGACTTTTGGCGTTGCCGCTCCGCAATATATCGAACGAACGGAATCCACCGTAAAACGAGACGCGATTATTACGCGCGGAAATCTGACAACGCACGTTTGCGACCAAGCCGAAAATTGTCGATTTTTACGCAGGAAGTTTATTTTAGAACTAGGTTAGGGATGAGACGAGGAAAATATTAACAGACACGCTCCGTAAGAAAGATAAAACTCCTATGAAATTTATTTGATCCACCTAAGTGAGCTCATATACTCGGCTTTCCAGCCAGCTAGAGGAGGTTGGGCAATCGAGAAGCAAAAAGATAAACAACACATTGCACACCTGCATAATGCTGATGCAGACGAATTCCTCAGGCTTCGACTTGCACCGAAAAAAGAGAAATTATAAAACAAAGCTGAATTCATAACAAGGAAAACTAAGACTGATTTACGGCCAACCAACAGTTTATGGCCAAAATCGATACAAAACCATAACAAAAACATGCTGTACTTACTGTATGTTAAAAAAATGACAAATCTAGAAGCTACTGTACTTTGAAGATCACCTAAAAATAGAGATCAAAATTTCAAATCTGATTGGTATATATATACAAACTATTCATCGATGTACGCATCGCGACGTTGCCGCGTTGAAGTAATAACGCAGAAGCGCGTTATAGAGGCTAAAAGATCCCCTCGTTAGACATTGCCTCTCGCCCAGGCGCTACCTAATGTGAGAATTAATAAAAAGTGAGAGATAATTATAATTAGGGCTGAGAGGGGTAGGCAGTGCACGTCAGTGAAAGTAATTATACACACGTGGTCGTTCTCATCTAGCGTCGCATAATGACAGCTTGCTTACGACCTAGCTGGGAGGAGAGAGAGGAGAGGGTAAGGTGGGGTGGAAAGGTGAGGTTAGCAGCTAAATTCAACCGCCAACAGTGTATAAATTTAACTGCCGGCAGGCGGTAAATTTTACAGCATCGGCGGGCGGTAACCTTTACAGCATCGGTAAGCGGTAAACTTTACAGCATCGGCAGGCAGTAAATTCAACTGCCGACAGGCGGTAAACTTTACAGCATCAAAAGGATGTTATTTTAACATCCTAGGACAATGTCAATTTAACATCTGTGTCTGATACACACTTTTTTAACCGCCTGAGGGAGTAAAAATAACCGCCCTGGTGGTAAATTCAACAGATCTTTTTTTTTCAGTGTTGAGCTTTTGATTTACATCCTAGCTCAATGTTTTCTCTAAGTGATAACTATACGTAATTTTATTTTTTCTTTCAGTATCTGGGAAAGATTACTAGAAATGACAAAACATGGCATAACAATCATAATAACCACCCACTATATAGAAGAAGCAAAGAATGCGCATCAGGTAAGACAAATTCAACGAAGCCCTCATGACTCGACTTGGATGTAAGATTCTAAGGGTGTAATTCAGAGACTTTACTTGAGATCTACATGACTTGATTTGAAGGTGAAAATTTCAAGTTCCCTCGATTCAATCTGCAATTCTGAAACATACTTTGAGCTCCTTGAACCGAAACACCTTGAGATTTCTTGAAGAAGTTTCAAGAGATTTCCAAGAAAAAATGGGCTCGAATCGGCAATAAAAAAGACGTTTCGAAAACATGCGGTTTTCCACTTAGAATGAATCTCAAGGAGGTGTATTGAAGGTAGCTCGTTAGGTGTAAAGTACCTTGAATTAAACTCATGTTTTCTCAATAATTGCCCACCCTCGGCGAGCTCCTCTGAATTGTAATATTTCTCATTTGACTCGACTTGACTTGAGGATTATTTAAGCGTAGTCAAGTCAAGTAGAGAGCTCAAGTAAAGTCACAAGATTACACCCTAAGCATTCTGTTTGGGCGCGGGGAGAGGAGAGTCGGTGCGCGCGATCAGCCGCGGTCCCAGTAAGCGCGGCTCACTGATTGAGCTTTCAACTCCGAGTAGTTCACGTCCATCACCGTGGGATCGCGCTGATTCCGGTCAGCTTGGATTCTTCTTTGCGTCGCGCCCCCGCATGCTCTCCGATTGGACCCCGAATTTCGGGTTAAGTGTACCAAACGCGAGGGAATCTGAACCTTCTTCACAAAGTTTAATTTTCCGTTTAATCATAGTTTTCCCCCTCCTAGCTTCCTTTCCTTTTGACATCCTCGCTTTCCCCACCCTTCCTGTGTTTAATGCCTACCTCTTTCTTTACTTTATTAAAAAACATTCTGATTATTGGATTTTGACCAATCTACATTGCCATCGTAAGTATTAATCACTGATCCAGAGATGCTCATTCCTCACGGAGAATTCATCATCCATCGATGTATCTTTTTTTAATGTAAACGCGCTTCTCGCTCTATAATCTTAGTTCGCTTCCTTTCATTTAATTCATTTAAATTTACTTTTCTTTATTTTCCGCGTCTTAATTTAGAACCGCTTTTCCTTTCTCGCTTTTTGTATCATCGCTTTTCCTTTCTCGCTTTTTGTATCATCGCTTTCCGCATTTAGAATCGATTTTCGTTCTCGTCTTTTTTGCTATTTCGCTTCTCTAATCGCCTACGCGTTTTTATTGTCAATATTAAATTCATAATTGATCTCCCTGTCGTACCTTACTTTGTTAGGATGCCCCACGGCGAGTGTCGCCAGGGAGGAGTTTCCAAAACCCTTTAAAATATTTTGTTCCGCGGTTTTTGTTTGTTTCATCTCATTTTTTTTTTTTAGTTTTCCTTTTGTTTCATTTAATCGCCCGCGCGAAAACACATTCTAACGTAGCAAAACTTCTAGAGTACTGATTCCTATGACTTTTTTCCCTCGCAACTGTTCAATAATTTGATTAATTTAGAAACAGGGAGAGAAAAAGGAGAAATAAAACATGAAAATTAGTACAATTCGCATCCTTCATAAGAACATCTCACAGGTAATGAAATCTTCGAATCGTTATCATTCACTCGAGAAGTTTTGCAGCAACAACACTTACGTAGTATACTTTAAATTGGACAACTGTTATTGATGCGCTCATCGCCTTAATTAAGAAGATTTCAACAGGCTGATTACGAACGATAGTATCGTAATGCTATCGATTCGATAATCGAGAATGTGTTATCTTATATGGGTGGCGCCAGGCGCCACTCCGGTTTCATTCCGATAGGAACCCTCTCATCTCCGCGGAACCCTCTCATTTTCGCGGAAATTCTCCGATAGCTCAGGAGTCATCGACGAATTTCTGCAGAGATGGGAGGGTTTTTATCTGAATGGCACCACCCAACGTACTCAATCCTCAATCATCTACTCGATAGCATCACGATACGATCGCTCATAATCAGCCTGCAGGCGAAACATTTTCAGATTTAAATCCGATGGATAGCGCCTTTAGTCGTGTTAAGAAGATAAATTGGAGAACGATAGTGAATTGAGAAGTACCGAGTTAAGGATGTCATTTCATTTATTAGATATAAAACAAGACTTATACGAATTAACTTTTAGATAGTTGAGAATAACGAAAGCCTACATAGGCATAGTACAAGCAGTCAATCAAGAATGAGGTTAGGTACAAACCGTTGATTGATGTTTGGTTACAACAATTCTTCTCCCCTAAAAAGGATGTAATTTCCTAAAGATCTAATTTATGGGGTTTTTTTATTTCTCGCCCAGTTCGAGACATTAACACTTGACCTCTTCCGCGGCCTTTGGATTTTTGTTTTGGCTGCATTGTTTCTTCCCGGCTTGAGAATGATGCGACTGGAGTGTCTGGTGAGAGATCAATGAGAATTGGTTGACTTAAGCTGGAGCCGGCATTCACGGGAGTTTTTCCTTGTTCCGAGCGACTTGCACTGATCGGCGATGAAGCTGAAGCAAAAATTTCAGTTTTTGGAGATTTTGGAGTCCCTGCAGGCAGAGGAGTTTGAGCTTCCACAGATTTTGGCTTTGGAGATGTTTCAGCAGCTGCGCTGGAATTGGGCTGGTTGGTAGGTTGAATCTGTATTGGGCTGGTTGCGCAAGAAGGATGTTCCATTTTTGGAATGGCTCGTTGTGTTTCAAGAATGTTACGATGTGAGGTTTCTTGAGGACTGGAACGCTGATTTTCCTTGTAAGTTGAGGAGCTTTGAGCTGATGATGTAGAGCATTGAGCTGGAATTTGTGCGCATTGAGTTGGCACCTGCACTAATTCTGGTTTCCGAAGGTTAAACGACACTTGTTTCCGAACAGGTAGCTTTACAGGTTCGTTTTCTTCTTGAGGCTTCAATTCAACTTCACATTTTCGCAGTTGATCGATGTGGCGCTTGAATTGATAACCATCATCCAATTTTACTTGGTAGTGAACGCGACCTAACACTGCTGTTATGATGCCAAACTTCCATTGTTTGGTTGATTGGTAGACACGGACTTGCACTCTGTCTCCGACACAAAGTTTCTTGAGATTTCCTGGTTGCTATGCTGTCAGAACAGGAGACTTCTTAGGGTTGATAAATCTAGTTCAATTCTTAAAGGTCGGTTCAAGTATATTTCTGCTGGTGATTTATCATTATGTTTTAGCGGGGTTGCTCGAAAACGTAACAAAATTTCATTGATTTTATTTTGCAATGGTTTCTTGCCATCAGACATGGCTTTGAGTTTGTTTTTGAGGATTTGAACATAGCGCTCAGCCAGGCCATTAGTGGCTGGGTGGCCAGGAGCAGAGAAAGATTGTTGAATTTATCTTTGTTCACAATAATCTGTAAACTCTTCGCCAGTAAATATAGATGCATTGTCTGAATGAATTTGTTCCGGGAAACCGTGCATTGCAAACAAGTTATTAAGATGAGTTATGGTCGATACTGAGGTAGGTGCTTGTCTTTGTGAGATTATTTCAGGCCATTTAGATCTAGCGTCCATCAGAATGAAGAAGTGGTGGCCTTGAAATAACCCTGCATAGTCAATGTGAACACGTTGAAAGTTTTTCGACGGCTCGTCCCATCGATGAAGTGGTGCTTTTTCTGGGTTTTTCTTGACCAGAGCGCAAGCTTCTCACGATTTTACTAGATGGTCAATTTCTCGATCTATACCCTCCCAGTAACAGTATTAACGAGCTAGAGCTTTCACTTTTGAAATTCCTACATGTGTGCGATGGAGCTCCTTTAGAATATCTGGGCGTAAAGATGTTGGGATGTAGACACGCTGTCCTCTAAAAACCACACCTTTATGTAAGCTATACTGGGGGTCAAGTAATTTACCATCGAGTAAATTTGAGCGTAATAGAGACAAATTAGGATCTTTACCTGTTTCCGTGATAATCCTGTCTGCTGTGATTGCTTCGTTACAAATTTGGTTAATCATACAATCATTCAATTTATAATCTTCATCATGGGCTGTTGAAGTTTTTTCCAATTCCTGTTTTGGAAGACGAGATAGGTAGTCCGCGTTTTCATGAACCCGGTGGAATTCGTTAGGAAACCGTAGAAACGGGTTTTTGACCAAATACTTTTCGGACTTGATGGTGTTTTGTCATATTTTGATGACATCGTAATTTATGGCAAAACACTTGAAGAGTGCAAAAATTGATTAATAAATTGTCTGGAAGTCTTACGGAATAATAATTTACATGTAAACAAGCACAAATGTAAATTCTTTCGTACAGAAATTTCATATCTTGGATACCTAATTAGCGCCAAAGGCATCTCCAAAGATCCAAACAAGGTCAAAACTATCATTGAAGCTCATCGCCCAACATCAATCGACGAAGTCCGTAAATTTTTAGGGCTTGTAACTTATTATGCAAAGTTCATCCCGAATGCATCGGATTTAACTTATCCACTTAGGAAACTCTTGCTTAAAGGAGCAAAATTTAAATGGTCCATAGAACGTGAAAAAGCTTTCAAGAAACTAAAAGCTGAAATTGCAAGTGAGCGAGTTCTCGTTCCGTTCGATCCAACTCTTCCCTTGATATTAGCCTGTGATGCTAGTCCAACTGGAATCTCTGGTATACTATCTCATGAAATTAACGGATGTGAACGTCCCATCTTTTTTGCCTCTCGTGCCTTAACAATCGCTGAAAGAAATTATTCGCAACTTGATCGGGAAGCACTTGCTATCTATTGGGCTATGCACAAGTATTTTCTGTACCTTTATGGTAGGAAATTCTTCTTGGTTACAGATAATCGTCCCTTAACACATATTTTTCAACAGGATGCCAAACTCCCTAGTATAACGTCATCAAGACTTCTGCGTTATGCTACCTTCCTCAGCGGGTTCAACTACATCATCAAACACAAAGAAGCAAAAGTTCATGAAAACGCGGACTACCTATCTCGTCTTCCAAAACAGGAATTGGAAAAAACTTCAACAGCCCATGATGAAGATTATAAATTGAATGATTGTATGATTAACCAAATTTGTAACGAAGCAATCACAGCAGACAGGATTATCACGGAAACAGGTAAAGATCCTAATTTGTCTCTATTACGCTCAAATTTACTCGATGGTAAATTACTTGACCCCCAGTATAGCTTACATAAAGGTGTGGTTTTTAGAGGACAGCGTGTCTACATCCCAACATCTTTACGCCCAGATATTCTAACGGAGCTCCATCGCACACATGTAGGAATTTCAAAAGTGAAAGCTCTAGCTCGTTAATACTGTTACTGGGAGGGTACAGATCGAGAAATTGACCATCTAGTAAAATCGTGTGAAGCTTGCGCTCTGGTCAAGAAAAACCCAGAAAAAGCACCACTTCATCGATGGGACGAGCCGTCGAATATACTGGATCAGCAACTTTTTTTACGTGTTCCGATTTAAAATACCAAAAACACGACTTTTTCCAAAAGCGACTTGTTGTGAACATACATCAATCAACGGTTTGTACCTAACCTCATTCTTTTTTTTTTTTTTTTTTTGCTTGTTTTATGGCTTATACTCCAGTCAAGGAGCCTACAGCCAACTAAAGACTAATGTCAGTGTGTGAATGTTTGTTTAATGTCAGAAGACAACAGGGGACTTGAAACATCCATGCTCAAAGCACTCAGATTTCCACTGTAATCTTTGCCGTGGACCCACTTTTAAGGAGACCGAGCGACAAGACGAGTGAAAAATCTGCTGCCACTACCGGGATTCGAACCCGGGACCTATGGATTGGCAGTCAGGTGTCCTGACCACCAAGCCACCGAGGCCGGCTAACCTCATTCTTGGTTGACTGCTTGTACTATGCCTATGTAGGCGTTCGTTATTCTCAACTATCTAAAAGTTAATTCGTCCCTGCTAAAAATGTTCCCTGCCGATTTTACAAGGAAATCAGTGATTTCCCTGCCGCAGGGAAAATTGGTAGGGAAATTTTTCCTTGCGAAATTGGCAGGGAAATGGAATGATTTCCTTGCAAAATTGGCAGGGAAATGGAATTATTTCCTTGCGAAATTGGCAGGGAAATGGAATGATTGCCTTTCAAAATTGGCAGGGAAATCACGCCAAAAAATAGCGCACTCTGGATGTGCATTCTGGAAACTCACTTGTTGCCAATTATAATCGTCGACACTTACTGCGATATCATGGAATTACACATTTTTTAGATACACTATTACATAAAAAACCTATTGATAACCTTTGACGTTATTTTGAGACACGACGACACGACGATGCACGAGACTGAGACATTTTTGTTAAAACGGACTTCGCATGTCGCGATGCACGAACATTTTCGACTTACGATAACCGACTTTCGCGAGTTTTTTATCCTCGTCGCCACTGTTAAGAAGTTAAATTGGAGAACGACAGTGAATTGAGAAGTACCGAGTTAAGGATGTCATTTCATTTATTAGATATAAAACAAGACTCACCTGCTAAAAATGTTCCCTGCCGATTTGCAAGGAAATCTGTGATTTCCCTGCCATTTTGCAAGGAAATCAGTGATTTCCCTGCCATTTTGCAGGGAACTTTGCCATTTCCTTGCGAGGTGGCAAGGAAAACGTTCTAATTTCTCCGCAAAGCGGCAAGGAACTCTGCAATTCCCTTTCGATTCGTTTTCCTTGCATTTGATTTCCTTGCGAAGTGGCAAGGAAGAGTTCTAATTTCCCCGCGAAGCGGCAAGGAACTCTGTAATTTCCTTGCGACTTGATTTCCATGCATTCGATTTCCTTGCGAGCCGCAAGGAACAAATGCTGATTTCCTCGCGAAGCGACAAGGAACTCTGCCTCTTCCTTCCCAGTAAACACATAATATTTTAAATATATTTTAAAAATATTGTCAACATTGTCAGGAAAATAACTTCAGAAATATATTTTTATAATATTTTCAAAATATTTTGAAATATTTAAAAAATATTTTTCTGAAATTTTTATTTAAAAATGTTTTTCTGAAATTTATATTTAAACATATTTTTCTGAAATTTTCATGTAAAAATAGTTTTATGATATTTTAAAGCAGTTGCGAGATAAAATTTCAAAAATATTTTTTATTTGTCACTTAAAAATGTTTTTACAATATTTACAAGAAAATATTTTCTGAAAAATTTTTGCTATATTTCAAAAAGTTTGCTATCTAACTTTTTGAAAATATTAATTTATGATTATTTTTGAAACAATTTTAAAATATTTACAAGAAAATATTTTCTAAAAATATTTTAACAATATTTAAAAAAGTTTGTCCGTTAACTTTTTACAAATGTATACAAATGAATATTTTTAACCCTTTATACATACCGAGTGTCCCAGACCTACCGTACCAGGCCTTTTTCTCGGCTGCTTTTCGACGTAAAAAGCTTAAAACTGAATCGTAAGTGTATTTTGACGAGACTAATTCAAATTTTGGGGTTTCATAGCCCCCCGACTATTTATTGGGGGGTTTTGAGGGGGTTGACCCTTTTTCGGTGTTGGGGATCCCCGCTTTAAAAGCGAAAGAACTTCAAAAATTACGTCAAATTGGTACTCCTAATCCTTTAATACCATATGACCTTTCATTCGACAGCCGAAAATCATTTTTGAGACCCTAATCCCCCCCAAAAAAGCTCCCCAGCACAAATAATTAATTGGTGCCAGAACTGTCGTAAAATCTCCAGAGAAATTGCTGAACAGCGGTAGTTTAGGTCAAAGAGCTCATATTTGATGGTTTCAAAGCCCCCCGACTATTTTTCGGGGGGCTTTGGGGGGTCACCCCTTATTCGTTATTGGGAGACCCCCCAGAAGCCAAAAAAGTTCAAAAATTGAGTCAAAATGGTACTCCTAATCTCAAAACACATTATAAAACTTTGGTTCATCAATTGAAAATCATTTTGGTGCCCTAACCCCCCCCCCTCAAAATAGCTCCCAAGCACAAAGAACCCAATTTGTGCGAAAATGGTCGTAAAATCTCCGGAAAATTTTCTCTCCGGCCCCGTTCTCACTCTAAAAGTGACTGGATGCTCCTGGAATCGTCAAATTTGAACTTTTTTACCTTTAATACCCCTGTTCAGCAATTTTTCTGGAGATTTATCGACCATTTTTGCATGAATCGGGTTTTTTGTGCTTGGAAGCTATTTTAAGGGGGGTTGGGGCCCCAAAATGATTTTCAGTTGACGAACCAAAAGTAATAAGGTGTTTTGAGAGTAGGGGTACCATTTTGACTCAATTTTTGAACCTTTTTGGCGTCTAGGGGGTCCCCCAAAACCGAATAGGGGTGACCCCCTAAACCCCCCCCCAAAATTGGTCGAGGGGCTTTGAAATCATCAAATTTGAGCTCTTTGACCTAAACTACCGCTGTTCAGCAATTTGCCCGGAGATTTTACGACAATTGTAGCACCAATTGGTTATTTATGCTTGGGGACTTTTTGGGGGGATTAGGGGCCCGAAAATGATTTTCGGCTGTCAAACGAAAGGTCATATGGTATTAAAAGAGTAGGAGTACCAATTCATCGCAATTTTTGAACTTCTTTCGCTTTTAAAGCGGGGATCCCCCACACCGAAAAAGGGTCGACCCCCTCAAAATCCCCCAATAAATAGTCGGGGGTTTTAAAATCCCAAAATTTGAATTTGTCTCGTCAAAATACGTAAGTGTACCAATTTTCAGCTTTTTACGTCGGATAGCGGCCGAGAAAAAGGCCTGAAACGGTTTAACGATTCCGATGCGCTTTAAGTAGGTGTTATTTGCATCGATTTTACGCGAGCAATGTTAGCTTAAGGCCCTATTCCACCTGAGACTTTAGTCGCCCGATCTAGCGTCAGCGTCAGGAAGATCAGGTGGAAGAGCGAAGATCCGGGATCTAGCGTCAAGTCGCTAGAAGTAGGATCGAATCCTACTTTTTTGGCTTCTAGTGCAACGTTGAGCTCCCGAGTTTCATCAATATCCCTGTGTCATCTTTAATTCGGCTGAAAACAACCAAGACAACCATCATCCGCGGTTCTTGTTTTTATTGTTATTACTTTGTTATTATTATTTTCTTGTTATTATGTTATTACGTGAAAAATTACCGACAATTTCGGTAAACAAATGAGTGGTGAGAGGCACTGTTTGCATCGGTGACGCGCGTCAAGTCGCCTAGGTGGAAGGGAGTTTTCAGCTTCTTGACGCTAGATCCGGCGACAAAAGTCTCAGGTGGAATAGGGCCTTTAACGGCTAAGACACTTGTCTGCCACCGAAGCGACTCGGGTTCAAATCTCACCTAGTTCAGGTAATACTTGTGACTATTCTCTACCTTTGTCTGTGCATGTATAATCTTTGTGTAATTTCTGGCATGTAATTGTGTAATAGTGTATCTAAAAAATGTGTAATTCCATGATATCGCAGTAAGTGTCGACGATTATAATTGGCAACAAGTGAGTTTCCAGAATTCACATCCAGAGTGCGCTATTTATTGGCGTGATTTCCCTGCCAATTTTGCAAGGCAATCATTCCATTTCCCTGCCAATTTCGCAAGGAAAAATTTCCCTACCAATTTTCCCTGCGGCAGGGAAATCACTGATTTCCTTGTAAAATCGGCAGGGAACATTTTTAGCAGGGATGAATTAACTTTTAGATAGTTGAGAATAACGAACGCCTACATAGGCATAGTACAAGCAGTCAATCAAGAATGAGGTTAGGTACAAACCGTTGATTGATGTATGGTCACAACAAGTCGCTTTTGGGAAAAGTCGTGTTTTTGGTATTTTAAATCGGAACACGTAAAAAAAGTTGCTGATCCAGTATTTTACGTTTTGTCATTTTGCCAACACGTACGTTGTGCTGTATTACTCGCCTTCATGGGTCTTGTAGCAGATCATGCTGCTAAATTAGCAGCTTTAACTTGTTGGAATGGCAATCAGATTCTGATTGAACTGCATTTTATGAAATTGTTAATTTTGCCGATAAACTTGTCATTTTAGCATAATATTTGTTAGAACAGCATACATTTACGGCAAATGAGTAAAACTAGTATTTGTTCATTCAGCAAATACTACTGTGTAAAAATAACAAAATGTTATCATTGCTAGTATACCCACCTGCGCAGCTGCAGTAACATAAAATTCCTTTTGCGTCTCAAAGTACTTAGTGTAAATGTAGGGACCCCGGTTGGTTATACTGTTCAATGCCGTCATCGTTTGAAAGTTTTTATTTTCTAAGTATTTCTTCTTTTAAAGTCATTTTAATAAACAGGATGTGAGGAAAGTCTCCCCCCCCCGTCTAACTTTTGAACGGTTGAAGATAAAAAAAAAAAAAAAAAAAAAAACTTGAGGGATATTTATAACTTAATGAGAACTACTTTACGGCGTATCCAAAATTTCCGCGGGGCGCCCCTAAGGGGGTTTTGCCCCCTAACTCAAAATTTTCAAATACCAACCCCTATCTTGAGATACCTCTCTTTAATAGATATTAAGTTCTAAGACTTTTGGCGCAAACCGGAGGTCGATGTCGTTTTTTGTCTTCGGTTTATCGATGGTCAAAGTTCGATTTTGACCCATTTTTTCCAGTTTCCAGTTCGAATTTATTTTTGGGATGAATCATGCGTTAAATATGTATCAATACGATAGATAATATACATCCATTTTTAAATTTGTTGACTGTTTCGAGATTAAGTTCCAGTTAATTGATCTTTGCGATGAGTCCACTGGTGGATGGGGGGGGGGGGGGGTCGCCCCCCCCCATTTGCATGGGCTGGATCCACCACTGGACGAATCATATAAAATATATATTAAATATGAAAGATGATACTTATTAAATATTTGTATTTAATACATGAATTCAATACATATTAAATATGATAGACAATACATATTAAATATTTGGATTTAATACACGTAGTTAATACGTATTAAATGCGTATTTAATACGTGTATTCATATGTAAAATTAAATACGTATTAAATATACTATTAAATACATATTGAATACGTATTAAATAGATTGTGCATTAAATATATATTAAATATGTATTAAATACGTTTTAAATACATATTAAATCTATGTATAAAATACAAATATTCAATACAAGTATTTTTGCTACTAGGGAATTGATCAGTGAATTTTAAAACGGTTCCCATGTTCTAACCAGCTAAGCAGAGCTAAGCCTATCCGAGCGACCCATTGTCTCTCACTCTCATAGGAGTTTCGCTTCTGAACTCCTTCTTATTCTATGACCACAGCTCTCCCGTTTGCCATCAGGCTATAAGCATGAACGCTTTTGGATGGTGATCCCTACGTTATTCTGTCGTACCCGAAAAAAGTGTTAAACCCGTGCTACACCAAAGCGAACGCGAACCCGGTTAAAATCTTCAAAAAAAATAAAAAATAAAAAAAAAATAAAATGAAGCAAAGAGCCTGCGACGTTAGAATTTTCAAGAGAAAGAGAAATCAATAAAAAAAGCCGTTTAAAAATAGATCAGAATTAGCTTTAATCTATTAGTTCTTCACTTGCACGTGAAAATGCAAAAGAAAAAAAGAAAATATAACTGAATATTGAAATTTGACAACCCAGCTGATTGAATGATAATGTCCGAAATGTGAACAAAAATAAAAGACTCATCATCGACAAAAATGGTACAGACTGGACTGTCTGGACTACTGCACAAAATCACACGCATCAGCTGGGAGTATCAAGAAACGCATGTCAACCATCGACCAAGGAAAAAAAGATAACCTTAAAAATCGAAGATCATTATAGTAAAAAGACCGTTTAAAAATTGATCAGAGGGCCGATCATTTACTTCATCGTTAAACCGATCGATAAGACTGTCTATGAGTGATGCTATTGGTCGAAAATTGTAAAACTTGGCTGTTGCTATGGTAACCATCGTTAAGAGTCTCGTTTTATAAAGGCTACTCATGAGTAACCTTTAAAAAACGGACACTATAACGATGGAATTGAAAATTTTAACCTATAACCTAAGTTCCCCGTACGTAGAATAAAATTTAAAAAGAAAATGGAAGACTCTGAAGATAACCCTGCTCTAAATGTTAATGTCCGGAAAAAGAAGGAGCAAAGAAAAAATAAACAGCTGTAAAAAATATTTAATACTTATCATCGGCATAAATATCACAGACCAACCTACCGCACAAAATCACAATCATCATAGCTCAGAGTGTCAACAAACGCATGTCAACCAATGATCAAGGGGGGGATAACCTTAAATATGAAGACCATGCCTACAGATCTACAGTCCACGGAATCACCTCTCTACGTATATACTGTGTCGATGCAGTATGCACCCAAAAAGCAAAATATCAGCTGTCAACGTAAAAAAAATTAGCGTCGCCAGGCGAACGACCAGGGCTTAAAAACAAATACTATACATCTCTCTCGCACACATTACGGGGGTACAGCGACTGTCTCCCTCCCATTCATTACGCCTATGGGATTCATAGTTTTTGGCATTTTCGAGGGCAAAGATGGCTCTGAACAGCACCGCTGGTATTTTTTCCGCCATCCTTGTACTGAGCCGCATCGATCGATACCGCACCCGCCCCGAACGGTCCAAAGGATCGACGGGAATTTCCTTTAAGCTTGGAAATTATATTGATTGATTGATGGTGATACCAGTTGTTATTCTATCGGTACCAGATCGAAATACATTAGCACTAGAGCTCCTACACTTTTGCAATAAGCAAATCAAAATTTTGAACTCGGAAGTGGTCATTATACCCTTTGTACGGAGAAGACTTGCCGTGCGAAGCACGGGTGTACAGCTAGTTATTAAATAAGTCCAAGTCTACTTTTCTGCTTGAGCATTTAATGGCAAACATTTTATGTTGCCGCTGAGGTTTTTCAAAATTTTATGAATGAATCAGATTGCAAAAACCCCAATGAAGATTTTCCCGGGAATGTCAGCGCTTTGACCATGGCGCCGGATGTCATGAGAGGTACGGGTAAATGCCTACATGCAGCTTGCGTGACATCCGCCATGGTCAAAGCGCTGACCTTTCCAACTTCAACGTCAATTATCTCACGTAAAACGTGTCGCACTGAAAAAATGAAAGGGATATCTTCATTGGGTTTTTTGCAACCTGATTCTGTCAACAATTTTTGAAAATTCTCAGCGGTGTAACATAAAATTTTTGCCATTAAATGTTCAAGAGTGTCCGAAAAGTAGACTTGGACTTATTTAATAATTATTTCATGAGTTTCAATGAATTTTACACCTAAAATTACGCCTTGCACCAAATTTTAGTGAAATTTTATGGATAGACTAAGCTACAGTTTCGAAAAAACCAAATTTTTTTTCCAAACTTTGAAAAATCGTAGCTCCGAAGGGAAGCATTTTAAGTTAAAATAATAAAAAGGAGAACACACAAGTACTAAATCAAATAAATTAAGAAAATGGACTCACTTGCGCGAATGAATTATTATTGTCGGACGCGTTTCGCGCGGGCACGGCCGGGCATCATCAGCGACTCACGCTGATGATGCCCGGCCGTGCCCGCGCGAAACGCGTCCGACAATAATAATTCATTCGCGCAAGGGAGTCCATTTTTTTAATTTATTTGAAGCACTTTAAGGCCCATGTTTTTGCGGAAAAAATAGTATTATTTTGACTTGAATAATCGGCTCCAGAAGTTTCCGACATTGAACCTGAAACACCCTGTATAGTTACAAATATTGTTGATTCAAAAGTTCCGATTTTATTGTAACTTTATAAACCTTTGTGTGTTATTTTTTATTTATGTATTTATTTATTATTTACGTCCTAACTATTGACTTCTGATTTTAAACAGATTGGTCTGATGAGAGGTGGCGTTCTATTAGCTGAAGAATCTCCAGGTTCACTAATGACAAACTATAACTGTTCATCTTTAGAAGAAGTATTTTTAAAACTTAGTTATAAACAAGAGACTCAACAATCACAGGTGAGTCACAAAACTTGGAAAAAAAAAAAAAAAAAAAAAAAAAAAAAACATATTTATATTTTAGAAAAGTCTAACCCCAGCCAGCTTGCCGCTGAGGACTAAAGTCGGTGACTTGCAACTTTTTATTTCCCCTTCCCCTCTCCCCTCCCACACCCCCCCCCTCGCCCTCTCCCGCTCACCACCTCCCTCCGCAACTGACCCAAAGTTCTTCATAGTCCCATGGTCCAATCTCCAATTGTTAAGCGTTGCAAAATGTCCGCAATTATAGTTCGATCAATGAAATACAGTATGTTCCAGAAGTCTTTGCCAGGCCAGTAGAAAAATACGCATCTCATTTTGAAAAACAGTGGGTCTGCTCGTTGGCTCGAAGCGCGGGAAATTCCTCATGTAAATCAATAAACGATTCAACCTACCTATACAATTAACGATCAGAAAGGTTGTTTATCAAAATGAGGTCCATTTTTTGACTCGGGTTGGCGAGGACTTCTGGAACACACTGTATAAAAACAAGTTCACTAGTCGTCGCGGAGTGGTGATGCAATCGACAAATGCTGAGTTATCATGGAGCGGTTCCAGCTGCGATGCGGGTCCCGTCCGTCTCGCCGTTTCATCCATCGTCGAATACAGATATTTTTCAGTCTCTCCCACTCTCCTCCCATTTGAAGGAGTGATTTAGAAAAGGACGGGGCTAAAGTCACGTGATGGTCACCTCTGCTATCATTTTCTATCGGCAGGAGTTCAAACGACCGAAGAGAGATAGAGACAAATTTCCGTATCCGCCAATGGGCTTCACCGTCGCGTCAACCACGTCGAGGTAATTCGCTCGTGAGTAATAGATCCTGATTCATTACCTCTAGTCAATTCTCAGTTCTCCTCAGTTGATATCACCGAGGATTTTACACTCAACCAACCTATACTCATCATAAGTTATAAGGAGTTGGCGGCTTTTTATTGATTTTTTAAAAGTAGATCTATGGTGTCTTTTGTGCCGACTTTGGTAGCATGTGTTCGCAAAAGGGAAGGGAAGAACCTCAATTGAAACCTGGTTCAAACACAGATCTACTAATATAGTATTATTACTGCCACTTAAAAGTAAAGCTTCGAAGACGGTTCGACACCTAAGCTCCAAGTTCGATATGCTTCTTTGCAATATTGCAAGCTTTTGCCGCAGCATTTTGGAGGGTCAATGGCATTTTAAAAAAGTTTTGCTGTCACATTTAAAAAAAAAAAAAAAAAACACATTGAAGGCATCATAAAGTGTGAAACTAACTCCACTCATACATTCACCATAGTAATTACAAAAGAATCACTAGAAAGTAAAAGAACTTCATTCAAAATTGTTGTTTCGCCCTCCCCCCCACCGATTTTCCCGGAACTTTGTATTTTGATAGCACTTGATTTAAGTAGTCTTTTTTCAAGTATGGTTTTTCTAAAATTAAGTAGGGGGGAGTTCCAGGGGGACAAAGACCAAGCTTTTAAACATTCATAATTTACGCGTAAATCATCCGATTGAAACGCGGGTTTCGCTAAAAGATGCGGATTGTAAAGCACTTTTGAATCATCTAATCATTTAAACCAAA
This sequence comes from Trialeurodes vaporariorum, assembly GCA_011764245.1. NCBI lineage: Eukaryota > Metazoa > Arthropoda > Insecta > Hemiptera > Aleyrodidae > Trialeurodes > Trialeurodes vaporariorum. The sequence goes on along the minus strand of VMOF01000111.1, from coordinate 35,307,758 downwards.
TTCAATTTCAGTAATTCTGGACTAAGTTATATGGTCATTTTTGTGATTTTTAGGCCGCTCAAAATTCACTTGAAAAAAAAATAAAAGTAAAAAAACGGTATTTTTTTATTTTGACCGGGTTAAAATATGTTATTCCTCTTGAAATTCTGCTTAAAATGAGCTCAAGCAGAATGCAGGGCGATTTATTGTTGCGGAATCATGCATTTTTTAGTGAGCGAAAAATGAGTTTTTGAGGGTACCCACGTGCGTCAAATAAAAAAAAATTGTATTTTTTTATTTGGATCAAATTAAAATATGTTATTCCTCATTGAGTTTTGCGCAAAGTGAGCCCAAGCAGAATGCGGGGCGATTTTTTGTTGCAGAGTTATGCGCGTTTTAGTACACGAAAGTCTAGTTTTTGAGGCTACCCACGACTTTGAGCCTTCATGCCATCATGAATGCAAGATTATAGAATATAGAAGTATGCTCATCTTACTTCGCGCCACAAATTCAGTGGAGCGCAGTTCAACATTTTTGGAGCTAAAGATGGTCGACAGAAGCAGAGAACACCGAGCGAGACACGGATCGAGTCACCCGACGACGTCTGGAGATAAAGTCCGGAGATGCCGGAGTCGCTCAGTCACGGTGTTTACTGATTTTTTTCGGCCATCTTGGCTGCAATGATTTTGAACTGTGCGCCACTGAATTTAAGGTGCGAAGTCAGAGGAGCAATGAGCATACCTTGTTAATCTATACAGGGTGTTTCTAAAACTTATGTCATCCTTTCTACCACGTATTCTTGAGTTTAAAATAAGACTTTTTTTTTCCTGTACACATGTGTCCAAAAATGCTCCCCTTTTGAGCTGAAGCCCCCCAAAGTTTTAAAAAAATGTTGGTTTTTTTAGAATATCAACTATAATTATGAACCAAATGTCATGAAAATTGGTGTCTCGGGGTAATTTTACGTGTAGAATCCACTAATAACCTCGAGAAATTCAGAAATGAGGTCTGACTGTACTTTTCAGGCAATCTTATACCCTCAACGACACAAATTTTATGTTACGGATTGGAAATTTGAAAAATAAATAATGAAATCAGATGGAAAAACTTTTAGAAAAATATTTGGTCCTCTTTGTTTTGGTCGATATTACGCGTATTAAGCGAGATAATCGTTGCACAAGGTGGAAAAGTCAGCGCTTTTACCACGAGGAGCGGCAGGAAGTATGCAACCCGCCACTCCGCTGCTTCTTCGGGCCGCCCGCTACAGTAAAAGCGCTGATTTTTCCACCTTGTGCAGCGCTTATCTCGCTTAATACGCATCGTATCGACCAAAACAAGGAGGACCAAATATTTTTTTAAGAGTTTTTCCCATCTGATTTTAGTTATTATTTTTCAAATTTCTAATCCGTAACATAAAATTTGTGTCGTTGAAGGTATAAGATTGCCTGAAAAGTACAGTCAGACCTCATTTCTGTGAATTTCTCGAGGTCATTAATGGATTCTACACGTAAAATTACCTCGGGACACCAATTTTCATGACATTTGGTTCATAATTATGGTCGATATTTCATAAAAAAACCGACAATTTTTTAAAACTTTGGGGGGCTGTAGCTCAAAAGGGGAGCATTTTCGGACACATGTTTATAGTGAAAAAAAGTCTTATTTTGACCTCAAAAATACGTGGTAGAAAGGATGACATAAGTTTTAGAAACACCCTGTATAATTTACATGCATGATGCAGGGTTATGCATGGTTATGATTCGTCATTCAACCGCCATTTTAGGATTTCCTGTAAACGCCTCTTATTGGTTTATGAGTGGATTTTCAGACTTTATTATGCTTTCAGTGTGATTTTCACGCGATTATACGCAGTAATCGACCCTAGTTATTTCTGTATTTGTCAAACAATAACTCTGAAGTATGTATATGTCGCAGGCAATATGCATTACCAAGCAATTACCAAGTGCTTGTAAACTGCCTTGGCAGAATGCTGAATGCCTGGGAATTTTACCATTTTATCATCTTGCCTGACTCGATTTCAGGCAACCTACAAGCCGGGAGAAAAACTAGTGATTGATGGCTAACTGCCTGACGTAGAAGCCAGGCCATTGTTATAAGCCATTGGAAGATTGTAAATTGCCTGGAATTTAAGTTCAGGCAAATAACAAACCACTGGAAGATGATTATTTGCATGGCATAAAAATCAGGCAAATAACAAGCCACGCGTGTTGCATGTTATTTGGCAGTAGTGAACAAAAATGAACAGTATTGATTAATTTGCATATTTTATCATTTAATAGTACTAACGAATGTTGATGAAATTTAAAATGCGTGCTAAAATTCTGCTTTTATCTAGGTATAGGAAAAGGACGACTTTTTTTGACTAGATCACAATAATGAATGTTTTAAAAAACATGAAATAATTATGAACAAAAATTGCGAGAATCCTATTTTGATACTTAAAAAAAATAGAAAATTTCGAATCAAACGTATTAAAAGTTTACTTTAATCTAGCAACACAGAAAAACTGCACGGTCGTTTTTGACTAGTTCACAATAATGACCATTTTAAGAAACAATAAAACCCCATATACAGGGTGTACCAGACCACCCGGATAGGTACTTTTTCTCGAAAACGGCTGGGCGTAGAGAGCTGAAACAAAAAAGTCAGATAGGGAATTGACGCCAAAGAATTCAATGAAAATATTTTCAAAGCCCCCCGAGGGTCCCCTGGGGGGTTTTGGGGGGGGTTTTGGGGGGGGGGTTCGAAACACATTTTTCCATTTTTGGCGGGAAAAAGCCTATAAAAGGTACAAAAATAAGTTCAGATCCTGAGAGAACAACTTATTGCCGACATTTTTGTTCCAGTAAATTTTTCCAGAAAACCCCAATTTTTGGGGTTATGGGCCCTTTTGGGGGGAAATTTTCATTCGGCCACTGTGACCACACTATTCAATATTTTTACAAAAACTAATAACCATCTGAAAGAAGAAATCAAGACCTTTTGATTGATGTGCCACATAATACCTAAAAGTGAAAAATTAAGGCCTCCACTTAGATTCCAAAATTTGGGGGTCTTTGGGCCCCCCCCACGTAAAAAAAGTCAAATAGCAAGGTATGGCTTGTGATACATCGATCGAAAGCCCTCAAAGAGTAGAATAAGATGGCGCAATCCAAAATCCTCTACAATCATTACTTTCAAAATGGCGGCCATTTGAAAATTATGGGTGTTCAAAGGTAAGTCCTGGGAAAAGAGTCCAAGGTTGAACGATACATGGATTGAAAGGCCCTAAAAAAGGAAACGAATGGCGCAAACCGCAAATCAATCCGCCTCTTCAATCAACAGTTATGGCCGATTGAAATTTAAGCAGCCTTAAATAGGCCTTATTGAGCCCTTTCAGTTTCAATCGGCCATAACTTTTGATTGAAGAGGCGGATTGATTTGCGGTTTGCGACATTCGTTTGCTTTTTTTAAGGCCTTTCAATCCATGTATCGTTCAACCTTAGACTCTTTTCCCAGGACTTACCTTTGAACACCCATAATTTTCAAATGGCCGCCATTTTGAAAGTAATGATTGTAGAGGATTTTGGATTGCGCCATCTTATTCTACTCTTTGAGGGCTTTCGATCGATGTATCACAAGCCATACCTTGCTATTTGACTTTTTTTACGTGGGGGGGCCCAAAGACCCCCAAATTTTGGAATCTAAGTGGGGGCCTTAATTTTTCATTTTTAGGTATTATGTGGCACATCAATCAAAAGGTCTTGATTTCTTCTTTCAGATGGTTTTTAGTTTTTGTAAAAATATTGAATAGTGTGGTCACAGTGGCCGAATGAAAATTTCCCCCCAAAAGGGCCCATAACCCCAAAAATTGGGGTTTTCTGGAAAAATTTACTGGAACAAAAATGTCGGCAATAAGTTGCTCTTTCAGGATCTGAACTTATTTTTGTACCTTTCATAGGCTTTTTCCCGCCAAAAATGGAAAAATGTGTTTCGAACCCCCCCAAAACCCCCCAGGGGGCCCCTCGGGGGGCTTTGAAAATATTTTCATTGAATTCTTTGGGGTCAATTCCCTATCTGACTTTTTTATTTCAGCTCTCTACGCCCAGCCGTTTTCGAGAAAAAGTACCTATCCGGGTGGTCAGGTACACTAGGGTGTCCCAAAAAAAATCGACTTTCGATTTTTCGATGGGACGCCCTCCCAATCGTTGATCCCTTACAAAAAAACAACTCTCCAAAAATTTGGGCAATTTTGGACCATTTTTAGGGGTGCCTCAAAGCACTTGAAGTTTCGCGCGGAGGCGCTCGGATTCTGGCGAAACGCGATTTTTCGCGTTTTGACGATTTTTTTTTACCTAGAAAGAAATATGATAAATGCTTCAAAATTTCTAAATCTTTACAACTTTTTCTATACTTTTGAGCAAAATATTTAGTTTTACCGTAGGTTTCCCAAAAAAAATTCTACAACCCTCTGAAATAGCCCAATTTTCACAAAACGACAAAATTTTGGATTATCTCGTTTTTTTATTTTTGCTCCTGATGAACATGAAATTCAGCCAAATTCCTCCAAAATTCATTCGGTGGTGATACTGCATTACTTGAATCATAATGTTGGGATAGGTGCCCCCCCCCCCACTTGGCATTTCATGCATCTTTGAAACAAAAACTCCGGAACAGTTGTAAGTCTTCCGCTATGTCTGAAGCATGCAATCCGGCAACTACGCCTTTGGGCTATGATCTGCATTCAATAACTCGAAACAGGGTTAGATTGGACCTTTGGACTCCAAGCTGACTCCGAGGTACACCGAAACTCGAGAAATGCGCCGAGGAACATTAGATTGTATTGCCCGCTTATCCTCTCTAGAGTCCCTATATACTATGAGAGTTGCGACAAGACTCTCAAAATGAAGAAGAAGAAGCGGATCAATGGAGCCCTCAAGAGGCAAATTGCAAATGGCGGATGGTCATTCGCCTCTGCGCTGTTGCCATTGTTCCGCCATCTCTTATAGGTTAGGTTTAGATTCTCGACAATAACGGTCGTTATTGAAAGAGATGATGTTCTCCATAATAAAATTCAAACAGAGGAAAAATTCACAAAAATTACCGCGATCACTGTTTCTTCAAATATGTAATGAAAGATAGTTCGCGAAAATTAAACAAACCCTCCACCATTTTGCATTTGCCTCTTGGAGCTTTCTTGACAGCCCAAATCTGAGAGCCAATCAGAAATGGATTCAGCAATGGCGCAACTCTCATAGTATATGTAGGAACTCTAATCCTCTCCTCGCTCCCGTAGCCTCGCGCGCCTTTACAACATGCGGTTGCAGAAAAAGGCCGCAGTGCACTCTTTTTAGACGAACGTTTTCCTTTTCAAAAATCAGCGCACATCATCGGCCTTATTCTGATTTTTCTTTTACTTCAGTCCCTACTTTCATACGCTAGCGAAAACATCTCTTCTCGTTTTCCGTTAAATGTTAGAATATGTGCGCGACACCAATATTGAATATTTTTACTCGAGTTTTCTGAATTATTTGCATATTATAAAGTGTTGATAAATTGGTGTGTCGTCATGTCTCAAAAACACGCGCGAAAGAGTTAAAACGGTACTTTGTTGTTGGTTCGTCGTGCAGTGATGACGGAAAATTATTACCAGCTTTAACCGGCAAAGAAAAAGTAGATAGGCTTCCCATCATCGTTACTGATGAAAATATGGAGAAACTCCAATGTGTCCCTCCTTTAAAAAACGGCACTGGATCCAGTCAAGCGGATGGCGTTTTAGACGCACATAAAGATTGAAAGCTAGTTGAAACCGTGAAATGCCTTTGCTTTGACACAACGGCATCGATAATTTCACTCCTGTGATATCACTGCACGACGAACCAAACAACAAAGTACCGTTTTAACTCTTTCACACGTGTTTTTCGAGACCATGACAACACACCAATTTAACAACACTTCATATTACGAAAATAATTCAGAAAACTCAAGTAAAAATATTCAATATTGGTGTCGCGCACACATTGATTCTAACATTTCACGGAAAACGAGGAGAGATGTTTTCGCTAACGTATGAAAGTAGGGACTGAAGTGGACGAAAAATCAGAATAAGGCCGATGATGTGCGCTGATTTTTGAAGAGGAAAACGGTCGTCTAAAAAGAGTGCACCGCGGCCTTTTTATGCACGGAAAAAAAAGATTAGTGAAAATAACCATACGGATATCTGATTTTGGCACCTGCTAGATGTTATGGTAAACTTGACCAGAAGTATGGTACAATTCCCGATACTTTGAGTAAATTCGACATGCAATCAGGTAACATCACCTAGTGCCTAGTCAAAACATAGTATACTTCTGGTTAACATTACCATAACATCTAGCAGGTGCCAAAATCAGGTATCCGTATGGTTATTTTCACCGTAGTTTTTTTTCCGTGTGCAACCGCATATTGTAAAGGCGCGCGAGGCTATACGAGGGCGAGGAGAGGATAAGCGGGCAATACAATCTAATGTTCCTCGGCGCATTTCTCGAGTTTCGGTGTACCTCGGAGTCAGCTTGGAGTCCAAAGGTCCAATCTAACCCTGTTTCGAGTTATTGAATGCAGATCATAGCCCAAAGGCGTAGTTGCCGGATTGCATGCTTCAGACATAGCGGAAGACTTACAACTGTTCCGGAGTTTTTGTTTCAAAGATGCATGAAATGCCAAGTGGGGGGGGGGGGGCACCTATCCCAACATTATGATTCAAGTAATGCAGTATCACCACCGAATGAATTTTGGAGGAATTTGGCTGAATTTCATGTTCATCAGGAGCAAAAATAAAAAAACGAGATAATCCAAAATTTTGTCGTTTTGTGAAAATTGGGCTATTTCAGAGGGTTGTAGAATTTTTTTTGGGAAACCTACGGTAAAACTAAATATTTTGCTCAAAAGTATAGAAAAAGTTGTAAAGATTTAGAAATTTTGAAGCATTTATCATATTTCTTTCTAGGTAAAAAAAAATCGTCAAAACGCGAAAAATCGCGTTTCGCCAGAATCCGAGCGCCTCCGCGCGAAACTTCAAGTGCTTTGAGGCACCCCTAAAAATGGTCCAAAACTGCCCAAATTTTTGGAGAGTTGTTTTTTTTGTAAGGGATCAACGATTGGGAGGGCGTCCCATCGAAAAATCGAAAGTCGATTTTTTTTGGGACACCCTAAGGTACACCCTGTACTATGGGGTGAAGCGAACATCCTCGCTCGAATTCAACATTTTGATTAAATTAATGGACGAAATGTGACGTTGCCAATTTGCACACCTCGCCTCTCATACCATCTTACTGACAATCGTCATTCAACAGTTTCATCCAATTGGACGTCATTTTCATACATCCAGAAATATTTCTAATCCAAATATTATCGAGGGATTTGCAAATAATGTTCGACGATATACCTACGTATAGCGACGCCCACTGCAAGGATCTATACACTTTGATCCGGAGGAGTGATCGTTTCATTTTTACGTCTCTCTCTGTTTGTGTAATTTTTCCACAGGCTCTAATTTTAATTTGTTTTTATTCGTTTGTGTCCCCAGCCTCTGGTGGAGATTGAAGAAGAATATCCAATAGCAAAAGAGCCACCGGCTCTCCCACTAGAGGATCGGACTAAATTTTGCTATACAAGATTTTATGCAACTTTTATGAAATTACTCTTCTTGTCACGACGAGAGCTCAAGTAAGGTTTTACTTTCCTAGTAATTATTTATCGTTTTAATTACTGACCGCTCCGTTATCCCTTATTCAATGGCTCTGTTGCGTACTCTTGCTGCAGTCATGTGGCACATTGATTGTAATGTAAAATGCCGTGAAAATATCAAGATGCACATTACCAACATTCAAAATGCACTTAAGTAAGCGCACAGGAAATCTCTTCCATTTCGAACAACCCGCGATACATTATTTTTACCGACGTACTCCTCAAAGGCCCGCCGGGAAAACCGGGACATTTCCTGATGGACTGCGGGCTAATTTGAGTCGGGCCGTGACCCGAGAGAAATAAAAGGAAAGAAAATAAGAAAAAAAGGGGAAAATGACAAATACAAGTAAAAAATGGAGAAACAGAGAGAAAAATGAACGATCTCTTCATAGATCAAAACAGTTTTATTTGATTCTGGACCGTGTGGTCCGATCTGAAAGGGAAAATAGATGGTGAGGGGTGAAACGTCGACCTTAATATTACTTGTCGGTCATGAAATATCGACGCACAGCTCCAGGTATCATGCGCCTTCATTTATCAAGGTAGACTGAAACGGTACAGTCGCGTACGAATAGTTAACTACTTTCCAACAGAAAAGTAACGCCATTCGATTCAAATATTGTATGTATAGTATACCTACTCCTTCGAAGGCGTGACTCGTACATTAGACGGATGGGCCTTCATTTTTTAGGGCAGACTAAAACGGCACAGTCGTGCATGAATACTTAACTACTTGTCAACACACATCTGACGGCACCCAATTTCAATACTCTTTTCAGAAGATTGCACGGTTCGACGGATAGAAACCAATGCCCTACTTTTATGAATACGCCTTCATTTCTTAGTGTAGACTAAAACGACACATTCACGTACGTACAGTTAACTAGCAGTACTTTTCAACTCGCCGCTAATGCTATTTAATTCGATGACTTCTCCTGAAAATTGCCGAAATTCGACCGATGGACTCCGAGTATCACTGTCATGGTGAGATCAGAACAAAACAAACGAAATAAATTGAAAAACAAAACACTACGTTAAAGTATGTAATCCTTAATAATGACTATCGCACAGACATACTGACAAAGAGGCAGAAGGTGAGGACACTACTCTGTAATAATGTATCTTCCAAATGTAGTTTAGAACAGCAATTTTAAACATTTTTGTGGAGTAATCATTATCTTCATTGTTGCGTCTTTTTTCCATTCAAATCTCCCGCCCCGCGCAACATTCAGTCCGCGAGTATTCGGACATAGCAATCAGATCGCACCACTGATCAGCGGCAGTCAACTGGCCGCGAGTCACGGATTGATGCGCCGCCGGCGACCTCATACAGAGCGCGCAGCCTGCCGATTCACCCCGTTTGACCCTTTAGATCGCCCCTCGCGCGGTCTCTTTTTCTCAAACGCACGTTTTGGTGGTTTCACAAAATGAACCAACCTATGTTCAATCCGACACAAACCTCTTTTGTGATTTGCGACCGTTAATTATCTTTTTATTAACTGTCCAAAAGTGCACATCTTGCATTGCATATTCAATTGCATTACGACGACCCGTTTGCTCGGCCGTTGTTGTGATGATGTTATTCGGCGAAGTGAAATTCCGTCAATACGATTTCGACCCTCGTTCGGTCAATCGATAATTGCATCTTTCGATCTTTCGGCGAAGTGCAATTCCGTCAAAGATTACATTTTCAGTCAATTGCGTTCGGTTTGGTACGGCCGTTCCTGACATTTCATTTCTTCTCTTTCTTTCTTTTTAACCGCGATCAGAGTTGCCAATAGTGGCTAGATTCGTCCACACGTGGACTATTTCGATGAGAATTTAGCCACGCTTCCGCCAGTGCTCCTTTCGACCCTCCATCCCTATCCACAGCGTGGCTAGTAACCAACTCGAAAACTGTCCACGCGTGGCTATTCCACCCCGTCCAAACCTGGCAACACTGACCGCGATGCATTTCCACGAATAAGCTTGCCTCCGCAATTTCCCTACGACGCAAACCCGTAGGAAGGCCCTTTCGATTAATTTCATTTATTTCAATCGCTTCCATTTGCATAAAAACTATTTCTCTCGCTTTACCTTTTACTTTCATTTGAACTTCGTGAATTCTTATGAGTGTGAGTGATGTACTCAAAAATTCATCGAATAAGTCAAAAACCACATGGGATATTGTGAACTCCAATATAAATGTGGGTAAAAGTAAAAAAAGTCAGGACATTGTTGAAATGATAGTTGATGGTAAAATTTCCGATAGCCCATTATCCATAGCTAACGCTTTCAATGACTTTTTTGTATCGTCAGCCAAGAACCCAAATTTTAAATTTGATAGAGCATCTTTTGACTACCTTAAACCTAAGTCATATCGGCTAAGTTTCAACAGCGTTAATCTGAGTGATGTTCATAAGGCCATTGATAAGCTGAAATCTAAAAAATCAGCTGGCCACGACGATATCAGCAACTGGCTCATTAAATCCTGTAAAATGGAAATTTCACCCTGTGTAGGACACTATATAAATTTCTCCCTGGCTTCTTCTACTTTTCCCTCTCCATTAAAAATTTTTAAAGTTTCCCCTCTTTTCAAAAAAGATAATATGTATGAATTAAAAAACTATAGACCATTATCCCTGGTGTCATCCCTTTCAAAAGTCTTCGAAAACGTTGTTTTCAAGAAAATAGAAGATTATGTAACGGAAAACAACATTCTATATGATATGCAATACGGTTTCCGACGAAATTTGTCAACCGAGTCTGCAATCAGATCAGTAGTAGAGAGAATAGCTATTAATAACCAAAATAAATTAGTATCAGCAATTGTAGCTTTTGACTTATCTAAGGCCTTCGATACAGTGAACTTTGATGTACTAAGGTTGAAGCTTTTAAGATTAGGTATTGACACCCATTCAGTAAATTGGTTAGACAGTTATTTCAGGGGGAGAAAGCAGTATGTATCACTTAAATTTAAGGGTAGGAATAAAAAATTTAAGTCAATGCTCAAAGAAGTACTAAACGGCGTCCCACAAGGATCTATCTTAGGGCCACTTCTATTTTTAATATTTATCAACGATCTTGCTGGATATTTGAAACATAAAATGAATGTAGAAGACATTTTATCATTAATGAGCGTTGTTCTATTTGCAGACGACATCGTCATTGTTATCAGTAATAAGTTCATAAAAGACCTTGAAATTAACACGTGAGTAAGTTCAAATAACTTTTAACTTTTTTATGTAATTTATCATTACCGTAGATCATTGAGCAAGGCAAAAATATCAGGAAAATAAAAGTTTTGACCAGAATTCTTTCCTGATAAACAATAATTTATATCAAATTGATGATGGATCGATGATAAATCTAAAGAACTACCGGAAAAATTATGTCTTTTTACAAGTTTTAATGAGTTTTACTGGGTCTACGGTAATGACAAAAACTTGTTTTTTTTTTTTGTCATTACCGTAGACCCTTTGAAAAGCACTAAAACTTGTAAAAAAACATAATTTTTCCGGTAGTTCTTTAGATTTATCATCGATCCATCATCAATTTGATATAAATTATTGTTTATCAGGAAAGAATTCTGGTCAAAACCTTTATTTTCCTGATATTTTTGCCTTGCTCAATGATCTACGGTAATGACAAATTACATAAAAAAGTTAAAAGTTATTTGAACTTACCCACTTACACAATTGAAAATCTCTTTTACCAATGGTGCCACATAAACGGTCTAATTATAAATGCAGTTAAAAGTAATTTCATGATCATTAATGATAAGTCTAATGTCAACTTCTCAGTTTTACTAAATGATGTATTTCTCAACGAAGTTTCCAAGTTGAATTACTTACCTAGGTTTCTTACTAGATAAGAATCTGAATATGGCAGAACATCTCCACGTATTAAAAAATAAACTTGCCAAGTCGATCTTTGTCCTTAATAATTTTGTTAAATTTTTTCATGTAAAAACTCTTCTTACTTTATACTATGCATTATTTTACAGTCACTTAAACTACTGTGTTACTGTGTGGGCTCTTTGCAAACACAGTGCTTTTGAAGAAATATTTAAAATTCAAAAAAGAGCTTTAAGGATAATTTTTAAAAAGAAACGTAGTGAATCATGCAAAGATCTATTTATTGAACATAAAATCTTAACCTTGCCTTCTCTTTTTGTATTTAGAACACTTCTATATTTCTTTAAAAATAAACACTCCCTCAAAACAAATGCTGACTATCACAATTATAATACGCGGAATAAGAGTCAATACCGATTCAACGATAACGATTCAAATTTATCGGATAGTTTTAGAAGTTTAAATCTAGGGCACAAATTCTTTTATAAATTGCCTAAGGAAATTAGAGAACAAGATTCGCTAGCTTCCTTCAAACATGTAGTTAAAAGATTCCTTGTGCAGAAAGCTTATTATAAGATCTCAGAATTTGTTGATAACTAATACTATGTATACTCTGTCTGCTATTGTTATAAATTGTTTTGATTGTTTTGATTGTTAATGACTCGCATTAATGTTTGTACATACTACAAATTAAAATTTATGAATGAATAAATAAATAAAAATATTCTCTCGTTCTTTAATAACTCGCGCATCTTTTAGTTCTCGATTCTCATCGATATATCGATTCATTCTACATCGATCTGTCAATCACCCGCAACCGTTTATTCTATTTTTCGTTTTCGCGTTCTCTATAGATCGATTCGCTCTACATCGACCGATCTATCGCTTTCTCATTTTCTCTTTCGATTCATATCGATTCTTTTTCCTTCGCGTTTCTCCGGTCTTTCCTTCTCCCGAGTGGCGCTCCACTTGGCTGCCTTTGGGAACTATCCTCGGGATGACTTTTTCTCTTCAATAATTCAATATTTTATAGTTCTCTTTCGCGTTTCCTTTCTCGCTTTACGTCTCAAATTGACACTTTCGTTCTCAGCTCTTTTCTCTTTTCTTTCTATGGTCCTCCGCTCTCTCAAAACTAAGCATTCATGAAGGGGTGGGGGGAGGGCCGAGGGGTTTCTTGCATTCCTTGGGTGGGGAGGAGGGTATCCACACATTCTTAATTGCTGCCAGTTCTAAGTGTATCCCGGTCCGAATTTTGGAACCAGTTCGCCTTTGGAGCCACCGCGTTTATCTAAGCATCAACATAGCTTCCAGTTGTAGTGGCGTACCGGCGCACAGTGTTCGGAGCGACCCGGATCTCTGGCAGCAACCTCAACTTTGAAATCGGCTCAGAAGTGGGTTTAAAGGCCTTACGTCCCTTCTAAAGAGTCTAGAACATGCATTTGAGCCATATTTGATGAATTTGGAAGTCCCAATTTTGCCCCCACACACATGTGAAAGTACAAGTTTTGACGCGAATTTTGAGTCAACTTTGGTGGGTTTATATATACTTGTGAAAAAACAATACTCTTTTACTCATATTCCAATTCAGCCTTGTGTACTTCATTTAGGGCATATGAACTTACTTTTAAGCCATATAAACATTTATTTCATGTTTATTGTGAGGGGGGTTGGACCCCTCAAAAATCGACTTTTTATGTGCACTTGCGCCCTTTTTGGAGGACGTTTAAAAAAATGCCTCGCATTGCTCCGCAAATCTAAGGCAAAGAACGTTCAGAGAAATATTTTTTCTGAACGATCCAGCAATAAAACCCTGCCCGAACTTGCCCCCCTTTCATATTTTTGTGTTTAAAAGTCGCTCAGCGGCTTGTGTGGGACATCTGATATCAAAAATGAAATCTATGACATAAAAAACCTTCAAGTACCAAGTTTCAATAGATTTTGAGCATTCTAGAGGTTTCCGCCAGGGATCTGGGTCGCTCCGAACACTGTGCGGCGGTCCCCTCAAGGACTCGCGGGGTTTTTCAGGGTCCCTATAGTTCACATCTGAGCCGCGTTTTTTACAAAATTTAAAATATAAAAAAGTAAATGTAAAGGGAGGAGAAAAAAATTCAGTATAAACTGGAAGTGAACAGAGCAGACTTATAGGACCGTTCGCTGTAAAAAGTTAAATCTAGGAGCTGCGCATTATCCGTGGAATAAAATGAATATGACAAGGTGGCTAAAAAAGCCTTTCAGCTTTCCCCTTTTATTAGTTTCGAGGAAGTTAGACGGAATTTTAGAGTTAAGACAGACAGTGTAAAAACAAAGAGAGCACTCAATTTTTAAAAATTTCCAGATGACCCCTGAATCCTCATTTAGCAAGCCGGGGGGACGGTATCCCCATAGACCCCCATTCATTGTATAAATTGTTTGACTCTTGACTGGAAGTCCGCGGGGCCCCCAAATTTTTCGATACGCAACTGAGTTGTCGTGTTTTTTATTTAGATACATCTACTATTTTTGTATTATTTTACAATCTTCTGCGTTCACCAGCTGAAACTGGGCAGTAAATGTAGTCAATATTTCATGCATTTAATTAATGTAAACGGAAAATTCAACATTTTCAAGTTACGGTGGTGTTTGAAAAACGCTGTAGTTCCATCTATACATAATACTTAGTCTATACTACCCCTTCCTAATAATAACTACTATATTTAGACTATACTTAGTCTAGAGCTGTTGTTGAAAATAGTACGTAAAGTGCAGCGCAGGGTATTCAAAATGGAAGTGATTTCCTGAGTTAATAATGAATGGATTTTAAGAGATTTTACAATGCACAGAAGAAAACATAAAAAATATTTTGATAACACTGACAAAACCTATGGTAGAAAAATGACCTAGCAGAAGACTTTAAAAGAACGAAGCAAAGGCTTTACCCGCCTAAGTAAAGACATTTTGCTGGGTGAACAAAATATAGCTGTTGGTTCGACTAAAGTATTATTTTGCTCATTTGCTAGTCCATTTTTCTACCAAAGGTCTGGGCAGCGCAGCCAAAGTGTTCATATCTGTTTTCTCGTGCACATCGTTATTTTCGCGGGATTTTACATTTGAAAATTGACCATATTGCATGAGCTGAAACACGCAACAGACTGTAAGATGTCTGCCTTTTGCATTTCTTTAGACTGACCACTCCCTCTCCATTCTTTCTCCGTGCGCATCCCCCTTTTTGGGTGACCTCCCGGAGAGAAATCTCGGGAGGCTTTAATAAAAGCGAGAGTTCCTAAGACCCCTCGGATATTTCAAGTCACAAGCGAGACTTTTAAGGGACAAATCATAGGAAAGCTCCTTTTATGCGACAGTTTCGAAGACCCCTTGGATAGAAGGTAACTTTCAAGTGGGACCTAAAAAAGGAAGGGGTTGTTATTAAAATAATTAGTTAGATGGATTGCTGAGTTGTTCGTAACGTAACTGCAGTCTGAAGAAAAAGAGAGAGAGAAACGAGCTGATTTGGGGACGTGATTTTATCGAGGGAAGCAGGTGCTAAGACCTCTCAGCTAGCTCTCATCGCGATCTAGATTGGACCCGCCTCTGTTTCAGTTCCAAGTTCGCCGAAGGCTCGGATTGTCTCCTGTGCGCGCATGCGCACACCAAATGCTGACTGAGCAGAGTCTGTAGGTACGTTCATCTCCAAAGACTTCTAGAGCCGGGTCCACACCTGAGCATTTCGCTGCACCGCACGGCGTACCGTCCATCATTCGCCCGAATGCGCGCCAATGTGGACGTCGCGCCGCACCGAATGAGCCATACTAGTTCGTCGAAATAAAAAAAATCTCCGCAAAACCCACACCACATGAGCATGCGGGCGAATGCTCATGCGCCGTGCGGTGCGCCGAAATGCTCAGGTGTGGACCCGGCTTAATACTATCTAGACTGGACATAACGCCTGCCCATTGAAGCCGATCGGTATGCAACCACGATTACAGTATGTGCTAAGATTTTCGGAAATACATTGATTTAAATGGGAAAATAACTTTTTTGAAAAATTAATTAAAAATACTAAAAACAATATTTTTCCATAAAACTTGGTACCGTTTGAAAGCTCATGATATGCAGATTTCGGTTCGGGCCGGTTTTTATACCGTTTTTTCAATCGTAAACATTCTACAGAGGCTCAAAGTTAGGTCAATTTTCCTCGATTCTACGGGGTGTTCCACCGTTTCGGTACCCCGATGAGACAACGTACATAGCTGTATACACTTATACATTGGCGTACGCAGGATTTTTCTTGAGAGGGGCTTGCACTGATGAGCGTTTGACTGAAAATTGTTCCCCCCCTTCCCCTCCACCCCCAAAAATCGGAGGTCTGGGGGGGCTTTAGCCCCCTTAGCCCCCCCCCTCCCCCCTGCGCTCGCCACTGGCTGTATATACTCAATTTTATACGTAATCTATGTTATGATTAAAGTTATAATTATTGTGTATCTCAATAATTTATTGCACAGATTTTATTTTTTTGAGCTGTAACCATTCAAAAAAAGTGCAAAGAAAACAATTTAATGAAACACCCTGTAGAAAATCGGTACCCAACTTTAAGCCCCTGTAGAATGTTTCTCGTTCAAAACTCGCAAATACAATTGGCCCGAACCGAAATCTGCATATCATGAGCTTTCAAATGGTACCAAGTTTTTTGGAAAAATATTTTTTTTAGTATTTTTAATTAATTTTTAAAAAAAGTCATTTTCCCATTTAAATCAATGTATTTCTGAAAATCTTAGCACATACTGTAATCGTGGATGTGGCGTAGCCAGGCGCAACATGCGATTTTTGTCCCACTTTACAGCTTCACTTTCGCCGCCCTAAAATCGGCCTTTTGTCCAGTCTAGATAGTATTTGAAGTCTTTGTTTGTCTCAGTATTCACCAAGTTGATACGCGCCTCTGCAGTGTTGCCAGATTGGATCAAAAAGTCTTCAACTTAAATTCCCAAATCTGGCCAATACCTCCTTCCTCTACAAACAACAGACTGTTATACATCATGTTGGTATACTGTGACAGGAGACTCTAGCCCCATCAAGTTGTCACTCTGCTCTCTGTTATTGTTCTTATAATACATGTGACTTGCGACGATGGCGCGGCGTCTTCCCATCACCGAACCAACTCTTAATATTTCTATACATATAATTACATTTTCCTCGCCATTACTTAATCTCGGTCACAACACAGACCCATTTGAATTAAAACACTGGAGAGATAGGGGTGGATCACGAATGCCGACTGGTGGTTAAAATTTTCCATCTGCAATGTGAGGAGCAACAAATAGAAATGAGGTAATAAGAGAGAAAACAATTTGTCGATCGCGAGTGACATAGACGCAAGAACCAGAACTGGTTTTTCTCGATAAAGTACATACTTTTCTGCTGAGACTGACACAATAGCGACATTCAATGATCCACAGCAGCCAGTTTGCGCAGAAACAGATTAAAATTTTACATTGGTCTGTTCGGGCAGCTAGAAAAGAGTCCTGCAAAATCTGACAACCGAAACCAAGTCGCGACTGCATCCTTTTTTTCTCCCATGGGGCATTTGGCAAGGAAAGTTGATGTTGGCAGTCCAAGTATTTTATAATAGGACCTGGAACGGATCCAGACATCACAACAGAGGCGGGGGACTCTGATAAAAATTATACGGGAAAAAACCTCAAAGGATATAGAAAAGGTTTTTTCAATCAGGAAACTGCCTTGTATTGACCTGTTCAACAGTCATTGCTCTTACATTCTCGAAATAACGGCTGACGATTTTCATATTCCCATTCAATTTTAACATCAGCTGACGCAATTTCCCATGAAAAAAATTCTTGTTTATTCTACCCGAATTCGATCTAGGAAAGTATTAAACAGAATTCTTGTTTAAGTAACCGCAATTGTAGAAATAACCTGACATCGGGTACTGTAACCAAAATTATTCCAGTGACAGTTACTTCCGGAGAGGAAATTATTTATCAGAATTCTTGTTTCGGCAACAGTAAATTTTTCTCAGTGTGTACTCACTGAGTGTGTTCTCGTACATACACTGAGAGAATATAACTTGGAATTTTTAATACACTTATTGAAATATTGGAAGACTCTTATACAGGGTATGTCCCAGACCTAACGTACCAGGCCTTGTTCTCGGCCGCTATTCGACATACCAATCTGAAAATTGGTACACCTATGTGTATTTTGACGAGATAAATTCAAATTTTGGGATTTCAAAGCCCCCCGACTATTTGTTGGAGGGTTTTGGGGGGCCGACCCTTTTTCGGTATTGGGGATCCCCGCTTTAAAAGCGAAAGAAGTCCAAAAATTGAGTCAAATGGGTGCTCCTAATCCTTTCATACAAGTCGTTCGACAACCGAAAATCATTTTTGGGCCCCTAACCCCCCCCCCCCAAAACCCCCAAGCATAAATAACCAATTGGTGCAAGACCTGTCGTAAAATCTCGGGAAAAATTTCTGAAGAGGGGTATTTTAGGTCAAAGAGATCATATTTGATGGTTTCAAAGCCCCCCGACTATTTTTGGGAGGTTTTGGGGGGACACCCCTTATTCAGTATTGGGGGACCCCCTTTTAGAAGCCAAAAAAGATCAAAAATTGAGTAAAAAAGGGTACTTTTAATCTAACAACACATAAAAACACTTGGTCCGTCAACTGAAAATAATTTATGGCTCCCCATACCCTCCCTCAAAATAGCCCCCAAGCACAAAACCCCAATTTATGCATAAATGGCCGTAAAATCGCCGGAAAAATTTCTACCCGGCCTCGTTTTCACTCTAGGAGTGACCGAGGGCTTCTGTATTCGTTGAATTTGAGCTTTTTGGCCTTAAATACCCCTGTTCAGAAATTTGTCCGGAGATTTTACGACCACTTTTGCTTAAATTGGAGTTTTGTGCTTGGGGGCTATTTTGAGGGGAGTTGGGGACCCATAAATGATTTTCAGTTAACGAACTAAGTGTTATGACGTGTTGTAAGATTAGGAGAACCCTTTTTTACCCAATTTTTTTTTTTTGGCTTCTAAAGGGTGGTCCCCCAATACCGAATAAGAGATGTCCCCCCCAAAACCCCCCAAAAATAGTCGGGGGGCTTTGAAACCATCAAATATGATCTCTTTGACCTAAATCACCGCTATTCAGAAATTTTTCTGGAGATTTTACGGCAATTCTTGCACCAATTGGTTATTTATGCCTGGGGGCTTTTTTGGGGGATTAGGGTCCCGAAAATGTTTTTCGGTTGTCGAACGAAAGGTAATCTTGTATTAATGGATTAGGAGTACCCATTTGACTCAATTTTTGAACTTCTTTCGCTTTTAAAGCGGGGATCCCCAATACCGAAAAAGGGTCGGCCGCCCAAAACCTCCAAAAAATAGTCGGGGGGCTTTAAAACCCCAAAATTTGAATTTGTCTAGTCAGATTACGCAGGTGAAACAATTTTCAGATTTTTATGTCGAATAGTGGCTGAGAAAAAGACTTGGTACGGTAGGTCTGGAACACCCTGTATACCACTGCCGGCAGGGTCGGGCTATGGCTGGCTAGTGTCGCTCCCCCCTTGGGGCCCCTGGACGACCGCCGCCGGCCCCCGAAACGGAGGCATTAAATACATGTATGAATGAAAAACCAAATGATGATTTAATGTTGTTAGTAAATATTTAAAAAAAGGGAGAAAAGATTGTGACATAATTAAAAATAGCTGCGAGAGGGGATATCATACTAATTATTAGGTGACTTCAGCCCTCCTTGTCACCCTTTTTTAACTCATAAATTCAAATGCGGGCAAAGAGAGAAGAAGACAAATTACTGGCTGCGTCTCTAATTAGATCATATTAGCATAGTTTAGTGGTTGGTAGAGGTCAGATAGCTTCGGTTCTGACAGCTCTTTGTTTACATACGCGGAATCTAGAGTTACCATCCGCGTGAAAACATCGACCCCGCTCAATGCGCAAATCATCAATATTTTTCGCCGCATAATAAACTCGGTTAAATATCGTAATCAGTGATTCATAAAAAACTTACTATTTACGATGTTAACCGAATCCATTATGCGGCAAAAAGCTCTAATTATTCGCGTAGTGAGCGGGGTCGAAATTTTCGCGCGGGTGGTAACACTGGAGCGAGCATGCGCGGAGGACAGTGGCGTAACGTGGTCCAAAGAGTTGGGTGTTCGTTTTTAGTTGAACTTTATTCCCACATCAAGCTCTAAGAAAAAGCGAGCTATAAAGAGTTACTTACAACCCCCCCCCCCTCACTTGCGTTTGTTTAGGTTAAGCCTCTCCACCGAATCGCCTAACTATTAAAAAATAAGCACACACAAAAACCGCTCAATTTGTATGCAGGGTTGAAACTGGCAAAATAGCAACACGCAGTGTGGTAAAGTAGTGGGGTGGTCCGGTAGCAGTAGGCGAACCTGCGAACTCACTGCCACTCTTCTCTTTCCGCAGATACTTAGGCACCAGTCCGAGGTGTTCTACAGTCTTTATCGAACGCAGACCTATTCCAGCAGTCGGACACACGATGCGTTCTTCCGCGGGTACCGCACAACTGCCGCGACAAACGCACCATGCAGCAGGGCAGTGGTGAGTGACTGAGTGAGCAGTGAGGTGTTCTCCTACAGTCACCGGACGCCTCGCTGCCGTTCGGCCTTACTGTTTCGTTCACTTTGTGCGGTGCGTCTCGACTCACGCTTGCTCCACCGCAATGATATCCCTATTCTATCCTCTCGTGAGGCGTTCGCCGGTAGCCACCGGACACCCCGCACTGTATTCGACAGTGCGCCATGCGTGATATCACAGCCTCGTTTTTTCTTCCACTTTTCAGACTTATTCTGCCTGATTAAGTGCGGAGATTACTAATTCGGAGTGCTATTTATTTACAGTTGTTCTTTCAATTAAAAATTTCACCAATTACTCAGCATTTGAAATTAAATGACACCAAAAATCGGAGAGTGTTCACCGAACACCCGAACACCCGAACAACCTGGACGCTACGCCATTGGCGGAGGACGCAGTATTTAAACAAAAACCTGTCAGAACCGAAGCTACCTGAAACGAACGCTAGTTATTTCTTGTAAATATAATTGATCGATAGCGTGCAATAAGGAAATATTTATAGATTAAATTGTTTTCATAGCTTATGTATGAATTGTATTGTTTTCAGATTTATCGCTTTCCTCATTACACTACCTCTAGCACAATCCGTGTTTTTCAACTTGGCAATTGGCACTGATCCGACTGATCTCAAAATTGGAATAGTGGACGATGAACTAAGTAATGGTCTTTCTGAATGCCAAATGTCCAGGACAAAATCGTGCGCCTACAACTATACGGAAGATTTGAAGCTCAGTTGTCTGTATCTAGACGAACTTACTAAAAAGAGATTTAGGCTAGTAAGTAAAACTTATTGTTACCTTTGAGTGAATACCCATTTGAAAAGAAGCAGCAGCGTTTTTTCTTGTATTTTTTTACCTGAGCCAGGCAATGAGAGAAAAGGAGAGATCAAATATTTCACCGCACGCCACTGTCCTTTTCTATAAACTCAGAGGAGAGATGTTAGTATACAAAAAAAATACATATATTCTTTAATAAAGAAAATAATAGGTACATCGGGACAAGCAAATATAATCCTGCTTATTTTTCATCTTTCTTTGACAATGAAATCTTTCTGCGGTTGGAGTTTAATGTGATTCGAAATTAAAATATTCAAAAGCAATTGACGAACACTGAAAAATCACCTAGAAATCAAATAAATAGTATCATGGTAAAAGAAAAAAGAAAAATAAGAAAATAATGGCAGGTTTTAAAATGTCCTTAATCTGTGAGGTATAACTATACATTCAAAACGTTGCATCATATTGTAGTGACCAAAAAGTTGATACTTTAATTTTTCAGATACAATTCGATGACGTTAACTCGGGAAAGAGAGCAATCAAATCTAGTGATCAAACGTGGGCCCTCATTCATTTTCCGAGCAATTACTCAGAAGCGCTGGCTGAAAGGGTCAACATAGGTCACGATGCATCCGTCGAGTCAATCAAACACGGTTCGGTTGACGTATGGGTTGACCTCTCAAGTAAGTTTCCTCAGAATAATACTCGGCATTCTAAATTTTGAGCGCCTTATATTTTTTTTTTTTTTTTTTTTTTTTTTTTTGGCTCATTGGTGTAAAAGTAAAAGCTGTAAAAGTAATCAAACACTAACCCCATGGGGGGGGGTCTCCAATGATAGAATCAAAAAATGCCTAATTAATTTGCAAATAACAATCCTTTATCAAAACAAGCCAAAGAACGTACAAGTCAATTGATCGATTAAACCCCAAGATTTTCATATTTTATGGAACATATACCTATACTTTATTCTTCTTTAGGTGCTGGTTTTTAGGGGCAGATATACTACCCGCTCAACAAAAAATTCAGAATTTTCTATTGAGATGTCCAATTGCCCAATGCCCAATCCCATCTCTTGACTGCAATTATGTCAAAGTGTTTGGATGAAAGAGAAAAAAACGAATCTATTTTGGGTCTTAAGAGCTGGACACTTGATAAATGGCAATAGGTACAAAAAGAGGACAACTCTCATTCCAAATCTCCGATATAACGCACGTTTTTGAGGATATTTTTAGATGTATCAAACAGTTTTTCTTTCAATGAGGATAACATGCTGGTTGCAAAATTTGAATAGTCCTTTGGAAAATTCCACTTTGAATTCAAGAGTCGAGAGAGGAAAGGAAAAAGGTCGAGCGAAAACTAATTTCACGTTACGGGTGCTTTTTCATTTCGCGAATATTTCACTTCAATGCATTTTACCTTTTTTGTCAGTTTGTTTCAGTGTCAAACTAATTTTTCAGGGGCAATTAATGAAAAACATGACCTTGAATGCATAACTAAATCATTGAGGATATTTCAAACTCAGCATTTTCATATTTTGTTGCATTTTTGCATTCATACAAGAGGCACCGCACAATCGTCGATTTTAATGCGGAAGGGGTCTGATGCATAATTTTGATACGGCAATATAAAGGGTAGATTCCTGTGCGAAATCACGCGAAAATCACATTATAAGCATCGGAAAAACTCAAAATCCACTCAAAAACTCAAGGAATACGTTTAACAAAACTCAAATAAAAAGTTGCAGGAAATAAATTAAAAAAAAAAAAACAAACAAACAAAAAAAAACAAAAAAAAAAACAAAACAAAAAACAAGCAGTCAGCGGATAACAAGATACCACTCATGAGACCCTCAAGATGCAAAATCAACGTCTGGTTATGTCGTATATCTGTATGGTAACTCTATTTTTTGGAAATCTAAAAAACAATCAATATACCTAGTTGCAAAAGCTCTACGGAATCTGAATACAAGACAATATTGATCAAGCGTCAGTTAGTAAAAATGACTGCTGTACTGATAAGTGCTGACGAGACATTATTAGCTGCAGCTTACCTTGTAGGTGTGTTTGTGTTATTAGGGCTGTTGATTGTTAAACCCGACGGCCACAACGTTTGCGCCCCGGTGAAACACCGTACACGCTCAAACAGTTTGATTGGTCTTGTCGCTCGGTCTCCTTAAAAGTGGGTCCACGGCAAAGATCACAGTGAAAATCTGAGTGCTTCGAGCATGGATGTTTTAAAGTCTCCGGTGTCTTCTGACAATAAACAAATAAACAAAAATCTTCCCTTTCTCTTGTCTATAGGTGGCTGTAGGCTCCAATTAGGAGCATAAGCCATTAAACGCTAAAAAAAAAAACAAAAAACAAAAAACAGAGCACTCGTTAAGCCGAAATTCACCAAAAACAACAGGTGATCGACTGTTGCGCGTAGAAGCCGAAAATATTCCATCAGTGTTTGTGAACAAATGTTGTTGATTGACGACTGGTTTAACGACCCATCGAATTAATCCTCGCCATAACTTCCTCAAACAACAGTTCCATCATCAACAGTCCAAAAACAACGACTTCCGATGTGTTTTTATTTAAATTCTGAAAAAGCCATGTTGTCTTACCTACCTGTTTGATCAAACAGTTTGAGCAAACAGTTTGAGCGTGTATGGAGACCCACTGTAAGTCTATAGAGCGGGCGTTTTTCGGACCTCGAGTTGTGATAGTTCCACCATTTGACTAAAGGATGTCACGGTCCGGTTCTGCAGTAAGTACGGCTGATTTTACAAACTGATGGAATCGATGAGTAAAGAACTATTCACTTAAAATCCACGCGAAATGGCGCGGCAGCCCTGTCAAATTTTCAGCACAACGATAGTATGTTTTAGTTTGACCTTACTCGTTAGTTCATTACCTACACCAAAATCTGATCGGTGAAATCAACGTTCTCATGTAGATAATTCGATTTTCTCAGCAGAGCCAAACCTCTTTCAAAAGAATACTTCCATTAAAGTGCTTTCGAATGGAAAGTAGGCAATAAGGGGCGTTTTTATCTCTCCCCCTCCCCAGCGGGGACTTCGCAAATTTCTCTATATTTTACCAGTCGACAGCCTGTAATTTCCGAGAATACCCACGTGTGGCATAATTGCCTAAACATGGGTCTGAAGGCTTAATTTGGCCAAAATTGCGTGTTTTTCAACGCCTTCAGAGCTTTGAGCATAAATGGAAGCAGGGAGCAGAGTTGGGCAACCGAATAATCAGAAATAATGAAATGACTCCGGCAACACT
Source organism: Trialeurodes vaporariorum (assembly GCA_011764245.1). Taxonomy (NCBI): domain Eukaryota; kingdom Metazoa; phylum Arthropoda; class Insecta; order Hemiptera; family Aleyrodidae; genus Trialeurodes; species Trialeurodes vaporariorum. Next base: position 35,283,560 of record VMOF01000111.1, on the reverse strand, counting down.
GAAAACTGAGGTTGCTACCTGAGTTGAGAAAAGGGAAACACACGGAAGGTATAGGTCAATTGTAGAATTATTCGTCGAATAATTCGATTGACTCGGCGTTGCCGGACACACCGAATAATTTCCGAATAATTTTTTGCCCAACTCTGGCAGGGAGTAAAATTTGGAGCTAAACACCATGAAATTACTATAAGGATTCAGCAGCATATAATAATTATAACGAGCCCCGAATCATTGCAGGGCAATATTTAACTATTGCGTATTTGTTTGCTTTGTTCACAGATCAGTACATCGGAAACATGGTGCGGAGGGATATTTATTTCGCTACTCAAAATTTCCTTAAATCAATATTTACCGTGTGTGGAGACTCTCCTCGACTTGGGAGTATACCAGTTGTTGTGAGTATACATTTAAATTTTTGAATGCATAATCATGCAAATGGTACATAAAGGAACAGGTCATGGTGGACGATGGTCTGAGATCGAAAAAAAATGGCAACAGATTAGTGAAAAAAAGTCGACCAACATCATTGTTTTCGTCCTTTTGAGCTTCATTTTAAACTTTCTAATGACATTTCTAGGTTTAAATTTCTTCTTAAGAGTGTTTTTTATGGTTAAAATTTGTCTTGAAAGTTTACAAATGATAAAGTATCGGTGAGAAATGTCCTTACTGATCAGTGGCGTAGCGTGCAATTTGGCAACGTTGTATTGTGTCCATTTAACCCTTGTGAGCCTAAGGGGGGTGTGTTTGTACCCCAGGCCAGTTTTTTTGACGCCATTTTGTCAAAACTGCTCAAAATTTTTTGGGACTTCATGACATTTTAAGTTAGGATACTTAGAACACGTCCACCAAATGTCATTAATTTTTATGAATTTTTGTCGATATTATAGAACTTTAAAGTGCTGGGGTACAAATACACCCCCTTCGTCCTTAGTGTGACCGGTTCTTGCCAACTCCTACTTTTTCTATTTTCCACAATAAAGCTTGAATTTAAAATTGAACATAGTCCATTTGGCCCAGAAATTCCCCCAGAGCAGTAATTAGAGTCAATAACGCCCTCTAGCTTCGAATCATTGCATACATTAGAGAATTTGGTGGAGTAACGTTGTTGATGTTTTGAAACGCTGCATATACAGGGTGTGTAACAAAAAAGGATCAGGGGCGAATATTTCGGAAACGGCTTCGATTTTCGAAAAACGCTCGAACACGTATTCGCTTATTTGGAGGACATCTTTTTGGGGGGTTTTCACCTTCGGCTCCCCCAAGGGAGGCCAGGTGCGGGGGGCACTACCCCCGCAATTGCATATTTCAAATGGGGACTCCACAATTTTATTACAGATTCGGGAAGAATACAAAATTCCAAGACTGTTAGCGCAAACTGCATGTTGATATCGATTTGTATTTTCGATATATCGAACCTCAAAATTCAATATCGACCAATTTTCAAAAAATCAGAACCTCACCAAAAAAGATCGGATTTTAAAAAAGTAAGTGCCTAATGTACTCTCCAGAACGAGTACTTTTCAAGTAAAAATACAACTTTTGCATAAAATTGGCTCTGTTGCCATTTTGGGGCCCCTAAATATTTTTCAAAACTATCGAACATTTTTATTTTGCTATTTTCTTGAAAAACGATCCAAATTCAAAGTATTGGCTCCGAAATTGGCCTATGAGGGTTAATGTGTGCTGAAGTACGCTCAAAAGCTTTTAAAAGTCTCGCATCATTAATTAAATCAACAAATTATTTTGCTCAGTTTCAGAATTTGATCACATCATTTTTTTTAGGCTTTTTTGAGACTTTTTACAATTTAAGTGCGTATTTTAGCATACATTAACCCTCGTCGGACAATTTCGGAGCCAACATTGTGAATTTGGATCGTTTTTCAAGAAAATAGCGAAATAAAAATGTTCGATACTAAGCGTTTTTCGAAAATCGAAGCCGTTTCCGAAATATTCACTCATGATCCTTTTTTGTTACACACCCTGTATTACAGAATTTTGTGGCGTTTCGCTGAATTTATCCTGTTATTGAGTATTACTGAAGCCAAAAAATACTATTAAGCTAAGATCATGTTGTTTCTTTCTAAGAATTACGAATAACACAGCAAAACATTTAGAGAATAAAATATTAGTCGTTATAATTTTGCATTGTCGGGACGATTAACGCCAAACGCTCACTATCAGATACTGTAAATTGCAGGATAAAAATATCAAATATGCCCTAATGAGTTCTTTTTACAGGAAAATAATGGAAATAATTTTCTCCTGATGCTTATAAAGTTTATTCCATTCTGTAGAGAGAAAAATCTTAAAAAATTGGGGGTAAAATTAGTTATTTTGGCTAAATTTGTCCTAAACATGGGGGAGAGGGGTGAGGGGGGGGGGTTAAAACCTTGTAACCCCATTCAAAACTCTATCACTGTCATACAGATTCACTCTGAACCATTTGGATGGGTTTCAGGTCTGCTGACCAATTGCTCAACTTTCATCGATTCTCAAATTGGAATATATCGAGAATTTCAGACCCCTTTTTTGCATGATTTTCACATTAAATTTTGACCCTGCCAGTTTTAAGTTTGGAACCACCTATTACAGTGAATTTTGAAGGAAATGTTATGTAGATTAAGAATATTAAGTTAGATCATTGAAAAAAAAAGTGGAAATTTATCAAAAATGGAAAAATAAGATGGTACCTCATTTCATTTTTTCCATTTTTTTTATTTTGACATTTTTTTTAAAAGTAGGTGTAAATTTGGCAACATAGCAAAAATTTACTCAAATTTCACGCAAATTACTCTCCTAGGGTACTAAGTACATTATCCATCCATTAAAGTTTCAAAATTATTGATACTGACTGTGCTGCATGAAAATATCCTTGGGGTACAAACACCCCCCCCCCCTTAGTCCTTTGTGTTACCGAAATACCTTAGGCGCACAAGGTTTAAAAAAACCCATGAAAAAGATTGAACTAGTGTGTGTTCGGTGAACATCTTTGCATTCGATCTTTTACATGGGTTTAAGTAGACACAATGCAACGTTGCCAAACTGCACGCTACGCTACTGTTACTGATGTTTTGCCACTTTTTGACGATCTCAGACCATAAGAGGTGTATGGACTAGAGCCCCTCCTAGAAAAGGTCTATAGGGAGTAATAATACGACCAGTGGTGGATCCAGACAATTTTTAGAGGGGGGGGGGGGGCACGCCCATGGTCTCTGAAATTTAAAATTTGAAGCGTTGTAGGAATGAATTCATGTATATTTTCTGTTGATAAAAGGCAACATTTGAGGCTTCAAGTGGGGGGGGGGGCGGGGGGGGCACGTGCCGTCGTGCCTTTGTTTAAATACTAGGGTGGATTTCTAAGTAAGTTTACCTATCGTTTTTCTCTAAAGTATCAATGCTAGATAAAAACCTAGCAATGGAAGCGAAACAGGCGTACTCTCAGCTTTTTAACGAGCTATAGTTTTTTTTAAATTTAGCCAACGCGTTCCGGAGGAATCGTGGAATGGGTCTGTTGCATACTTTTGCTACAACAATATAGAACCTTGATTCTTATGTTAAATTCGACGGAAATAACGATGCGCACATTAAAAACGTTCAAAATCTACTCATTAACTCAGGAAATCACTTCAATTTCAAACAGCCTGCGCTACACAGACACTATTGCACAGGTATACTACTACATAGACGGAACCACCTTGCATTTTTAAACAACATCGTAACTACAAAATGGTGGAATTCCCTTCTAAATACATGATCTATTGGCTGCATTTGCTATCTGGTCTTTTCAGTTTATCAAAGATTACAAGGTAATATAAGAAATGTACGCATCTAAACGAAACATTCCAATGTTTGTAAGTTCTGTTCATGTTTACATAAACGAGATGGTTCCATCTATGTATAGTTATAAGTCGGTGATATAGTGTCTAGTGTAGCGCGGGTTGTTTGAAATGGAAGGTTTTTTCTGAGTTAATGAGTGGATTTTGAACGTTTTTAATGTGCGCATCGTTATTTTCGCCGAATTTTACGTTAGAAACAATGAGTTATATTGATGTAGCAAAAGTACGCAACAGACCCATTTCCACATCCGTCTCGCCCCAAAACGTGCCCAATTTTCATCGCGCGGAGACTGCAAGTTACGGCAAGCGATGCGCTTATCTCCGGATCAGAAATCTCAATAACACCTGATTGCATGTTGCTTACAGCACAGACTACTCTTCTACTGATAAGATGATCCAATTTGTATCGATTTTCCAATTTTCGGTGAGTACTGAAAGCGCTACCATCATGGATGTTTGTTCCGGTGAGAAAAGTAAAGTCTGCGTAAAGACTGCGCATGTGACCAAGGATTTGGATATAAGTTTAAGAGGGAAATTTTCCCGCATCTATCGTATTTTCCACACTTGGCTCCTAATGATTTCCACCTTTTTTCGGAATTGAAGCGATTTCTTGGAGGCAAACGTTTCAGCAATGATGCAGAGGTGGCAGCTTGCCTCAAAACCGGTGTAAAAATTCAAAAACATAACGCTGTAGTTGAGTGAAATCAAAACGTTAACAATTCCAAGCTTCCAATTCTAAGCCTAAATGCTAGCTCTTCAGCTTTGGACGCAATTTTCTCGAGAGCAGCTCCATGTCACTTGGTTTCTTTTTGATGAATGCTGTCTAATTATCATTGCTAGCAAAAGCATTAAAACTGTTCAGACTTTAAATTTAAGGCACGCTTTTTCAACACCTGCTAGTTGGAGCTCTTTTTTTCTAGCATTGATAGTTTTAGATAACATTAAAAGGTAAACTTACTTAAAAATCCAGCCTCGTACATTTGAAAGGAGTCGACCGCATGTAGCACAAGGAACCCCTCTTGTATAGTTAGTAGGTGTAGCTTAGACGAATTCGAGGCTGCGTTAGAGTGAGTACCTACTGTGTTAGCTGAGGTGACAGGTGCTATAACGGTACGGCACGCACGGGAGGATACAGGAATTTTTCTTTCTCTCTCTCCTCCCGTTTATAGCTACCAGGGATCTCTAAATAAAATCATCTCGATCAGCTACTCTCTATCCTAGCTAAAGCCGAGGGGCTATTATGTAACTTTAGTCCCTATCGCCGTCATTTTCCAATGCACAGTTTCAAATGGAAGGAGAGTCGGCCTCTGTGGTCTGGTGGTCAGCGCAACTGGCCACTAACCCAGAGGTCCCGGGTTCGAATCCCGGAGGTGACAAGATTTGACGCTCTCAGATCTAGTCATCTCGGAAGGACATGGATGTAACTAACACTTTAAGTATCTCTCTATCATCTTTCCTTCTTCTTCTCTCTTCCGTTCCGTCTGTTGGGCCCTAGTTGGCGAAAGAGGACACTGAAACTTCCGGGGGAAAAAAAAGTGGAAGGAGAGAGAACACGACAAATTCATGCATCCGGCCCTGACGTCACGTCATGACGTCCGTAAGATTATAAAAAGTATCTTAAAGTATCTTAGCTCCCCCTCCTGGTCTTCATCTGTTCTCCACCGACTTTGAAAATGAGTTACATGTAATCATTTAATTGTTTATGGTTTCATAGTTCTTTAACCTGATTTTTTTTAACATGCAGTAAGTACTGCATGTTTTTGTTATGGTTTCGTATCGATTTTGGCCATAAACTTCTTGCATAATAATCGACAATTTTTGGCTTGGTCGCAAACGTGCGTTGTCAGATTTCCGCACGTAATGATCGCGTCTCGTTTTACGGTGGATTCCCTTCGTTCGATATATTGCGGAGCGGCAACGCCAAAAGTCTCCCTATCCTTTAACGTGGAAAAAAACGTATCGCGCGCCATATCGGATTTTCGATATTCTTCGGTTCGCCGCACTATGGACAGAAATCAAATCTTTGGTGGTCCAAATTCGATCCTTTCAAAGTTGGAAAATTAGTATTTTAGCTGGGTACTATAGTTGATTTTAAGGGGTTTATTTGGCTCGGTTTTTCTATCCTGGCTTGTCCCATATTTATCGGACAATATCATTTGATGGATCGACAGTTCTTGTGATATCTCATGTCTTTGTATTTTTGACCACTTAGGACTCGATTTGGATCCATCGTGCGCCGATTGAAATGTTTGAATGTTTGAGTAAGGTTTTGACTGAGAATTGACCCGAAGTTTTTCATAAGGATTTGTCTCCGTTATGAATAAATTTGGTAGTTTCATTATTTTGTCTGTGATTACCAACGAGCTATATCTAGTTCGGAAGCTTTGGTAAACATGCGTAACCGCCTCGGAGATTTTAAGGTTAGCGATTTGTGAAAACAAACCGAGGTTCCCTAAGTATCTCCGCATTGTATTTTCGCGTGTTTTCGAATTCTATCAGAGACTTTAAAATTAGAATTTCTTTTTGAACTGTGCGTGTTTTCTGTCAATCACAGCTTTAATTTCAGTTTCTACTAATTGGAACACTCAAGTTCTTCATAGCTTTCATTTAATTTGTCAGTTCCTACAGTGCGTTATTGTCTCGTAATGCTGGAACTCGTAGCCTTTCTTGGCATTTCGACGAGTGAAAGTGGTACTTATGTTTCTGGTGATTTATTCAAAAATTTTGTAATTTGACCTCTCTCAGCAAACTCTCTCTTCCTGAGACAGATTTACTCATTTTTATCTCCTCAAGTTGAGTGATCTGAAGTAGATAACTTCGTTAACCGATGAGCGTGGTCTAGAGTAAAGTTACCGAAAGGGGAAAAAAAGCAAAGGGTGGACCTTTACATTTCAGACCAATTGTACCTATGCTTGCATGACAGTCATGGAGAGCAGAACTATTTAAATGGCAACACCAACACCAAGTTGTGTGATGCATTCATTCAATGATAAATGATGTCGACTGAAAGAGTGGGCTGAGGTCGATCGGAGAGCATCCATTTCACTCGACTCATCTCTTTTGCCCAAGTTGATTGAGCCACTCGTGAAGTGAATTTTACTACGAGGTTTGGTTGGAGTTTGGTAACAACTTTTTTATGTATTTATTTACCTAAGTACAACTGTCCGACAAGATGAGAGAGTTACAATCACATTGTTCTACAATGGAATGTCAGGTGAATACAGCCTGAGGGGTGTTCCACTAAAGAAGTCGACAATTGAATCGTAACTAATTAGACCTAAGGATTCATGATTTTTTCATGACTTTTTAGTAATACCTACCAAATATTTATTTAGAACTAAAGCATTTTAACTATCAGGCTTAGACAAGTGGCAGGGCTTGCTTTTGCATTGCATTGCACCAGCACACATCCGTGAGTGGTTGTTTAGCACAGAGTTTTGACTAATGGATAATCACCTGCTCAACTCAAGGATGCACTTTGATGCAATGCAGAAGCAGGCACCACTACTTGTTAGAACCTGATACTCAAAAGGCTTCTGCTGTAGCACATTCATATCTAAATTATGATAACTTATGGTTTAAACAATGTTAAAGTTGAAATCCACGCATGAATACTGATTCTTCTTATGAAGAGCAGTGCATTGATTGAGGAGATGAGCGGAGGAGATTATTTAGTAAAGCAGGGCCATTTTGAGTATCGAGTCCTGTCAAGAAGCGGTGCCTGCTTCTGAACTGCATCAGAGGGCATGGAAGAGCGGTTGGTTTGCGCAGAGTTTCAAGTCGTTTCTAATGAAGCGCTTATCAATGCGCTTTGATGCGGCTTGGAAACAGGCACCATTGTTTGTCAGAACCCTATACTCAAAATGGTCCCCCTCTAATAGAATGGTTACAGTGACTCATCTTTCATTGAAACAGCTGAAGATGATTCGACATGTTTTACTTGCATCGGATAGTTTTGCGAGGATGAAAAAAAGCTTCATTATGAAGCTATCTGAAACTACACTGAAAAAGTGCAAGAAGTGTGTTCGACACTGAACAGCACAGTTTATGATGCCAGGCTTTGGCTCTGGGCATGAGGGAAAATGGTCATAATCTTGTCAATAATCTTACAAAGTCTGAAGAGAGAAACCTAGAAGCCAAGTACAAATGATCGTGTTAATTTGGACACATTAGATTTAATCGGGGAAAGCCAACTCGATTTGTCTAATTCTACTCGATGTAACCTAAGTCGAAACAAATCTTGACCTGGACCAATCAAATCAGCTTTTCTAAAATGTTGTGAGTAAATCATGAATCCTTGGGTCCAATCGGTTGCGATAAAATTGTCGACTATTTTAGCGGCATATCCACCTAAGATTCTTAAGTAGGATAAAGTAACTTTCCCCTCTTCTTTGAAAGCAGTTGATAAATAAGTGGTTACGAAGTTGTGACTGAACTTCACTCGAATCTCATGCTAACATTCACTCAAGTGGCTCAATTGACTAGGATAAATCGAATTGACTTGGGCAAAATAGATGAGTGGAGCAAGATGGATGCTCTCCGATCAACCTTACAGCAAAATTTTAGAATGGCACCGTTTTACAGCCTTCTTGTCCACACCTATATCCTTGGTAAAAGAACATAACATTATAATGAATTGGTACCCCGTTTCGTGCATCGCACGACGTGGTGTTGTCTTCACTTTTAAAGAAAGTTAGGTTGGTTTTTTTTCATAACAAGGTGTCTGTGAATTACTGTATTTTGGTCACTTCAGAGTTCTACGGAGTACGTAACCTTAAACCTAATACCGGTAATTCTAAGTCAGTGTTGTGATTGATTTCTTGCACCATTATTGCCATAATGATGACAGTAGTTTCTTATTTCTGCTAAGTGGGTACTTTAGTCTTTCAATTCAACTATAAACGCTCTCTTATTGAAGAATACTCTTAATTTCTCAATGAAATGAAAGTCTTCCGTTCGGTCCGTGCAAACTTCAGAACCACGAATGAGTCAGTCATCCTGTTATTTGCTTCTTCATGTCCAAACTGACTGAAGTTCAACTTTGAAATCAGATTTGCTGCAAATTTTAATTTCAAATACATTATTATAATTTGCTAAAGTCAGTTCAAAGTTCAATCAGCGATGGAACTCAACAACCAGTCAACGCGCAGATTAACTTGAACCGCAGGTAGGTGTGACCTCAGGTGTAGATTTTGTGGTTGAATTTTATTTTCTCCTAGTCTCTGATTTTTGATGCACTTCTGTACCAACTTTACTCACACCAGTAAAATGGTAAGTAGAGGAACCTGAAGACAAGTTCAAGCTTTATCCGAGATTACCTGGGATCTGAACGTTAAACGTTAAGGCAAATTACACCAACAGTCACAGTTCTCATGAAGCAAAGCACCTCACGAAGAGTACGAAATTCTATATACAGTTCAAGTTTGTTTGAAAAAAAAATTACTTTTTTATTCAAATAAAATTTCAATTTAAAGGAGTAAATTGCAATTTATTTAATTAAAACTGCACTTTATTCAAACAAAATTGCTATTTATTCAAATAAAATATAAGAAAATGTCAACCTAACTAAGATTTATCTGAGATTTATTCAAGTAAAATTACTTTGAAATATCAATAACATTTCAAATAAAACTGCCATTTTATTCGAACAAAATAGGAGTCGATGCTACTAGGGCTTGGTCGCTCTTATATCAGATGATTTGCAAGTTGAATCAGAGCTACCATGTTTTTCGGTTGTATGCGGCTATTCAGACGAAAGTGTTTACAGGAGAAGTATCAAATATTTTGAAGGAGCTTCATACGGAAGATCTGTTACCAGGAGAAGTATCAAATTATTGAAGGCGCTTTATACGAAAAATAGACAATGTGATCAGGAGAAGTATCAAATTATTTGAAGGAGCTCTGAAGCCACCTAATCGAGGAAACTTAAGACTTGGTCGCTCTGATATCACATGACTTGCAAGTCGAATCAGAACGACACGTCCACCGGGTGTAGGGAAATAAATATAGGAAGATATTTGAAAGAAAAGTTTTTACGAGCAAGTTTTCACGAAGAAGTGTTTGGGGCAGGTGAAGTAAAATGGAGCTGGTTTGGGGGAAAGATTTTGGATCTTGGCCGCAATCACTTGAGGTTTAGCTGAAAGTTTTGGTGAAATAATTTGTGACATGAAATTAATAGAAATTAAAAAAGAAAATGAACAAAAGCACTTGCTCTCAGAAGTTTCACGTAGAAAATAAATTCTCACTCCACCACTCTCATTTACTCTGCATACTCATTGAAATTATACAGAACATGATGCAGCGATGATAACTATAGATAAGAGGAACCAGCACACTGCACAGAGTTTTAAGAGAAAAACCAAATGAAAGAGAACTTTCAATGTAGACACTCACAAATGACGAAATAAGAGACAGTGGCCTAGAGTTCAAGATGAGAGGAACCATACCACCAGGCATTTTTCTCGAGAACGGCTGATCGAAGTGTTTTGAATCAAAAAAATCGGTTACGGAATGGACACAAAATTTTTCATTTTTGATATTTTCAAAAGCCCTCATCAGCTCCTCGTTCATATTGGGAGAAGCTCACACACTTTTATCAAGTTTTTTGCAAAAAAGCATCTTCTGAAAGTACGAAAAAAGTTCATATCCTCATAGCAGAGGCAATTGCCAACATTTTTGCTCCCATAGACATTTACCAAAACACCCAGATTTTTTTTATAGCTATAGGGACTTGGAAGATTTTTGAATCAACCCTTTTGCTTATCCAGTTGAGAATTTCTCACAAATCTTGACAGATTCTGAAAAATATATCGAAACCTTCTGATCGATGTGCAACATGTTTCCTTGAGGAGAAAAAATAAGTGTATTTTTTCAAATCAAAAATTTTGGGACTTCGATGGCAGAATCGGATCGATTCCATGGTCTGAGACATGGACTGCCCAAAATTTTAATTTAACGAAATACACCTAATTTTTTCATTTTCAGGTACCAAACTAGTGGCACATCAATCAAAATGGTTCCAACCATTTGATCAGAATCTGTTATGTATTTGAAGAATTCTCAACAGGGTGGCCACAAAAGCCAATTCAAATTTTTTCCAAAAATCCGCCATAACTCAAAAAATTGAAGTTTTTTGGTAAATGTCCTTGGGAGCAAAAATGTAGGAAATTGCCTGAACTTCAAGGACACGAGCTTTTCTCATAACTTTAAAAGAGCTTTTTTGAAAAAAAAAACTTGAGATATAGATGTGATTGAGCCTCCCCTTTCAAATATGCCCCAAAGGGCTAAGTATTGGAAGCTATCGATAATATGATAAATGAAAAATTTAAGGTTGATTCCCTATGCGACTTCCATGTTTCAAAACATTTCAAGCAGCCATTCTCAAGAAAAATGCCTGGTACAGGTGCTCTGGATCACCATGTATACAGGGTGTCAATTAAAAAAGGAGCCAAGCCGAATAAGTATCTCGAGAACGGCTCCGGATTCCGGAAAACGCTGAAACACGTGTTAAATTATTTTGAGCAGGACATTTTTTTAGGGGGACGCCGATTTGGGGTCTCTCTCTGGGGGGTCCCCAAGGGGGCTACCACCTCCCTAAATCCAATACTTCAATGGGGCCCCCAATTTTCTTTTTTTAATAATCAAAAATAGGGTAAAATTTTAAGACTTTTGGTACAAGTTAAACGTCAACATCGTTTTTCGTTTTCGATTATATCGAAGGTCCAAGTTCGATTTGGGCCCATTTTCAAGAGGCAATACTTACTCCTCTTTGAAGAGTCGGAATTCACAAATCAAGGACACAAAAATACTCTGAAAAGCAAGCCCTTTTCAGAAAAAAATTCAATTATAACAAACATTTATTCAAATTTTGGTTTTGAAGCTCAAAAAACTTTTAGACGTTTTTGGGCCCCAAGGAGGGCCATCTGAAAAATTCCGAATTACGACCCCTATTGAGTGATACATCAATCGAAAAGACGTAACAAACTGAGCATTTTGGCGCAAACCGGGGGTGGATATCGTTTTTACATTCGAGATATCGAATGTCAATTTACAGATTGCGATATCTCGATTGTGAAAAACGATATCGAACACGGAAAAAAAACTACGGTGAAATTAACCATACGATAGCTGATTTTGGCACCTGCTAGATGTTATGGCAATGTTAACCAAAAGTATACTATGTTTTGACTAGGTACTAGGTGATGTTACTTGATTGCATGTCGAATTTACTCAAAGTATCGGTAAATGTACCATACTTCTGGTCAAGTTTACCATAACATCTAGCAGGTGCCAAAATCAGCTATCGTATGGTTAATTTCACCAATCTTTTTTTTTCCGTGAACTCCAGTTTGCACCGAAATACTCAGTTTGTCACGCCTTTTCTATTTATGTATCAATCAATAGGGGTTGTACCTCGGAATTTTTCAGATGGCCCTCCTTGGGGGCCAAAAACGTCTAAAAGTTTTGGGAGCTTCAAAACCAAAATTTGACTAAATGTTTGTCATAATTAAATTTTTTTCTGAAAAGGGCTTACTTATTAGAGTATTTTGTGTCCTTGATTTTTCAATTCCGACTCTTCAAAAAGGAGTAATGATTTTTTGAAAATTAGTCCAAATCGAACTTTGACCTTCGATGTTTCAAAAACGAAAACCGATGTTGAACTTCGATTCGCACCGAAAGTCTGATAATTTCACCCTCTTTTCGATTAACAAATAAAATATGGGGGTCCCCGTTTGAAGTATTGAATTTAGGGACGTGGTATCCGCCCTGCGGGCCCCCTGGAGATGGCCCCGAAATCGGAAACCCCCTATAAAGATGTCCCCCTCAAGCATTTGAACACGTGTTTCAGTGTTTTTCAAAATCCAGAGCCGTTCTCGAGATATTTGGCCTAGCTCCTTTTTTAATTGACACCCTATATGCTATGAAACTTAATGAAAAGCGGTATTACAAGAATAACAACGCAGTCAAAGCAGCTTACACTGATTGACTGCATGTTATCTTTGTATCGCTAGACTGCGATACAAAATCTGCTGGCTGCTTGTTTTTTTTTTTTTTTTTTTTTTTTTTTTTTTTTTTTTTTTATAATCCTTCCTTAATGAGCCATATCGAAGCACTTCATGTCCTGATTATGTCGTCTTTAAATAAACATTTGTCAATTAAACCATCGACAAAAGTTTCGTTGCCATGTTTTTCGTCTTCCCCGCAGGATTTTTTTTTTTTTTTCACCGTTTAGCTGATGACTACGCAATATAGTCTGTTCCTTCTAACTTGAGACCTATGAGCGAGCGATAAATGAATTTCAGGAATAGAGAATGGCAACACTTCAATTAATAGGTTGTCATAGCCTGAGAGTCGGGAAGCAGCCCCGTCACCTTGGCCGACTGATGAGGGTTAGCTCTCCTACGTGGCCACAGAAGGCAAATCTACCTGAAATCTCCAGGACTCAAGTTAGAACGAACAGACTATAGTTACGACCATTTTAATTATACAACCAACGCAACGGCTGAATAATAAATTAGCATTGCCAATCACCCGGATGCTTTTGGAAGAATCTTCGGATGAATAATTTAATCCCCACGAAAATGTAACATTCTCCACATTCTCGTGTTATGATGTCTAAGTCCAGCTACAAAATTAATGCTATCTTAGAATAAGGTTGCCAGATTTGGAGAAAAATTCATAAGATCTTACATTGATCAAATGCAGGATGCAGGATTGCAGGATGCAGGTAGTGGCAATTTATACCGCCACCATTTGGAAACACTGCATCAGAAGCAAAGAACCCGTGTCGTAAAACCTACGATTTATCACTTTGGCTTACGAAATGAAAAACAGAATACTAAAATACGAAGGTCAAAAGACAACTACAAAATGACGATATTTATCGGTTTTTCCCCTCAATAAACGTGGGAAATGTACAAAGATAAAATTCCAGCATTTTGGCAAACTGTATGGTTAAAACTGTGATTGCTATTATTCTAATGATCAGCAGCATCTCAAAATACGTGTACCTACTTTAAACCCTTCCTTCGAAAAATGAGTGACAACTTATTGTTAGCTGCTCTTTGACTCCGCAGAGAGTAAAAATGACCGAAGGTTCAAGGTGAAGAGGGTCTACAGGCCGATCTTATGGATACTTCATCGATAAACCGGTCCGTAAGACTGTCTATGAGTTTTATGCTATTGGTTCAAAATTGTAAAACTGGGCTGCTGCTAATCATTGTGAAAGTACACAATCTGTACAGGCTACTTATGAATGACCTTTAAAAAACGGGCACTTTAACAATGGTTGTTACCATATAGCAACAGCCCAGTTTTACATTTTGGACCAATAGCATTACCTCATAGACACTAGACAGTATTGATGATCGGTTTAGGTATTGATGAAGTAAATGATCGGGCCTCTGGACCCTGGTCACTGGTTTTCTCGCCTTTTTAAGTTAACTCTACCATCAATTATCATACTTAACTTCGAAAAGTTAACTATTCCTTCACAACTGTCATCATTTTGCCCACCCTTTAAATTGAAGGAGTTCGTGGCGATATTTTATCACGGCCCCGCACATCCACAAGTCCGGGTCCCTTGGAAAGGAAAAACTGTATATGTATGTAGAGTACGCAGCCATCTCGCTTCTCATAAATTCAAAGAGGAGGCAAATCTTTGGTTACCTACACAACTTTTCGTCCATTGGTACATTGTTAATAGGTAATAACAATGTTTGGTTTTTAAGTTGCCTTCTACATGGTGTTTTTTTTTTATCTTCCCCCTGGGGTTTTCCTTGCTAATTGAGATAAAGAGTAGCGGTTTAGACCATTTTTCATCATTTTGCATGAATTTTTTTTTCGACCTCCCCCCTTATATCCTCTAGGGGAGCCCCCATTTCAAAAAAAAATTCAAATAGCAACCCCTATCTTGTGATACGTAATTTGATGTACCGCAAAATTCTAAGACTTTTGACGCAAACCGGAAGTTGATATCGTTTTTCGTTTTCGATAGGTCGAATATCAAAGTTCGATTTGGACCCATTTTCACAAAAAAAATTACTCCTATTTAAAAAGTCGGAATAAAAAAAAAAAAAAACCAAGGGTCTAAAATACTGTACAATGCAAGTTCTTTCCAGACAACGAAATGGTTTTGACATAAACTTAGTCCAACATTGGTTTTAGAGCCCCCAACAATTTTTAAAAATTTTACCCCTGAAAGGAGCTATCTCAAAAATTCTGTTGGGCGACCCTTCGTGAAATATACCGGGTGTCCCAGACCACCCTTCTACATACTTTTTCTCGATAACGGCTGGGAGTTGAGAGCTGAAACAAAAAAGTCACACAGGGAATTGACCCCAAGGAATTCAATGAAAATATTTTCAAAACCCCTCAAGGCCCAAGGCCCCCGGGGAGGGGGGGGGGGGGGGGGGGGGGGGGGGGGGGTCGAAACACATTTTTCCATTTTTGTCGGAAAAAAACCTACGAAAGGTACCGAAATAAGTTCAGATCCTGAAAGAGCACCTCATTGCCGACATCTTTGGTCCCATTAATTTTTCCAGAAAACCCCAATTTTTGGGGTTATGGGCCCGTTTGGGGGGAAATTTTCAATCGGCCACTGTGACCACACTATTCAATATTTTTCAAAAAACTGAAGACCATATGAAAGAAGAGATCAAGACCTTTCGATTGATGTGCCACATAATACCTAAAATTGAATTATTAAGGCCCCCACCTCGAATCCAAAATTTGGGGCCCCCCTATGCAAAAAAAGTCAAATAGCAAGGTATGACTTGTGATACATCGATCAATAGCCCTTGAAGAGGAGAATAAGAGGCGCAATCCAAAATCTTCTACAATTATTACTTTCAAAATGGCGGCCATTTGAAAATTATGGGTGCTCAAAAGTAAGTCCTAGGAAGAGAGTCCAAGGTTGAACTATACATGGCTTGAAAGGCCTTAAAAAATGGAAACAAATGGTATACACCGCAAATCAATCCGCCTTTCCAATCAAAAATTCTGACCGATTGAAACTTAAAGTGCTCAATAAGGCCTATAAACGGCTGCTTAAATGTCAATCGGTCAGAACTTTTGATTGAAAAGGCAAATTGATTTGCGGTTTGTACCATTTGTTTGCATTTTTTAAGGCCTTGCTGCCTTGCATAATAACTTGCATTTTACAGTATTTTAAACCCTTGGTGTTTTTAATTCCGACTTTTTAAATTGGAGTAATGATTTTTTGAAAATGGGTCTAAATCTAACTTTCACATTCGATTCATCGAAAACTAACAACGATATCAACTTCCAGCCAAAAGTCTTGGAATTTTGCCTCATTTCAAATAATGTATCACAAGATAGGAGCTGCTATTTGAAATTTTTGAGGTATCCCCCCTAGGAGTCCCCTGTGGGGGTGGGGGGAGGGAGGGGGTGTACCCCAAAAAAAGAAACTTCATCTAAAATGATGAAGAATGGTCTAAACCGCAAATCTTCATCTCAATTAGCAAGAGAAGAAACCGGGGGGGGGGTGGAGATAAAAAACCACTATGTATTTGTTATTCTTATGGCGAACGTCTCGCTCACTCACACGCTCGCAGTAATTATATGCTGCTCTGGCCATAGCTGCTTGCCAAATATATTTTTAAGTGAAAATAACGCGGACCACATAATTATCTTTGTTGCTTTCATGTTTAGTTAGTTGAATTGTTGTTTTAAATTTCTCCAATTTATGTCATTTAAAAAGTGTCGCAGACTCTCTCCGGAGTAGGATGTAAAAGAGATGACGCAACTGAATATGCTTTGATATGAACCATTAATATTTTTGAATTTTATTTATCGGCCAACATTGGACGAAACCATTATTTGGGGGGGGGGGGGAGCTACACAAATTTTGACTAATACATGAAGGACTTAAGACAATTGAGGTTTTTAAAGAATCCCGAAGTAAACGGATTTTGTAAGTTCTTCAATCTCTTTCGGAAAACTGATCCTTTGAGCAGGAAAATTCGTTTGACGTTTCCGGCTAGTTACCGGAATACTTAAATACCTGTGCCGTGCCGTACGTATGACTCATTTACGCTTACTAATTTATTTTATTTTTTATCAATTTATGTTATATTTTAATTGTTTTAGTTTAACGACGCCATTCACGACATCGGAACTCCTGGGTTCATTCATTTTGCCTCCGTAGCGTTCATCATACTGTAAGTATAATGCACCTTATGTATACTAACGAACCATTCCATGTCTTGCATCCGGGAGGTATAGGTATAATTAGGAGTGTGATTTATTTTTAGAGCGCTAAATTCACTAGATTGAGTGGCCACGAAGCTAGGAGCATTAGCGGACACAGGAATTTGTCTTTCTCTCTCCTTCCATTTGAATGTGTGCGTTAGAAATGGGCGAAGTAGGTAAAGACCCAAGTAAAATGTTCCGTGTACATTGTTCCAATTTTCTATACGTGGACATGAAAATCACTGTGATATCCGTGAAATTCACTCGGAAATCAACCTAATTTAAATGGAAATCTAGATGTCTACATGGAAAATTGAAACGGAGTTCATGGAACATTTTTACCAGGGGAGCTAAAGTCTTGTGATAGCCCTTGTTTGCTAGGTACTCTTTTCTACCACATGTTTTCAAATAAAATGAGAGAGAGAGAGAAATACTTAAGGTGTCATTGCATGGTGAAGAGTCTGGTGATGAGTCAATGGAATTTTCCTCCACTTTATTTATCGGCCCATGATTTGTACAATTTTGATTTGCTCTTTCTGCTTTTAACTTGTTCTTAACAAATTCAATATTGCCTTGTGTAGTCTCCATCTTAGACGTGCAAATTCTATAAACCTGCAATACGTGGCATATTAATGTTAATGACATATTTTGGGATAACTGTTGCAAATTAGAATTTTTTAAACAGCTTCGTGGCTGTTTTGTTTTTGTATTTGTTTTTTTTTAGTTCGTAAATGACGAGGCTCCATTTTAGGGATTTATTTATTTCTTAAAATTCTAAATAGAGAGGGTTAACCTTTAAAAGTGCTCTCCGTAAATCTGTAAAAAAAACACCCGTTCCAAGAATTTAAAAAAAAATTATGAATAAATAACTAGATAAATAACAAATAAATTAATAAAAGAAGATATAAAGATATATAGCAAATAAATGAATAAACCAAATAAAAACGCAAATAATCATTCAGTCAAACGAGATCGACTCATTAGTCTATAGGCACTTTACGTGGGCCTATGGGAGAGTCCGCTGATAAGTGGTTTTGGTGGAAACGTCCCAACAATTCTAAGTTTCAGCGGAGAGGTCGTTCGCGGCTCGCGGTCATAAGAAGATGAGAAACGCACCACGGAAAATCCGGTGGCGCGCTCTCTCGGCAATTGCCGCATACTTCTCTGACCGACGAGTGGAAGTCGGATGGACCTGGATCGTAGACGGCGCGCGGTCGCCACACCAGCCCCCCACGGAGAAAGGGTGCGGGGGGGGGCAAAAGTGCCGAGCGGGGCAAGTGAGTCTGCCGACTGCGCTCGTGGCACTTGTGCGTCGGCTGTGTTGGCCCAGCCAAACCGTGACACAGGCGTGCGACGCGTGAACTTATCACGCAGTGCTGTCATGCTGACGGCAGAGTGCGTGAGTCACTTGAGTCAGTTGTGGCGTGCGAGCGCGCGTCGATGATCCAGATGGTGCAAGAGGTTCGAAGGTGCGCAACCGTTCTAAGTCGAGGTCACCATTTATAGGCACTCTACGTGGGCCTATGGGAGAGTCCGCTGAAAGTAGTTTTCGTGGAAACGTCCCAACAATCATAAGTGGCGGTAGCCGCCCAGGCCAAGTCAGAAAACGAAACCTGGGAGAGCTCCGAAACTGCGTTTGGAGTAGAATCGTAGCTTCATGTACACAGCGTCAGAGCGCGCTGCCAGTTTTAATTTTCCAGTCTTGAGTGAGAGAGGCCAAGGCGTGTATCAACATCGGCTATAGTCGGGCCAATATAAGTTGACACCTGAAGCAGAGAGAAAATGATCAATAAAAATGGAGAAATGCAACAATGCACTGAATGGGGCACCCCCTGTTAAGACGAAGCACGCCGCGCCGCTTGACAAGGGTCAGCTCCACGCTGCGTTGTCACCTAGTGCAAACCTGCCTGATTCTTCAGGTGTCAACTTATATTGGCCCGACTATAGGAGAGCCCGCACGCAGCAAAGCAGGTAGCAAGTGTCATCGAATGCCTTGCCTTCCGCCTTTTACCTCCTCCTCCCCCTGGCTACGACTCCACACTCAGATTTCCCCCGCACTCAACCCTTTTGTCGCCGACAACGACCGGCT
Source organism: Trialeurodes vaporariorum (assembly GCA_011764245.1). Lineage (NCBI taxonomy): Eukaryota > Metazoa > Arthropoda > Insecta > Hemiptera > Aleyrodidae > Trialeurodes > Trialeurodes vaporariorum. Next base: position 35,264,423 of record VMOF01000111.1, on the reverse strand, counting down.
GCATGAACAATTAGACAAAAGACCTCTTTCAAAAGGATATCTCACACATCAAGACTGTCGATTTTTGCAAATTAGCCGCCGCCGTCCCATGCTCTGCCGCGCCGATGTTAATGCATACAGAACCAGAAATTCGGCTCTCTTTCTCTATGCCCATTAATCACATGTGTTAGAAAAGGATGGAGAGAGGGACTATCAAGTGACTTCAGCCCATATGTCAATCCTTTTCTATAATAATTATAATACATGTGATCTAATGGGCAAAGAGAGCTGGCGGTGAATTCCTGACTACGGCTGTGAATATTTAATGTATGACTTAGGGTGTCTCTTATTTTGGGAATTTTCGAATTTTAACCGTCTCACCCCCCAAAGTTGTTCCTTTTAGGTAAAAAAAACCCCCCCCCCCCCCAAAAAAAAGTTTAAGCTCGACCGGACAGTTTTAAATGGTGCCGCATCGAGCTTAAAGTTGCGAAGCGGGACTTTCAAATTTTGAATTATCGCGTTTTCCCACCTTTTCGGGGGGACGTTTGACCCTCGTGCAGGTAACCTAGGGCTTCATATTTGTGCGAGTAAGACACTGGCAGCTATACTTTCAGCTAACACAGTTGAATTTATCATTGCAATTTAAAATTTTGTTGGAGCTCCCTCCAAAATTGGGCAAAATCACGTTCGCGCAGCTCGAAACGGTAGATTATCGCGTTTTTTCGCAATTTGATTGGTATATTTGACAACGTTGCAGTGCTCGCAGGACTTTGAAATTTTGGTAATAGTGACAATTACCAAAATACTTTCCTAGAATGTAATACGTTTTTGGACAACGTTGTCAAATGTTGACTGCGGCCGCGTCAAAATTGTGAAAAATCACGTTCCCGTAGCTCGAATTGAAAGATTGATCCTAAATAAAATTGCATAATCTCGCCTGTTGACAGGCGTATTTGACACAGAGGCGGACTGGCCCCCAAATTCGGACCGGGAAACCTACTTTGGACCGGCCCATATGGGGGGTGTGGGGGGACACCCCCCACCCAAGGGGGTTTGCCCCCCCCCCCCCCCGAGAAAATGTTGGTATTTTCACAGTCAAAAACAACAATCTGAAGCATGTTTGGGTCATCCATTTCATTATTATATGATCGCTGACTCTCTACGTTTTTGCAGGGTAGAGACTCCCATTTTATCTTAAATATATTAAATATAAAAAAAAAATAAAAAAAAGAAAAGGCCTTTTCAGGGCTACCTAAAGATTCTGAAATATTTCCCCTCTGCTTTCGTTCCAGCCCTAATGAAGCGAATGATCGGCCCGGCCTGGTCAGATCCACACAAAACCAGCCCTAATGAAGCGCATGATCGGCCCGGCCCGGTCAGACCCACATAAAACGAATGAATATAGCCCGCCCCGGTCCGACCCGAATTTATGGAATGACAGGCCCGACCCGGCCCGTCCAAAACGTACTGAGTAACCGGCCCGGCCCTGACGTATCGAATGATCGGCCCAGCCCGGCCCTGAAGTATCGAATGATCGGATCAGCCCTAAAAAATCGAATGAATGATCGGCCCGGCCCGGCCCGGCCCTATTCGAATGATCGGCCCGGCCCGGCCCGGCCCTATTCGAATGATCGGCCCGGCCCGGCCCGGCCCTATTCGAATTATCGGCCCGGCCCTAAAAAATCGAATGACTGGCCCGCAGCCCAAATTTACCAAGTATAAATACATGCGCGGCCTCACTTTTATCTTTGTCTCTGGTGTTTTCCTTCTTTTTTTCTTCCTCTCGCTCTTCTTTTTTTTCTTTTTTCTTCCTTTCTTTCTTCCTTTTTTTTATCTTTTTTTCTTACTTTTTCCCCTCTCACGATCCAACCGGCCCTAAGGGGCCGCGGCCCACCGGGAAATTTCCCGGTGTCCCGGTGGGCCAGTCCGCCTCTGATTTGACAACGTTGCATTGCTCTGAGGGCTTTGATATTTTCAGGATGGACCCTTCCTATATTTTACTTACAAGGGGAACGTCTCAAGTGTCCGCCTCCGATTTTGATGAAATATAGCTCAAAATCTTCATTGAGTGACGCTGATTAACATCCTGTATTTACTTTTTGCCAATGCGCCTTTAAAGTTGGTGAAAAAAAAGTTCAAAGTTCGCAGCTGAACTGCGTGAAATCGTCGGAGCGTGCTAAGGGTGGCGAAATCGTACACGAATCTTGTAGTCTGCCGGTGGTGTAGTGGCTCAGGCGCTCGGCTCGCATGCGCGCGGTCCCTGGTTCGATCCCCAGTGAAGAATATACGTTTTTGCACTTACTTTTCCTCCCGTTCTGGAGTGTTCCTCGCCAAACTATCCTTTGAAAACCTTCTCAAAATTATTTTTACATTATTTTTACATCATTCCTGTGGATAGAAGGTTCGTTGTACGTACGTCGAAATCAACAATTCGACCGCACTCGTGTGGGTGTTCGCGATAAATGTTACACAAGGAAAAAATAACACACGAATAATTTTGGAAAGGTCTCTCACGAATCACCTCTGACACTTACATGGACACTGAAATAACCTCCAAAGATAATTTATAAAAATGGAGGCATGAATAAAAAATCATAGTTATTAGAGAAAAGATTCTTCCTAACTTGCGATGGGTAGCTCCAAAATTATTCGTATGTTATTCTTTCCTTATGTAACATTTATCGCGAACACCCACACGAGTGCGGTCGAATTGTTGATTTCGACGTACGTACAACGAACCTTCTATCCACAGGAATGATGTAAAAATAATGTAAAAATAATTTTGAGAAGGTTTTCAAAGGATAGTTTGGCGAGGAACACTCCAGAACGGGAGGAAAAGTAAGTGCAAAAACGTATATTCTTCACTGGGGATCGAACCAGGGACCGCGCGCATGCGAGCCGAGCGCCTGAGCCACTACACCACCGGCAGACTACAAGATTCGTGTACGATTTCGCCACCCTTAGCACGCTCCGACGATTTCACGCAGTTCAGCTGCGAACTTTGAACTTTTTTTTCACCAACTTTAAAGGCGCATTGGCAAAAAGTAAATACAGGATGTTAATCAGCGTCACTCAATGAAGATTTTGAGCTATATTTCATCAAAATCGGAGGCGGACACTTGAGACGTTCCCCTTGTTAGACGAGATTATGCAATTATTTAGGATCAATCTTTCAATTCGAGCTACGGGAACGTGATTTTTCACAATTTTGACGCGGCCTCAGTCAATTCTAGGAAAGTACTTTGGTAATTGTCACTATTACCAAAATTTCAAAGTCTTGCGAGCACTGCAACGTTGTCAATACCAATCAAATTGCGAAAAAACGCGATAATCTACCGTTTCGAGCTGCGCGAACGTGATTTTGCCCAATTTTGGAGGGAGCTCCAACAAAATTTTAAATTGCAATGATAAATTCAACTGTATTAGCTGAAAGTATAGCTGCCAGTGTCTTACTCGCACAAATTTTGAAGCCCTAGGTTACCTGCACGAGGGTCAAACGTCCCCCCGAAAAGGTGGGAAAACGCGATAATTCAAAATTTGAAAGTCCCGCTTCGCAAGTTTAAGCTCGATGCGGCACCATTTAAAACTGTCCGGTCGAGCTTAAACTTTTTGGGGGGTGTTTTCTACCTAAAAGGAACAACTTTGGGGGCTGAGACGGTTAAAATTCGAAAATTCCCAAAATAAGGGACACCCCAGTAAGTATGCCTCTGTAATAATTTTCACTTTTAATCATGAGCCCGTGAAGCAGAGTTAGGCAAATTGGACTCCATTTTGACTCCAATGGACTCCAGATGCTTTTGATTTCTTCCGATTGAACACGATCGCACCCCATAAAAAACCGATTCAAAATAAAGCTCGCTCACTGACCACTGACGAGCCCCAAATTATGGCGATTGTCGATTAGTCGGAACCAAGTTATTGATCTTTTCAATTAAAATTCGGCAACTCAAAGAACCGGCGATGAAGTCGCTCCTTGTCATTGGCATTCCCCTGTCCCCTCCTCTGCCCCCCACTTTCTTGAGGATGCGGGAATTAAATGTTCAAGAAAAAGAGCAAAAAACAGTGTCTGATGAGCCGAAAAACGGGTCAACGGTTTTTTTAGCCCTCCCCCTCCCCACTTTTTGATCCCACATGTCAGCCATGTCTACGAACAAATTGCATCAGATTATAGTCACCTTATCACTTAATAGAGTGACACGAGTCTTCAACTCTGAGGAATGCTCCTCCCACAGCACAGCACCCACCCCCTCCCCCTCCTGGCCAGTCAAATATTTTTTACAAGGAAGCGGAAAATGCGCATTTTTCACACGAAGGACATTATTGAACTCGAGACAGACTTTTTGCTGGGGTTCTCGGGATTTTGAAGATTCCGGGTCACTCGTCACTGAACTTCTTCAGGTGTTACACACTTCCAAACCCTTATCCACTTGCATCCTGGATCCCTTCGGAAGTGCGAACTCAACCTTCCCCGTGGATCTTTTGGTTCTATAAGAATTCGAGAATGAGACCACCAACCAACCCGGGACCCCCCATGGGCCGGCCGGCCAACGACCGACCGAGATCAGAGAAAGAAAGACATTTTAAATAAAGAGAAAACGAATTATGGAAACAAAGCTATATTCATGAACAACTAATAAACCTGGATGACTACTGGGAACTGGGGAAATACATTGATAAAAATAACTTTACGTGAGATATGATTCCTAGAGATGAAGCGAAGTCAGCTGCTGCGAACGGAGAGGCGGCGAGAATAGGACTGTGTCGAGCCTAGAGTTGACTGATTCTACCCCGCGCGCAACCAGCTGACTTCGGCGTTGCCAATTCGTGACGCGATCTCCACGACCTCCAGCGGAGATCGAGGGGATCGCGGCAGGAACTGGTACACTCCCACCCTTAAAACAAGACCCCGTCTTGAAAATAAAAGGACGGAAAACCCGAGGCGAGGAAATGTCACTTCTACGATAAATAGGACCATAAGAGTGGGGAGAGGGCAACCATGGAATCACCGCCAAGGGTTCGCTCTGAGAGACTAGACCCAGACGCAACCGGCCCTTCTATGCTACATTTAAAAAAAAACTGGATTTTGAAATTCGAGCGCTTCCCCCGCCCTTAAACCTGGGCCGGGTCCTTCACAAACTCCTTCATTACCAAAAATTTCAAACAAAAAAAATGAAACCTACACTTTGTAAAAACACTTCTGGGAACATCCTAGCTTCTCCCGCCCTTAAACCTGGGCTGGGTCCTTCACTAACCCTACCTCATGAGACAAAAAAAAAATTTTATAATTCAAAATACAAAATAACATTCGAGCGCTTCCCCCGCCCTTAAACCTGGGCCGGGTCCTTCACAGACTCCTTGATTATAATTGCTGAATTACAAAAAAAAATAAAAAATTAAGAAGAAAATTTCCCTACTCGTTATAAACAAAGTTGTTGACAAAAATTTGAAATCAATTGACCACAAGAATCCTGGTACAAAAAGGTTTTACAAAAGGTTCTTACAACATAGAAATCTTAGTTTTGACTTTCCCTATCAAATTTTTTTTTTTTTTTTTTTTTACATTCTACATCCTTTAAAACTTTAAACTTTCCTTAAAACATTGGACCTTTAACTTTTTCCCTTCAACTTTTCTTTGGTAACATGGTAGGGGGTATTAAAAAAACAACAGAAGCTAAAAAGAATGAAAAATAAATAGAATGAAAAATCGACGAAAAGAAATCAACGATGAACTTAACAGAAATTATTAAAGAAAGTACAACTTAAAACTTATACTAACGTGACAGTATTTAAAAATTCAAATGACATAGAAAGCACAAGTGACATGGAAGGTTGAAACAGATTTTAAAAGTTCTAATACACTGACAACTTATTTTTCGAAATGACCCGATAAAAATTCCCACTGGTAATAAAAGTTAAAAACCCGTTTCTATGGTCGCTTAAAACTTACGGCTAATTATTTTGGTACACATATATCTTTGGTTTTCTTTGGTGACAAATTAATGAACATGAAACATGAACAATGAAATTGGGAAAAGGATATCAAAGTAAAAAAAACTTAAGCCTAGGGTTTTACAATAATCCTAATCTTACATACTAAGCGGCCGTACCATACAGAACTAACTTAACTCTAAGACTAGTACTTAAGAAGTATTAAAAAAAACTCATTCACACACAAAACAAAATCCTTTCCCCTCAATCTTTAAAAATTTTGGTTTTTGCCACACGCAAAGGAACATTTAAAAGGTTGTTAAGGATGGTGTAAAAAAGGGTTAGACCGTAAATGAACAACAAGTGAATAAAATGGGGAACAAAAGCTACAATTAAAGGGTCGACTAGAGAACAAGTTTTTTCCCCTTTTTTTTTAAGTGCGAGCACGAATGTCACGTAGTATTTAAACAAATCAACAAAAGATAACAAGAAAAGATACAATTAAAGAGACTAAAACTAATAAGGAACAATAAAATTCAAAGATCAATACAATGATCGATAATGACAGTAATAAAAAGGGAACAAAAAAATTTGATAAAAAACATAAATTTTAATTAATTTAAATTTGCCTTCTTCGGAGGGGGGGGGAAAACGAACATAATTTTCCACCCGACCTGACCGTCTCTCAAAAACAAAATGATAAAGAAGACCTGACTACAAACGATAGTGCCCCTGCTGCGGAAAACTCTCCACACTAAATATTTACTAAATTTTAAACCCACCAGGCGATTGTTTAAACAAAAATTAAAAATTGGCTGATTACATTTCACAAAAAAAAAGGGATTCTCCTCACACCGCTCCCACCTACGAAAGGAAAGGCACCTGGCATAAAATTTGAAATTTTAGACCATTTCCCCCCCTCCTTCTCTCACGGATTTTTTTTTTTTTTTTTTTTTTTTTTTTTTTTTTTTTTTTTTTTTTTTTTTTTTGAGTTTTGTTCCGGACAATCATTTTTTCAGGAGCACGCCGCGGGGTGTCTATCCTCATCCTCTCACGAAGTCCGGGCGATAGGCACACCACGGCGCCCTCCCACGCAAGTAAGATGTTCGGGTTTTTTAATTTTTTTTTTTTTTTTTTTTTTTTAATTTTTTTATTTTACAAAAATTTTTTTAAATTTCTTTGGCGAGCCTTTAAATGGTTTGAGTTGAGATACATGGGCCCTAGTTTCTTTTTGACTACTCTGGTGTAACAATACGACAGATACTGGTGTTGTAAATCTAACTATCTTATATGGTCCATCGTATCGAGGCATTAACTTGGCCATTCGTTTATCTATTTTACTACTCTGAGGATGTTGTTTAAGAAAAACTAGGTCATCTATTTTAAATGAGTGGGCTACCACTTTCGCATTGTACCTCGTCTTTACCCTTTTTATGGCTTGCCATAAGATTTTTACGCGCTCTATTTTTTTTTTCTTTGACCTCAGCTGCGTCTACGTTATCAGGAAGTAGGTCGGTAATGCTCCACTGCAACGCTAATGGAGTATTAGGTTCATAAGTGAAAAATAACTGGTGTGGGGAAAATTTTATGCGCCTCATGCCTTGCATAGTTAAAAGCTTGCTGTAACCAAAATAAACTCGTGTCCCACGACGTTTGTGAATCACTGTGGTACGCGATTAAAGCTTTTTTTAAGATTCCTGTTCACTCTTTCACTATGGTTCGGATTAGGATAATAAGGTGTAGTTGTTATATGTTTGATGCCAAAATTTAAAAAAACCAATGCTTTAGGTTATGAGCTAAAAAGCATTTAGCATTGTCGCTTACAATAAACTTTGGCAGACCAAAGCTTTGGAAGATTTGTTTCAATTCCTTGATCACTAACACGCTCGTTGCGGCAGATGTTGGTAATAGCCATACAAATTTTGAAAACGCATCAGTAACCACAAGAATGAAACGATTTCCGCGTTGAGTTCTAACCAAAGGTCCAACAAAATCGATGAATAATCTTTCCATAGGCTCAGTTGAGATGTTACTGCTAAGGGGACCCGCGGTCACTCTCTGCACCGGCTTGCTGCGTGCACACGTCTCACAGGCAGCGGTCCGAGTTTTGACATCTTCCAAAAGATTTTATAATAGAAAAGCTGTTTGATTTTATTAGCTGTTTTAAAATATCCTTGGTGGCCACCAATTGTACTTTCATGGAAAAAGGGTAAAAATCATCGGTATCAAATTGGAAGGTAAGACAATTTTTCTCTGACCGGCCTGCGATTGTGAGTAACATAGCAAACCTTTGCAGAGAGAGTAACCGGGGCCCGGGCCTCTCCGTTCAAAATTTTTTGACGCACTATGTTCAAATCATCATCATTCTTTTGATGTTCCTCCAAACTAGTAAATGCAAAAGGGAAACTCCTTTAAAATTTTGGTAAGATAGCGTTGCAGAGAAGCACCTCCGAGCTTTCCTGTGCTACAGCTTCAAGTGGCAACACATCCTCGAACATGCGGGACAGGCAATCGGCGACCACGTTTTGGGTCCCCCTGATGTGTACGGCTTGAAATTTAAAAGAATTGATTCGGATCACCCATCGCCCTATTCGGCCCAGTTGTCGCGGGTGCGACAGTAACCAACTCAACGCCATGTTGTCAGTTTCAAGGACAAATTCTGTGTGTTCTAAGAACGGGCGATAGTGTTCCATGCCTAATATGGCACCTAGGCACTCTAATTCATATGTACTGTATTTTTGCTCTTGTTCTGATAATTTATGAGAAAAGAAACCAACCGGCCTTCGAACACCCTCAATTTCTTGCAATAGTACGCCTCCCACAGCCTTGGCGCTAGCGTCAGTTTGCAATATAAATTGTTTTTCGAAATCAGGAATAAGCAAGACTGGTGGATTTGAAATTGCTTCTTTGAGATGCTCGAAAGCCGACTGCTCCTCCTTACCCCAAATGAATTGGACATTTTTGCGACGCAGAGCGTTGAGTGGTACTGCCCACTTAGCGTAATCAGGAATGAACTTCGAGAAATACCCGACCATGCCGAGGAAACGGGAAATCGCCTTCGGTGACGAAGGTTTGGGGAACTCCCGTATAGTCTGTGTCCGAGCTGGGTCCAATTTAAGTGATCTATAAGAAATTTTGTGACCAAGATAACCAATCTCTCGCACAGCTATTGGGGTTTTTTCTCCGGATTTACCGTTAATCCGGCACGGCCGAGCCTCGACAAAACTTCGTCTAACAGTTCCATCATTTCGTCAAATGTCTTGGCGAATACGATTAAATCGTCTAAGTAATTAACAACAGATTTGTATTTCATATCGTGAAAGATCATGTCTATAAGTCTAGTCAGAACACAGCCTCCGACACTGATTCCAAAGGGAACTCTAGTATACTGAAAAAGGTTCCATGGTGTGGCAAAGGCGGTATATCTTTTGGATTCTGGCTTTAGTCCAATTTGATGATATGCTTGGTTTAAGTCAATACAACAGAAATACCGCGCCTCGCCAAACCACGAAAACGCTGTTTTTATGTCAGGTACTGGTACGGACTCAAACTTAACCTTTTGGTTTAACTTTCGGTAATCTATTACTAAACGGTGGCTACCATTTGGTTTTGGGACAGGGAAACAGGGCGATGAGTAGTCCGAAATAGACGGTTCAATTACCTTCTCATCTAACAACTTTTGAACAAGTTCCCTGCATATATTCATTTTTGGTGGGGCCATTGGATACGGGGGTATCCTAATGGTTGTCTGATCTGTTAATTGTATTTCGTACTGAATCAGGGTTGTTAGACCTAATTTCTTTGTCAAAACGTGCGGATACTTGATTAATATACTGTTCACTCTTGACGCTTGTTGTGGCGACAAATGTGAAAGATCAGTTGCACTGTTAGTCGGTTCTAAGGTTGGAGAGATAGAATCGTTAAGAGTGGGGCGTTTGATTTTACGTCCAACTGAATATTGGGTAGTTTTGACTTTGAGGTCTTGATTGAATTTAAAGAATACGTGTGATTGGCTGAGGTCTATTACTAGACCCGACCTTTGAATGAAATCAACTCCTAAAATCAAATCAAGGCTCAAATCAGGTACAACAAGAAAAGGTTGCACCCATGAAAACTTATTTACTTTAAACTGGATCCAGGCCGTTTTAAGAACGATCATCTTCTGGTCCCTCATGGCAGTTCCAATCTCCATGCTCACTGGCTGAATTTTCTTTATGATGCTATTGGATATTTTATCAAAAAATTTTTTGTGACATGACGCACCGACTAGCTCCAGTGTCTATCAACGCTGAGATTTCCAGTGATTTGAAATTTACTTTCACACAAGGCAAAGATGAATTATGGATGGCCATGACTTTCTCGGCAACTTGTCCTATATTTAGTTTTTTATTAATTTTTTGGAGTGAGATCGCACCTTGGCGCCTCACTCGACGTCCAAGTTTTTTGACATATTTGGAGCTAAGAAATCGGGAAATGCCATGAGCACCGTCCGATTCGTCTGGACAACACATCGCAGATGGATTACCGATTGTAGTGTTCATCGGGGATTCTCTCTTAAAATGGGCCGAGGATCCACATCTGAAGCAACCTGGTCTTTGACCTACATTTTGGGGGGTTTAAAAGCGGGCGCCGAATAACTGCCCCGCATGGCTGCTTGTGAATTAAAAAACCCTTTTTTGTTTTTAGAGACCGGTGGGTTGGCTTGCACCGCACCAGGATTTGGTGGAGGAAGGGCCAAAAAACTTGAGCCCGGGGCCAAACGAGGAAACTGATTATTAGGATTATTTACGGCACTGTTCCCAGCAACATCACCCCTATCAAATTGTTGATAATTTGGTCTCTGGTAGTAATTCTTTCTGGCCTGAAGCCTCTCTGTTTCTGCATATCTAATATTCTGGGATCGCACACACAGTGTTTCTAATTCAATTAGCGTTGTTGGTCGCGGTTCAAAAGTTAACCGGGCTCTTTCATCGGGGGTGATATTGGTGAGGACAGTGTCGATAATAGTACCATCGCTGAGCCCCAGCCGCAAGATCTTTGCCGCCGTTTTAATTTCACTGATGAAAGTAGATAAAGGTTCATCATCCCGTTGAAACCTATCAAAGTATTGCAACCTTAAACGGACTCTCAGTCTATCTGGTATGAGAAAATTTAATACATCTTCATGAAAGTTATTAAACGAGTAATTTTGGTTAAGAGCATTAATTAAACGGTGTCTTAGAGGACCTGTGGTATATGGGCATACGAGTTCCATCGCCAACCTCTCACTAATAGATGGTTGTGATTTCAATTCAAACATTGTTTTTAAGAAACTTAATAATTTTTGTGCATCCAACCCCTCGGTCTCCTTCAAACTTTTAAGAAGCCTGTCTAATGGGTGGGTTAATTTACCAAACATTTTGAAATATTGAGGTGAACTGATTATTGGAGTTTCGTCGCTAATCGGAATTTGAGCCACAGCGGGTGGTTGGATTTGGGTTTGAAAAACTCCCTCAGGCACACTCCTATGATCAGGGGCTATCCCCACCGCTCTGATCCCACTTTCAATTCGTGCTACCTGTTCAGCTACTGAGGAATCTCGACGCACTGAAACTGGTTGGAAACTGGGTGGTTGGCTCTGGGGCGAGGAAGTGTGACTAGGTACAAATGTATTTAAATTTGCGTCTTTCGCTTCCTCAACGACTGTCTTATCTGGATCCGCTTTTAAATGTTCCTCGAAGAGGCTTAATGTCTTTTGAAGAGACGAATATTGCTCCTGAGCCACCTTTCTCGCCTCAGAATCAATCCCCTTCAGTTTATACAAGTTTACTAATCGACCTGACACATGTTTTAGTCGAGCAATGATCTGCCTCGAGCTTCCATTCGCGTTGTCTTCCTTGTACTCATCGATTTTCTGAATTAAAGTTTGCTCTAACTGATGGCAGTAATTTAACTCTGCCTCAGGATCTGTAATTACTTTGGCAATGCAATCAGGCAGTGGAGGTAACCCCTGATCATACGCCTTACTGAGATTTGTTCGTTGGATATTTGCATTATCGGAGTCTTCAACTTTTACTCCCCGGACCTTTAATTCATATTTTACTTGGTCTACCAGTAATAAGCATGGTGATATTCTCTGGTTAGAAGCCATTTTACCTCACTTTCTAACGGTCAATTGTCATCTATTCAGGTTATTCAAAGAAGAAAAATGATTACATTTAAATTCCCAACGTTAAGAATAATTCCACTATTTTATGATGTCCGGCTCTATTCCAGTGGACTCCGTCCTTTTTACCGGAGTAATATTTCTTTACCCAATAATTAGGCTCATTTAATAAAGGAGTAAAAAGATCTATAACTCTAACTTTAGAAGCGGTATGAAAACTGTTCAAGTACTGATTACAGTAAGAAATATCAGAAAATTTGAATTTAGGACATGGTGGAATTTTACAAATGACCACAGTCTGAAAATATTTTCCCAGACAAGAAAATTTTCTTTTTGAAAGATTCAACATTGAATTTCAAACCCCGTTTAAGATCGTTAATACCTAATAAGATAACAATTGTAACCGAAGATAAATCTAAATGAGTATCGTCGATGAAACGTTCAAGGATGTGTTGCCCATCAAATACAGTAGCGCCTGACTTAGCAAGGTTGGCTACTATTCTATGAGCAAAATGTACTCTGAAAAAATTTGCCTTTGATAATCTTTCAAAGTTACTTGCACCTAAGAACACCAAATCTGCCATATAAAAAATAACAACTTATGTTTTTTTTATCTAAATAAGAGCTGAAAGAAAAGAGTAGGAGGGGGGGGGGGAATAAACAATTATTTTCCAAATAAATTGAGACATTCAAATTCTAAAAACTCACGAATCGATGACTTTCAAATTGTAACGTTTGACGATGGAACGATGATGATTGTGATGTCAAAATTTCGATGTAAGTCGATGCGTTGGAATCGTTGGGTTTTTTCCCGGGCGAATGAGATGCAGCGATGCGAAGAAAACTCCCTTTCCAGCGATTACTGTATTCTCGGTCAGCCAATCAGGATCACCATTGGTACATGAAAAAGACAAAAAGCACGGATCAGATAACAAATCATTTTAAATTTAAGTTAATTAAAAGAGATCACTGAAGGATCCAAAAAAAAACGCCTGGAAAGTCAAAAATGATCAAAATTCAGCAATGAGAGAGAAATTAAGCTCCGAAAAGGAAAAAAATCACCGGGCTTCGCTAATTCGGGGATGAATTAGGGAGACGACGGCTCGTCTAGAGCAAAAAAAAAAGTGTGGAGGGTCTTCGGCATCGACGGCACCACCATCCGAGTCAGCATCAAACAGGAAGATATAATAGTGAGCAGAGGACAACACCACGAAAATCGTCAGTGGGGAACCTGTCAATTCACACATTAGGTAATTAGAAAGTTGTTTTTTTGAAAGGCGGGCAATAGGTGGGGGAAAAACTAAATCTGAAAATACAAAAGCCTTTGAAGAATAGAATTTTTTTTTTTTTTTTTTTTTTTTTTTTTTTCAATTTGTCAAAATCAATAAAAAACTAGTACGTGTCTCCTTTTTAAATTAAACGCACAATGATCGACACATAAATAATCATCTGTACCTACTTTGGGTTGAGAATTCGACTCCGCGTGTCGATCCGCGAACGGCAGGCCGAAACAAAGGAAATTTGCCAAGGTTCCGCCGCCCGCCAAACGACACGCGACGCCGAACCCACCAGATTTGAAACAATTTCGGAATAAAAAAACTTTGGACTCAACAAAATACATCAAAACTTTGAACGTAATTAAAAATACGGCTCCTTCGTCGACCGATCGTCGTAGCAAAGGCGTCGCGAGCGAAATTCACTCGCGGCGCGGTCGCTAAAACGATCCGCCGGCGAAGAAAACGAAAATCAAAACAATAACACAAAATCAAATGATAAAAGAAAAGAAAGCGATAATAAAAGAGGGTGATACAAAGTGATAACTTATCCGAATCTACAGGCTAGGGGCCTCCCCTCCCCGAAGGCGAATCCATCTCGGTCGTCTCTCCACTTCGCAGCAGCGGACCTCCCTCCACTCGCGAGACACATTTTGATTCACGTAAAATACACAAACTACACTGGGGACTTGACTGATAAAAAAAAACCTGGGAGCACTTAAAACTGGGAAACTTTTTCACCGGATTCCGCCCTAGACCAATTCAATCCCATTGAATTGTCACCCGCGGAATCACGAAACTGGGAAAACTGGGGAAACTTTAACTTTAACCTGGGAAACTTTTAACTGGGGACTTTAAACTTTACACCGGATTCCGCCCTAGATCACTTCAATCCCATTGAACGATCACTCGCGACAATCACGGAACTAGGAACCTGGGAAACTGGGGAAAATATAACTTTAAAACAATAACACGATTCAATCAACAAAACTTTTCATCCTTCCTCCGATCCCGACAAGTCGAAACCGGCCGAGCAACGAGGAATCCCGGGGCGATCGGCAATCTCAATCCCTGAACCCCATAGAACCACGCTACTCTGGTACCATTTTGTTACACACTTCCAAACCCTTATCCACTTGCATCCTGGATCCCTTCGGAAGTGCGAACTCAACCTTCCCCGTGGATCTTTTGGTTCTATAAGAATTCGAGAATGAGACCACCAACCAACCCGGGACCCCCATGGGCCGGCCGGCCAACGACCGACCGAGATCAGAGAAAGAAAGACATTTTAAATAAAGAGAAAACGAATTATGGAAACAAAGCTATATTCATGAACAACTAATAAACCTGGATGACTACTGGGAACTGGGGAAATACATTGATAAAAATAACTTTACGTGAGATATGATTCCTAGAGATGAAGCGAAGTCAGCTGCTGCGAACGGAGAGGCGGCGAGAATAGGACTGTGTCGAGCCTAGAGTTGACTGATTCTACCCCGCGCGCAACCAGCTGACTTCGGCGTTGCCAATTCGTGACGCGATCTCCACGACCTCCAGCGGAGATCGAGGGGATCGCGGCAGGAACTGGTACACAGGCAGGAATTGAAATGAGAGTTTTGAGTGAGGTATATCAAAATAATAAAAAAGCTTTGTTGACTGAAAATGTCACAGTGGCATCACCTACACAATAACAGATCCTTTCTCAAGCAGGTTAGCGGAAACAAAAGAAGGAACGAGGGGCAGAGGCAGGGACGGGCCCCAGCGGTTGGCCGAGAGGCGAGTTCACAGGAATATGAGGGGTTGAATGTGTGAGTGTGTTACCGAAGTATTGAAATGCCGCTGTGTGCGTATCGTGTACACAGCCGGTGAGTTGATGGTGTAAGTGAGTCCGACACTGTCGGAGTGCCGCTGTGTGCGTATTGTGTACACAGTGGAGCAGTTGAGAGAGCTAGGGATGTACACACTCACCGACGCTCTCATAGCGCTGGTGTCGCTGCGCTCTCAAAAACCGTTTCGTTTTATAACATTGAGTGACCACTCTACCTATTTTTCCTTTATGAGAGAGTGAGAGAGAGAGAGAGAGAGAGAGAGAGAGAGAGAGAGAGAGAGAGAGAGAGAGAGAGAGAGAGAGAGAGAGAGAGAGAGAGAGAGAGAGAGAGAGAGAGAGAGAGAGAGAGAGAGAGAGAGAGAGAGAGAGTGAGAGTGAGAGTGAGAGTGAGAGTGAGAGTGAGAGTGAGAGTGAGAGTGAGAGTGAGAGTGAGAGTGAGAGTGAGAGTGAGAGTGAGAGTGAGAGTGAGAGTGAGAGTGAGAGTGAGAGTGAGAGTGAGAGTGAGAGTGAGAGTGAGAGTGAGAGTGAGAGTGAGAGTGAGAGTGAGAGTGAGAGAGAGAGAGAGAGAGAGAGAGAGAGAGAGAGAGAGAGAGAGAGAGAGAGGAAGTAAATATCTTGACTTGGCGTTCGGATATCAGCTTCTTTGGGAGTAAAATCAGAACGTGTAGTTTTCTGACTCGGCTGACTACTAACTCTGAGCTTTTGGGCGAAATCTTTTGGTGAAATACAAAGCGGAGAGGTCGTTTGCGGCTCGCGGTCATAAGAAGATGAGAAACGCACCGCGGAAAATCCGGTGGCGCGTTCTCTCGGCAATTGCCGCATACTTCTCTGACCGACGAGTGGAAGTCGGATGGACCTGGATCATAGACGGCGCGCGGTCGCCACAAGTCCAAGTCCACTGAAAGGTGCGATCAATACGCCGAGAAACGCGTCCGATCGATTATTATTTTCACGCTAAGGAATTTCGAATTTTTCGTTTTGTCCGGAAGCTGCGTGCTTATACATATACAATTTTTACAGCCTATTTAAGCCAGGTGGTCTTATTATAGGATAGGTACACGACCTTTTTAGGCGCATCCACTTTATTTTATCTTTATAAATATAAAGCTAACGCCCCTCCAGAATGTATTTTCTATTTTCCCGAAAATTGGCCGAAGCGATTTCCCTAAAATTTAGCATGATAATTCCTTAGAGTATTTCAAGGAGATCGATGAATTTTTTTCTTCGAAAAAGTAGTCTCTGAGCGGCGCAAATTGAATTTTAAAATTAAAGGGGGAGAACTTATTCTGTCGCTTGCCTTCCCTCTCCTCCGAGCCGCGTCGCTGCAGGACTCTCGCCCGACAGCTCTACGCTTGGCAGAGTTTCATTGGGCAATGTAGTAGAGTGTGTGATGGGGTTTTTCCCCAAATAATATTCAACTACTTTTTTTTAACGTCGAACTTGTTGCCGGCCTGTCCCCTTGCTAGCCAGAGAGCGTCATGAGGATCGGAATCACCAATCAGGTTCAAATGCTTGATTGGTGAAGCCGATCACACCGCGAGGTGGCGTGCTCAGGTGGGCGAGGAGACAGGGTGGCAACAAGTGGTCCGACATCTTGAACATTCGTCACTCTTATAGTTTCTTCGTCGTGAAAGTCACACACTGCTGTATAAGTAAATTGCTTTTTAACAGAATTATGCCGGCCTTATGGCCTGGCATAACTGTGCCCTTTTTAATTAAATAAGTTACAAGGAAGTCGGGGATACGTCGGAAACTGCGGTTCTTTTTAAATAATATATAATGTGTTTAGTTATTTCTCTCTGAGTATTTTCCTCACTAAAAATTTGACAACATTTTCTCTTTTTTTTTTTTTTTATCTTGTGATTACTGGGTCCACCAAGAGCTAGCTGGACACAAGCTCAGTAATCACAAGTGGTGGAGGGAGAAGTTCGTTTTCTAGCGAATCTCTTGAACACAGTCTTCCATATTTTCAATTTTCGTCGCCCATCTTAAGACTGTTGCAAATCCCTCGGTCCTTACGCTCATCGCTTAAACCTGAGCGCTCCGATACTTTCGATCTGTCATTTTTTATCAGTAGTTTTACCGTACTTCTTCAATAGATCGATTACCAATCATAATGATTCTTTAAATAAAAAACAAACTTGCTTAAACCAACTACCAACAAGCTCGTACATTGAAAAAAAAAAGTTCCTGTTGGAATAACATCACTCGTAATGTTAAAAAGTTAAGATGAAAATAATGTTGATTCAACAGACGCGACAGTTGTTTCAACACGACAAATGTAAAGTGAACTTCACACGTTATATTAGAATAACAAAATTAGGAATATTGCTTAAATAATGTTAAATCAACATGGCGGTAAGTTTGAAGTAACATGAATGAAGTTTCCCGCTAGAGCGCGCTGATGCGCTTCAACTTTTGTAAATCCTCTTTCTTTGCTGTTTGAGGTGCCGTAACTATTTTTGCGTGTTGTTTTTATCTAAATTTTGGATAGGAGGCTTTACTATCCATCTGTTGGTATAACATTTGTATTGCTAAGGAGAAAGTAAGTATTTATATTCCGTCGTTAAATGTTGGAGTCTTGAAATTCCAATGTTTTCCGTTTATATAGCCCCCGTGACTTGTATCCTTCTACACGTGCGCCCATGAAGAAGCATCCTAACTTAATATGATCCATTCAGTAATAAAGAGTCACGCTACGACGCGAGTACATTTTTAATGAATGATACAATTAAATGTCGAAATAGAGCTTGAAATGAAAGTTGCGCCCATAGGCCAAGGTACACAAAACTTCATCTTTGGTTTCAATCTACTTTGCCGGTCGTCTAATATATCCCCATTTCACAACTCCTGGAAGCTACCGAAATTTCAGCAAAATAGCTACCGAAGCTTCGATGGTGGTAAACTGACGTAATGTAATATTAACATGACATCACCATGTTAGTCCAACATAATTGAAGTCATGTTGATTCACCATTCTTGATTATGTTGAATCAACATGACGTAATGTTGTGCCCATTTTCAACATTGTCAATTCATTTTTACTTTTTTTTTCAGTGTAACCTTAGAATGCTGGCCACCGAAAGCACCCGCAGGGCGTAGGGTGCCTAGAGCGGCTATTATATTTATAACTAGCAGTCTACCCATGCTTCGCACGGCGCAGAACCGAAATCCGTCGGATCGCGCTTGGAATGTAATGAATCGTTTTAATCCGTAATGGGCCAAGTCCGAGTGTACTCGTTTTTTCCCTCTCTATTTCACATTCTTGATTCCATCTATGATTCTGATTATACGTCATTTTGGATGTAGTCAAAAATCACTTTAATGATAAGTTTTCCTTGGGCGCAATGAGTTAGACGGAAGGGGCACGGGTGAATGGGAGGGGGGGGGGGGGCTGGACTCCCCCAAAAAAATTATCATCCATATTTATGAAGATTAATCCAAACAGCAACCTTTTATCTCAACTCGTTCAAAAGTTCGGCCGGGGGGGGGGGGGGGGGTACGCCCGTTTTTGGGAGGGGGGAGGGGGGATAGGACTAAAACAAAAACCTCCGGAATAATGAATATTGGTCAAAACTGCAACTTTTTATCTCAACTCGTTCAAAAGTTAGACGGGCGGGGGGGGGGGGGGGGGGGAGGGGGCACGGGGGAGTGGGTAGGGGGGCACGGGGGAATGGGGGGGGGACTCCCCCAAAATAATTGCCATCCATATTTATGAAGATTAATCCAAACAGCAACTTTTTATCTCAACTCGTTCAAAAGTTCGGCGCGGGAAGGGGAGGGGGGCACGCCCGTTTTTGGGAGAGGGGAGGGGGGATAGGACTAAAAAAAAAACATGAATTAATGAATATTCGTCAAAACTGATGGAAGGGGAACGGGGGAATTGGGGGTAGTGGGATTGCCCAAAATAGTTGTCATCCATATTTATGAAACTTAATCCAAAACGCAACTTTTTGTATCAACTCAACACAAAAGACATAACAAAGTTAACTCGACATCAAATAAATAAAAAAAAAAAAAAAAAAAAAAAAAAAAAAATGCCAATCGGAGGTAACAGGAGTTTCGTTACACCCTGTACAATCAAGACACGCGACTTTCGTTACACCCTGTATAGTCAAAGAAGTCGCAACTCGTTACATACCATCCTTCGCGCAACTAAAAAAAATAAAAAAAAATAAAAGCAAAAATTAACACGCCAATCGGAAATAATCGCCGGATCAGCTGACGAAAAGAGGAAGAAGAGGATATCAAATCTGACACCGAAATGACGCAATACCTATCTGCTTCTCGCTCGCACTCTCTCTCGCACCCGTTGTCCTTACGGGAAAAACGCGACTTTCGGACCGCGATAACTCGGCCGGGGACCGGCGGATCGCGGAAAGCTTTCTTAGCTGACCTGAATCCGCGGGGGCGGAGGTCCACCGAAAATCTCGTCCCGATCGGTCCGGTCAGATCGGAGATACGCTGATGAATGAAAACGAGTCAGTGAGTGTGTCCCCCTTACGCTTTTATATATTAGATGAAACACGTTTTAATGTAATTTTTCAAAATTTGTTTTCCAGGTCGGCATTCTACTTTCCATTGATAAGTTCCGAGGCATTGATTCTAAACGACAAAATGGAAGGGATTATCGAGCGATCAGTCGTTGCAGGTAATTTTCCCAGTTACCTATTCTTTAAACAGCAACCATTTTTCTTTTTGTGTCACCAACAAAGCAGTCGGGAGGGAAAACTACGGCAAATTACCGAACTGACCATATTTACCGCCGTGCCACAGCAGTATCAAAGATGAAAGTACCTACGAAAAATTGCATGAACTGAGTTGTAATGTAGGCGGTAAGAAGCTCCTTCAAATATGGAGAATATTTCACGTGTAGTCCAACATATTTATACAGGGTGTAGTAAATATCTTAAGACGGCTCGGAACATCTCGAGCTCTATTTGAGATAAAAAAAGCGAGCAGTTTGCGCCATTTTCATAATTTCTAGTAAATTTGGAGGGGGGGTTGGAAATGTTTATCAAATGACGCCCCCTATCTTGTGATAACTCGTTCAAAAAAAACTCGTCTAGAGAAGAATAATGGCTCTGACCACGACTCATTATCTCAAACCTTTGCAAAATGCGCTCAAAGTTACCGCCATAAAAATAATGCCCCCCCCCCATACTTTGAAGCGATGTGCTCTAATAGGTTCAGTTTGTACCACCTTCATCACTTTTAGTGAATCAGTTTTTTGAAGGGGTCCGAGGTCCCCAGTCAGCCCTCGCCCGGAAGGGAGGATTCGAGAAATAATTCGACTTTTGGAAATGGAACTCCTATATCTGATTTCGAAAAAATATTTTCAACTAGCAGGTAGCCCGACTTCGCTCGGCTGATACCACTCTCATACTGACCCCTCTTAGTATTCCCATGGTACTCTATGGTGCCTTAATATAATGTGAAATATCTATTATGATAGTGCTATGATGCGCCTGAAAGGTAGGAAACATGAAGGATTTTTATTTATCTCTGTTTTGTTGATTTTGGCCCCAATGAGCTTATCAATGCACGTTGTCGGTATGTCTAATTTGTTGCCTACCTTTTAGGTATATCATATAAGTACTATGTTAATTTCTTTGCTTTCCGTGAAGACTAAATATTTTTGGAAAATTTCGTGTTTTTTGTTTAATGTGCAACATTGACTGTTCTCTGGAGGTTTTATCTGATCGGAGAGGATTGCATTATAAAAGAAGATAGGTATAAGGAAATCTGTGGAAGAAGGGCTTATGAAATAGTGAATGTGCTCTTATTTAGAATCCTCCATAACGAGTACATGGGGTTTCCGCTGAAAAGAACACTTGTCGCTCTTTGGGCCCTTTTTACCGCAGATGTCCTTTTATTGATTTCGATGAGTACATAGCATATCCCTGTTAAAAAGGAAATAAGTGTCACGGTACAGTTGGCAACATGACAATAATTGTTAGGCACATTTGCGTTTTCAAAATTAATGAATACTACATGATCTGCAAATCTTTCAGGTTTTAAAATTGATCGCTTAGGTCTAGACGATAAAACAACACATCATTATTAGCATTAACTTGGGGAGCTATTTCAGGAACAACGAGTGGCTTATTTTCTACATTTTCTTCCAAAGTATCTTG
Organism: Trialeurodes vaporariorum; assembly: GCA_011764245.1. Classification (NCBI taxonomy): domain Eukaryota; kingdom Metazoa; phylum Arthropoda; class Insecta; order Hemiptera; family Aleyrodidae; genus Trialeurodes; species Trialeurodes vaporariorum. The sequence continues at coordinate 35,243,132 of VMOF01000111.1, read as the reverse complement.
AAAAATTTCCATTCCATCATCGATTGCATTATTAATAGGATTATTAACAGGAGTATTAACGGACCAGAATGTTGGTTGCTGTTGAGTCTGTAGTTCATCGGTAGATTGAAAATGTAATCTTTGCGTAGGCTTACTCAATACTACTTCGTTCGTCATGGCCGGCATGGCTCGCTGTTCTTAGATCTCTCGCCTGAAATAATTATTGTTTTATATATCTGTGATAATCATTTTAAGTATTTTAATTATCTTTAATATAATCATCGTCCAGTATAATTATGTGTTCTTTCAATACGATCCACCTCTATTTCCTTAGTTCCTATATATTTAACCTATTTTAACATGGTAGCATCCCCGTGGTTCCGTGCTCGTTCAAAATTCTTCATCTCCATAATCACGTTTTTTCTAAGCGGACGATTTTTTTATTTTTGCTAAAGTGTCGTGAATCGCCTTATATCGTTGTCGCAATTTGTGTTAGTTTCATTGCCTGTTCAAAATGGATGAGGATAACTTCAGAATCCCTCTCTTTGATGGTACAAATTACTCAAACTGGAAGTTCAGACTAATGGCGCTTTTGGAGATGAAAAATTGTGCAAAGGTTGTCACAACACCGGAACGACCAAACGATATCAATGAGGCAGACTGGAATAAAGCTCTGAGTAAGGCCAAAAACTATCTCATCAATAGTATTTCTAATTCGCAACTTGAATTGATTCGAGATAAATCCACCGCCAGGGAAATGTTAGCAAAGTTTGACAGTCTTTATAATGTTCAAAATACTGCCAAGAAATTAATGGCTAAAAGGCAACTTTTGCAATTGAAATTATCTGATTCTGCCGATCCTTCTGAATTCTTTATCTATTTTGAAAAATCTCTTAATAACCTCAAATCAGCTAGCGAGAAAGTAACGGAAGATGAGAAATTAAATTACCTCTTAATTGCTCTCCCTTCTTCCATGAGTCACATCATTGACATCATAGATGCAGTCCCGGATTCTGATAGAAATGTTGAATATATTAAAATGAAAGTAAAAACAGCTTTTGATTCGCGCAACGTCGCACTATGTGGTATTTGACCGAAAAAGTTGGCATAAATTGTTTCTACTGTCCAAATAACTTGAAATTTGGTACCCGGAGGTACTTTTTAACGCTGAATTCAAATTTCGCATCAGTTTTTCAAAATTTGAAAATCCAAGATGGCTGCCGACAAATTCTTTGGCTAATCGGTCGGCAGCCATCTTGGATTTTCGAATTTTGAAAAACTGATGCAAAATATGAATTCAGCGTTAAAAAGTACCCTTGGATACTGAGTTTCAAGTCATTTGGACGGTGTTGCCAGATTTCACTCTTGTAGCGATGTAGCCCTTACAACACGTAAAAACGAGAATTTCGTGCAAAAACGCAAAATTCGAACTAATTTTCCCGGCAAAGCCGCATTTTTCCGCAACTTCTGACTTCAAGGCCTATTAGTACGCACTAAGGACTACCATTTCTCATATATATACCCGCGAGATGTGGCAGGATAATTAAACTTAAGTTCTCTTGAAAATCGGAAAATTTACGTTTTTAGCTAAAAACTTTGAAATAGCAAAAAAAATATCAAATTCAAATTAAAATTGGATAAAATAGGCATAAACTGATTGTAAATACCTTCAGGAAGACGATCCATGTACAAAAATTTTGTTCTGACTTCATTTGAAACACTTTTTTTTTACTTTTATTATAGTCTCGTGCTGAGGCTAAATTTAATGGTGGTAAAACTGATTTTTCCCCTGGTGGATTCTAGTTAAATTAATCTAGTTTAGACCCGCTAAATACAAGTTTCTAATGCAAAAATCTATGTAGATTCCGAATATCACAACAGTTTTTCCCAATAGCGACTTTTTTTTTTTTTAGTTTATGCCAGCTTTTTTGGTCAAATACCACATAGTGCGTCGTCTCAGAGGCAGATAACCTCAATTCCTTGAACATCAGCAACAGCAAGTCGAGTGGACGCAGAGGATTTAGCAGACCCTACCGAAGTGGAAGACCATCATCTCACTACAGAGGAAGAGGATTTAATCCAAACGTTTATTCTCATGGTTCAAATTTCAACGCAAATGGACACTCGTCATCTCATAACGTCAATCGTCCCTACAACAACCGAGGAAAATGGAATAACTGTTCTAACAACTATCAATCTGGTAATCAATCTAATCAGTGGAGATCTAACTACTATCATCCTGGCAATCAGTCAAGTAATTGGAACCCCAACAACAATTGGAAAAATTCTGCCCGAGGAAGAGGTCAATTGAATCAATTCAGGACGAATCGTGGACATGTAGAACAATCATCCACAAAATCAGCTAACTTCTTTGAAGGTAACCATGATGAAAATTCTATTTTCTGTAATCCTCATTTCATTCCATGTGATACTGATTTTATTTCATGTTATTCTCCTCATAATTCTAGTCATAACTCCTTTCATTCTAGTCCAAGTTCTAATCATATCTACCTATCTGTGTCTGAAAGTAAAGAAAGTAATGCAAGTAGAGAGAATATCGAATTTTTAATTGATAGTGGCTGCTCTGACCATATTATCAAAAGTGATAAATATTTTATGGATATTGAGGAAATGGAAAACCCTATTGAATTCAAGTTAGGCGATGGTCGCCAAGTACAAACCAATATTAAGGGCACAATCAAATTAATTTTGGCTAAATCATCAGGCGGTGAGGTAACATTAACTCTTCATGATGTTTTCTATGTTCCTTCAATTAAGTATAACCTCCTCAGCATTACTCAATTGACGGATATAGAAAACGAAAGTGTCACTTTCACCAATAATTCAGTCAAATTCTTTACCTACGATAACTTTTTGTTCGCTGTAGGAGAGCGGTCGAACAATTTGTACAAATTGTATTCTAAAATTGTAATTCCTAAAGTAGTAATGTCTGTGAATAAAATATGGTCAGGTAGTTCCAATGAAATGTCAGAGCGAGAGAAATGGCACCGCATTACAGGGAATTGTAATTTTCAGAACTTGGATAAACTTGTCAAACAAAAACTAGTTGAAGGCGCACCAACTAATTTTACTTATTCTCCTATTCAATGTGAAATTCGCATCGAAAATAAGATGACAAATCTGCCTTTTGCAAATAATAGACATAGAGCCAAAAAGATACTAGAATTGGTTCATACAGATGTGTGTGGTCCGTTTAATCCTGTAGGTTTTAGAGGAGAAAATTTTATTGTAACTTTTATCGATGACTTTAGCAAACTGTCAAAAACCTATGTGATCAAACACAAGAGTGAAGTTTTTAATTGTTTTAAAACCTGTATTTCTTTTCTAGAAAATTCATCTGGCAAAAATTTAAAAACCTTAAGGTGTGATAGCGGAAAAGAGTACATAAATAAAAATTTTAGTAATTATTTGTCAAAGAAAGGTATAAGTTTAGATCCTTGCCCTAGGTATACGCATCAGTTAAATGGTACAGCTGAGCGCCTCAATCGCAGTATTCTTGATAAGACTCGGTGTTTATTAGCAGAAGCCAATATCAACACTAAATACTGGCCCCTTGCAATCTTAACAGCAAATTATTTAAGAAATAGGACCATAATTTCTCCAAATTCTTGTAAAACTCCCTTTGAAACTTTTCCGAACGTAAACCTGATCTGTCCAATTTTCAAATTTGTGGTAGTAATGTTTTCACCAGAATTCCAGAGCCTTTAAGGCCTAATAAATTCTCACCTAAAGCTGTGAAAGGTAAATTGGTCGGCTACACCAACACAGACTATCAGATTTTAGTTAACGGAAAGGTTATTGTGCCCAGGGATGTGAAGTTCATCAATGGCAATGAATATTGTATTAAATCACAGGATTCTGAAGAGGAGATTAGTATTTCAAATGAAAAACTTAGGGTTTGCAAAGAAAGCTCCAACAAAACTGAATCTGAACCCAAATTTGTTAAATTTATTTTAAGTGAATCTGGTAATGTAGAAAATCATTCTAATGAAAATCTTATTACACCTGATCCAACTCCGTAATTTAACAACACTGGAGAGAATGAGAGAGAGGACTCTGCAACGCTAATTCCTGAAAAAAAGGAACGCCCTAAACGTACAATTGAATTACCGAGAAAATTAACTGATCATGTTTTGTTTATAAACTATGTTGACATTAGTGTTCCGGAAACTTTTCAGGAGGCGATGCAGAGCGAGAAATCGAGTGAGTGGAAAGATGCGATGAAGGAAGAATTGAAAAGTAATGAGGAAAATGAAACATGGCGGGTGGTAAGAGAACCTAAAAATGCAAAAATTATCGATAGCAAATGGTTGTATAGAGTCAAAAGAGACGGTAAATTAAAAGCGGGATTAGTTGCTCGCGGCTTTCAACAAACCTACAAAGATAATGAGGAAATATACTCCCCCGTAGCTAAATCTCAATTTCTAAAATTTCTTTTAACACTAGCCACAATTTTAATTTGTTAGTCCACCAAATGGACGTTCAAACTGCGTTTCTAAATGGTTACATTAAAGAAACAGTCTATGTGCGACCACCGGAAGGCATAGAGGTAAAAGAAGGTCATGTATTTAAATTATTCAAAGCTCTTTATGGCCTAAGAGAAAGTCCTAGAGATTGGTATGAGTGTTTTAACAATTTTCTCTTGTCTGTCGGTTTTGTCAGATCTCAATTCGATCCTTGCCTTTATTTTCGTAATTTTAGTGATTGTTGCCTTATTGTGTTAATTTATGTTGATGATCTCCTCATCTTTTTTCAAAACTTGGATAAAATCAAGGCTTTTAAGTATTCATTAGCTAATAAATTTAAAATGAAAGATTTAGGCGAAATTAAAAAGTATCTTGGAATTAATGTTAAATTTGATCGCAATTGCAAATTAATAACCCTAAATCAAACTGATTACATCGAAAGACGAAAGTGTCGCTAAAAAATTTCAGATCGCAGACTCTCGACTATTCAATACCTCGATGGAACAAAACCTGAAAATTCAGCATGGGGATATTGAATGTTGAGAAGATGTAACTGAATTTAGAAGTCTCATTGGCGCTCTTTTATTTATTGGTATGAATACTAGACCGGATATTGCGTATGCAGTTAATTATCTGTCTCGTTTTCAAACATGCTGTACTTCAACAATTTTTCAATATGGGCTTAGAATTTTAAAATACCTTTATAAAACCAAAGACTTAGAACTTTCAATTAGTGGTGAACATGCAAATTTTAAGAATCCAATAACATGTTACGTTGATGCTGACTGGGCGGGAGACCCGTTGGACAGAAAATCCACCTCAGGATATGTGATTAAATTATTTGACAATCCAATAGTATGGAAATCTCAAAAACAAAAAGGTATTACCAAATCTTCCACCGAAGCTGAATATGTTGCCTTATCAACAGCTGTGACTGAGTTAAAGTTCATAAAAGCTCTGCTGTCAGAATTTAATCTTGTCAAAATTTCAAATCCAATTCAAATCTATGAAGACAATTCTGGAGCGAAAGCTATTGCAGAAAAAGGTAATTTTACTAAAAAATCAAAACACATAGAGGTTCATAACTATTTTGTCCATGAAAACGTAGCCAACAAAACAGTTGAAATAATCAAAGTCGATTCTTCGGATAACGTTGCAGACATATTCACAAAACCATTGGGTTCTCAAAATTTCTCTAAATGTCGAACTAATCTCAATCTAGCATAAATATTCTCAGTAATTTGAATTAGCCCTTTCATTTTTTTTTGTTTGTCTCAGCAAGCATTTTTTTTTTTTAATAAAAAAAAAAAAAAAAAAAAAAAAAAAAAAACTTGTTTTTGTGTCAATTTTTATTTATTTAGGTTTGCAGTTTCTTTTAAAAGTGCTATTCTGCACAGCACTTCTAAGCATTGCGAAAGTCCAGGCAATATTCTCCCGAACTTTCGAGGAGGCGAATGTTATGTATTTGTGAATCTTTATTCTCTGTTTTTTCCATGTGAAATACTGTTTTATTTTTAATCAATTCATCTATGTGATCATTAGGCGAGGAATCTTGAAACCTTTATATTCTTTGTGTTCCAACATTTTCTAGTAATTTAGTGGTATTTTTTTTGTAATTTAGTTGTTGAGTTTTTAATTTTTTTTTCTTCTCAAAATGTATCTTCAAAGGAAGTGCCAAATGGTCTAAAGAACAGACATTTATTTGTTATTAGATTTTCTAAGTAGATTAATAGATTGATATGTAGGATCATTTTAGAAGTCATTCAAGTACCTCTCTTTGATCAAATTATGATAATTTCCTGTCTCAAATTCCATCTCAAGTCATTTTTTCTTGTGAAGAAAACAAAATGAGGATTTGTTTGTCCTGACAGAGTAGCTAACTGTCGAGATCTACAAATTCTATTTTTCCAATTTTTGTTGTACTCATCTGAGTTAAAAATAGTATCGTCAACCTGCTATTTCTTATTCTTACAAAGTTTTCTCTCATGCTCGGGGATTTATCATAAGGATTTTTTTTTATGTTAGATTCAATCAGATATGTAGTTAGTTTTATTTTGCTCATAGTATTTTTTTTTCTTGTGAATAATACTCCGTTGAACCAAGGAGGCGTGTTGAGTCTGTGGTTCATCGGTAGATTGAAAATGTAATCTTTGCGTAGGCCTACTCAATACTAGTTCGTTCGTCATGGCCGGCATGGCTCGTTGTTCTTAGATCTCTCGCCTGAAATAATTATTGTTTTATATATCTGTGATAATCATTTTAAGTATTTTAATTATCTTTAATATAATCATCGTCCAGTATAATTATGTGTTCTTTCAATACGATCCACCTCTAGTTCCTTAGTTCCTATATATTTAACCTATTTTAACAGTTGCGATTTTGATAATTGCTTCTACCATCGTTGTAAGAGTTGCCATTTTGAGGGTAAGAATTATTAGAATGATTACAGCTTGATCGACCATTGCATCCACCAGAGTTTGACTGTTGATTGTTTGAATGACCGTAGTTAACTTTGTGATAATTTGAGTGACCAGAGTTGGAGTTTCGATGACTTGGATAACCGCGATTGTTAGAGCTGTGGTTATGGTAATCTCGATGACTAGAATTGTAATTTTGATGACCACCAGAGTAATAATTTCGATGACCAGAATGATTAAAGTTGTTACGAGGACCATTTGAAAAGTTGCAATTTGACTGACGATTGGCAGGATAACTTTGACCTCTTTGATGAGTTTTAGAATTAATTTTATAAGCATTGATCGCTTCTTCAGATTTATTAACACCAAAACATCGGAAGTTGCTATTGATCTTTTCTTTGACTTATTCAATTTTGTCGGTAGTAATGGAATCTGACATCATTCAGATGTGAGTAACAATGAGGTAAAGCTGCAAGTAACAAAGCAAGCTTTTCAACATCAGTAATTACAGCACCACTTTTAGATAAATCATTGAAACGTTTTTCAAATTCAAGGAAAAACTGACTAGGATTTTTGTTTTCAACGTACTTGAGTTCAAGCAAACTTTTACGCAATTGAACTTGGACTGCAGTTGACTTCAGACGATAAGTTGATGCTAGTTTTTCAAGCATTTTCTTTGCAGTGCTCTCGTTGCAGATGAGATCAAAAATATTGTTACTCACTGAGTTAACCAGATAATGTTTAGCTTTCGCTTCCATGACGGCCCAATCTTCAGCTTTCGTTGGTTAGGTTTGTCGTCTACTTCAATTACTTTATTACATGATTTTACTTGGAGCAGCAGATTGATCTTGTATTCCCATCTTGTGAAATCTTTGCCATCGAATATTGGAGTTTTGATGAGGTCTGGATCCGACATGGTGAAAAGAACAAAAAATTGACACGAGGAACACGAGGTTAAATTTCCACGCGAAACAGGCACAGGTGAACTTGAAAAACACGAAACGTTTAAAAAACGGAAATGCCGGGGACGATTTTAATTCGAAACCACGATTATGCTACCATGTTAAGATATTTGAATACTCGATAAAATGAAATGGATTAATTAATAAAACGGATTAAAAAGGATAATACTTCTAGTTTTATTCTCTAGGTACTTGAAGGCGATATGACGATGATCAGTATGGAATATAACAAGTCTGCGCGCATGCGCAATAAGAGACTTAAAACAGTGATGCACGCAGTGATGCACTAAATACAAATTAAATTTACATACTGAACAGGAACCTCAAAAGTCTGTAGCTGCAGAAGATCACAGTACATACAAGCAGACCCATAAGTCCTGCGTTGACGATTCGACGCAACCCGCCCTACACGTAAAATAAACGCTCTCTTATCTTTCTTTTCTTTTGTTCTCTCAAGAACGAGAGAGGTTCGGGCTACGTGTAGCGCGGGTTGCGTCGAATCGTCGACACAGGACTAATGGCTCTGCTTGCGCATATAGCCGTCAAACCCTACTTATTCTAATACCTATCTTATTCAGTATTCTTCCGTGACCCTTAAAAGATTCATGGGGCCTCAAGGGTCTGACTCTGGATTTGAAGGCCAGTATCAGACCTCAAAACTACACCTCCCTTCTGCCTCTTCTTTATCCGCATTTTGTCTTCTTTCCTTCTGTTTATTTCTCCGTTTTTTATACTTTAGTTTTTTTCCCCAATTTGTTTTCCTTCATTTTTATTTCTTTTCCTCTTTTACTTCTTTTTTTTTTCTTTTCCCTCTTTTGCTCATGATGAATCCCCTACTTCCCTGGATCCTGGATCCTTTGAAGGTGGCCCCTCGTTCAAACGTAGGTAGCCTGATTGTGTATGAATTCATGGAAAACTATTTTTTTTCTTGTTTTAATTGTCTTTCCATTTTATGCAGGTATGAAATTTGCTGAGATTGCAGCAGCAGACTCATTGTTCTTAGGGGTTGTTTACATCGTACAAATGCTCATCACTATGGTTGTCCTCTATGAGGTATTCGATAACCCATTCAAAGGCGACGTCAACATATCCCTCTTCATCCTCCTACTGGCTGGAATTCAAGGGATTGTTTTTGGTGAGTACAGACATCATACCGTTATACCTAATGATTAAGATGTTTCAATAAACTGCAAGGAATGCCCAACAAACACTTTTTCACATCCAGCTCTCTCTGGGGGAGACTCATAAACCCTCTTTAATATTCTGGGGGAGACCCAAGACCCCCTTTAATATTCTGGAGGAGACCTCCAGACCCCTTTTAATATTCTGGAGAAGGCCTCCAGACCCCTTATAATATTCTGAGGGAGACCCTCAGACCCTCTGTAGCGTTGGTATCACTGCGATTGCTAGATTGTCACGTACCTAACGGACTACAGCCGTGATAGGTGTCAGCCCTGCTTGGGAATCAGCTGTTCACTACACTTCAATAAACTCTTGTTATCAACGAGCTACAGCGATAGAGAGGATTTGTGGGGCGTAATATTTAAACTTCACGGAGGCAGCCATGGCTGAGATCTCTTATGGCCGTTTTTCACATAGTCTCGGTTTGTTTGCCTAATTTTTTTTAACCTTTAAATTTTTTTTTAAAAAAAATTGCCACAAATACATTTGAAATTGGTTATAAACGATAGTGGAAGTGTTTTAGCGTGGATAACTGGACACAGAACTCGATACAACTGTTTCCTTTGGAAGGATTTGCGCACGATAAAGAAACTGACACATAACAGAATTACCTATCCTAAATTTCTCACCTGGCGATAGTTGTATTGGAATTCTGTGTCCAGATAGCCACTTTTAAATACTTGCACTTTCGTTTAAAACCAATTAAAACTTTTGATTTTAGGTTAAAACAAGTGAGGCAAACAAACCAAATTCAGATCGTCATTCTGTCACACTTTGAGATAGGACTTATAACTGTTAACGCCATCAACTCTCATCAAAATCAAATACAGTGACCAAAACGGCTTCCCCAGTCCTCTTAAGAAGCGCCCCTCTCCCCGTGCTGGGCACTTGTCGGAGAATTTTGACGTAATTTTTGTCGGGACTGACTCAAGTCTCTCTTTATTTTTACACATTTCTCATGCCAAGGAGTAAATTAACAGTTGTTTGTCTCGTATTATTAGCTCTATTCTTGTATAAACGGGTCCTCATATCGCAAAACAGTTTGTTCATCTCTTAACTTTCATTCTCTCTCTACTTTTAAATTATTAGCAATTTTAGTGGACCAATTTTTTAATAGCCGTATGTGTTAAGTAGACTTACACGACGTAGACCTGTTTTTGGACCAAGAGCCTGTAGACCTTTTTGTAAAGTAGAGACTGTTATATGTTGTAAAAGACTATATGTAAGGGTTTAATAATAATAAGACAGTTGATTATGCCATGACAGGTCGGGATGTATTCTCTACCAGCTACGACAGCCCCGGCTGGTTAGGTTCTAAGTACAGTGCTGCCACAGGCGGCAGGCAGACATTATACAACTATACAACATGCTCCTTTTTTTTTTTTTAACTTAAATATAACATCACAGAGGGAGCAATGGAATGAATAATTTGTAGAACAAAATTTTTCATTTGTCAACTTAAAAGTTCGGTCATGATTTCTTCAGAATTTGAAGCGTTAATTACTTATAATTCAATGAAGAAAATTATTTAAAATTTAAATACAGTCAAATCACTATAGATTACCAAACTGTTTAGACAAGAGTTCAATTTGAAGTGAGAGAAGTGGATATGACTGACTTACAGACTTAATTGACAAGAAGCTTCATTGAGACTTGTTTTATTAGACACATTAGAACTAGACATGTACGCTTTTGACTTGCAAAACCTAGAAAAATGATTGGACTTTTGACACGTGTGACATTGAATTCCTATGGCTGGACATTTAATTACATGATTAGTTAGACCACAATTTTGACACGAATTTCGGAAAGATTTAAGATTTGGTTGCATTTGATATTTGTGCAACTTATTCTTTACCTTCTTAGAATTTTGATTTTTGAAATTAATTATGCTTTGACATTTACTAGTTGACTTGAGATCATGGACTTGTTTATTCCGACAAAATTTGGCAAAGTGGTTAAATTCATGACATTTCCAACAAATTATACCTTGCGCTGGACATTTGATTTTGTGATATTGCTGACCACAATCTGTACACTGATTTCTACAATAATAATCATTTTTATTACTGGCTTTGAGATCTGGCAAATGACTTACATGATTATAACTTTGATTACCGTTGACGAACAACGGCTGACTACATTGATTGTGAGACTTAAACATTTTAGTTGACTGATCTGACTTACAATTGTTATCAGATTCGCTTTGTGACGACTCTATGGCAAAAGAATTTGGTTGCAGTTCACTAGACGACTGTTTAATGCAACTGACTGGGATTAACGATGGACAATTAACATCAAGATTTAGCGATGACTGAATAATTGACATATTTGACGGAGACTGACTGACTGACTTTTCTGACTTATTTGAAAGAGACTGATTGACATTTATTTTAGATGAATTCTGATCAATTTTTGAGTTTAATGAGGACTGATTAACTTTTGCTTTTGATGATAACTGACTATTTGACAAAGACTGATCAATTTTTGTTTCTGACAGTAACAACTGACTATTTTTATAATTTGCTAAAGATTGACTACTATTCGCCTTTGACTGACGAGTTTGACGACGTTTGGCTGTACGACTTTGTTTGACACATAATTGATTGATAACTAAATGATCATTTTCAGCGGACGTTGAAGATTCACAGATTTTTTGACTTAACTCAGTAGCTAGGACACTACCACTAGACATAGACTTGTGAATTTCAAGACTTGACAAAGTAGACTCATGATTATTTGACAATTTTGACATTTGAAGTTTTATTGCAGCTTGCAATGTTTCTTCTAACGTTGCATTTTCCTCTGGTAATAGACATTTTTTTAAAAATTGACATTTTTCGTTCAGACCACAAATGAACAAAGCTTTGGTTAGACTTTCTTGGAGGAGACCAAGTTTACATTTGGAACTTAAGGTTACTAAAGCAGATTTGAAAGATTCGAGACTTTCGTCTTGACATTGTTTTCTATTTAATAAAGAGACTAATTTTTCAGTTAGGCTGACTTGTGGCAAAAACTTTTCATCCAACCTAACAATAAAACTGTCATGATCTATGGTTTCATACTCTAAATCAAGTAAATTAAAATTATTGCGGACTGACGTACCTATGAAGAGTAGGAGTAACGAATTTTTTTCGAATATCTGGGACATCTTGGAGATTTGCTCTGACTAGACATTCATTGAATTGTGACTTCCAGTTTTCCCAATTGACAGACAAATTTCCTTCCGTAGACAAGGGAGGACAGTGACACATAACATCCATTTGGTTTGACATAACGTTACTTGGTAGGTGACGGGATGACTTAACACATGACTGGACAGACAGACTGACTTGAAATTATAACTTGACTTGGACAGTTTGAGAAACAAAGATTTATAAACCGACAATCATAGATGTTCCTGGACAATTGATCACAAAGACAGACAAAAGACAAGTGATCTGACAGGTGAAACGTAGACAAGACAAGATGATCGTAGAAAAGAATATGTGATTGCACTGATCACGACTAACAGACTTGTGACTCGACTCGATTTGACGTAAGACTTTATTCGAAGATCAAATGAATTTGATGGAAGGCTTATTTGAGAATTGACCGAAGACTTTGTGTGAGACTGGAAACGACTAGACTTGAACAGGCTTGACCTGACGGATAGACTATGTTTGACGGATAGACTATGTTTGACGGATAGACTATGTTTGACGGATAGACTATGTTTGACGGATAGACTTGAATTGACGGATAGACTTGACTTGACGGATAGATTTGATTTGACGGATAGACTTGACTTGACGGATAGACTTGACTTGACGGATAGACTTGACTTGACGGACAGACTTGACTTGACGGATAGACTTAACTTGACGGATAGACTTTACCAGATAGACTTGACGGATAGACTTGGACAGGATTCGCAGAGACAGATTTGCTTTGACTGGACCGGACATGAAGAGACGGAATGACCTGCTTTGACAATGACTTGACTTGATGACGATACTGATGATTCAGACGACGATAATTTCGATTCGGAATTACACGTGCTGCGTGCTCGACATTTGAGGTTAGGATAGAACGTTCGACGAGGAATGACGAAAAAAAAATTAGATTTCCAGGAACAATGACTTTAGACTTGAGGACTTTCTATCCAGAAAACTTATTTTCTTGGACGAGACGATTTTTCGACAGACGTGACGACTGGAAGACAAAGACGATTGACGAGACGAGTGCGTTATCACGGCTATCGCGGCGAGACAAAGTGCCGGACGAATCGAACCAACTAATAGAAAAGTTGCACGAACGCGATTTTACACTATTGACGAAGACGAACGTGAATTTTTACCTCGAACCTGACACCATGTTATATGTTGTAAAAGACTATATGTAAGGGTTTAATAATAATAAGACAGTTGATTATGCCATGACAGGTCGGGATGTATTCTCTACCAGCTACGACAGCCCCGGCTGGTAAGGTTCTAAGTACAGTGCTGCCACAGGCGGCAGGCAGACATTATACAACTATACAACAGAGACGTATTTGATAATTAGGCTTATTGTGGACCTATTAAATCATACTTTATGTCATTAGACGTAATTTATTAGACTTCGTGACCGTAGACCAACTTTTAGTAGACCAAACTACCTGCAACCAACGAGCTATAACTTTAGAGTGGCAAGCAAGGAACTTTCCGCTGGTTCACTCTTGTCACCTAGGGCGCCACCATCTTGCCGTAAAAATCGATTTTGAGGTTAAATTTTGTAGGTCGTCGGTCGTTTAAACTCGGGAATCGCCGGAAACGACCAACAAAATTTAACCTCAAACCTTGGAATCTGCCGTCCAAAGTCCGCCTTTTTCCAGGATCACTTCTACCCTATGTGGCACAAAGTTAACCTATCCAATGCCACTCTAAAGTTACACCTAGCTCGTGGCCTGAAACCTAAACTTTGACCTTGAAAAACCGGGGGGGAGGGGGTTTAAAAAACCTAAAGCAAAATGCCAGTGACCTAAAATGTTTTCCCTGCTTTTACAAAAATTTCATCCCGGACAACAGTTTCCATAAAATTCGGTTAACGATTGAGAACGCAATCCCGAAAGCATATTTTCCAAAAAACCGAACCGAAAAGGAAATCCAACAACTCCGAACTCGGCTGAACGACGAAGAACGATCAACGAAGAACGACCAGAATGAAACTCTCATCCTCATCAGCTGACTGGCGCTGTCACGAAACTCAAACGCAGGCTATCCGGGCGTCGCGTCGCGTCGCCCAATTCCCTCCCGATTCCGATTCCCTCCCGTGACGCTCTCCGATACATACCCGATTCCCTCCCGGTGTCGAGTAATTTAAAGAAATGGCAACGTCGCAACAACAAGTTTAATGATAAAAACTAAAACTAAACTCACAATGTCAGGAATGTTCATAGTTTATAGTTCGGACCGTAAGTTGATAGGCAGGCAGTACAAAATTTTAAGATGCTCGGATAAAGAAAATGGGTTCAGTCGATAGACCGTTTCCAAACTCTGCTTCACAATCATAGACCATTTAAAAACCTTCTCCCTCCCTTACCTTCTTCCAGCAACCATGAACCGTTTTCAACCAAAAATAAAATTAAAGTTTAGGTCTTTACTCAGAATGTGAGAATTTAACAATTAAAAAAAAAGAAGTTTTTGAGCTTTCTAGAGACTGATAAAAAAACATGTTCCAACCATCCCAGATTTCTACTATAGATTCAATATTTTCGTAACGTCACACTAAAACGGTCTTTATGACAGATGAAAGCTCAGTTGGTTTATATTTCTGTCGACAGACCATAATGCGCAGAGATGCAAAGGTACCTCCAGCTTAAAGCCATCTTTCGTGAAACGATCAACAGTATTGAGCTCTATAATCATCGTCAAACTCTGAGGAAAGAGTCACTAATCGAGGAGCGTAAGCGAAGAGATACAGAATACAATGCGTAATCTTTGGCCACTTAATATGACGTCGGAGGGAAACCTGGTGGCCCACATCGCTTTTGTAACTTTGTTTGGATGTTTTATCAATTTAAAATTGCCTCATGCTTGCAATACGTCTTGAGACGCCTTTACGCAGGAGACGTAGATATTGATGCGACTTTTCGTGCACTGGAGCTATTGTTATTGCGTCACGTCTTATTGAAGGCGCATTTAAGGCTCAGGTATTATTTGATTTCAAGCCGTGGAGGCGACGCAAACGGAGGCAACATTTTTTGCTTTAACCGACTGTTTTTATTTTTTGTTTCAGGGATTCTGATAGCGTTGAATGCCAACTCCTATACAGAGGGCGCGTATTTAGGAATTGGAAGTAATCTTGTCCTAACTTTTATCAGTGGTGAGTTTACATGTTGCAAGTCTTTGTGACGTCAAGTATACATTTTTTGTGTTGCAAAGAGAAAAAAAACAACAAGGCCCCAATGGGAACCCTACCAACCTCTCCCGAATACGTCTTTGGGGGCAACACAGGCATAATTGGCAGAAGGGATTTGTTGAAGGGAAAATAAATTAATCGGGCCCCACTATATGAACAAGAGTATAACATTCCGGGGGGGGGACTAAAATCACTTGCAGATGAATTAACGATTTTTGTGTTTCTCCAAGAACTGCCCCAACTGCAGTTGTGACGCTTTTCGGCGAAGCCCTTCAATTGAATCAATTAGTATTTCAAAAATTAACTTACACCAATGGCGGTCTTTGAAGGCTGAAGCCCCTCCACTTTTTAGGAAAGGGCTTCAAAATTGGTAAAAGCAAGGGCTCAAAAAAAGTTAGGAGCAAAAAAAAGCTCCCCCCCCTTTTTGAACCCACGGATTGCCACTGACTTACATCTTTTTATAACATGTAGAAGTCAAGTAAAAAACGCCCTAATTATGGAATTCACGCTCTGTAACATACTAAGAGAAATAGGCACAACGCACAAGAAAGCGAGTCAAAGTTTGAGTTTGGTTGGACATTTCCCTTTATACTATGATTTTTTCCAAGTATGCCCAACACAAAACATTTTGAGTCATAATGATTGTGAGAGATGAAAGGGTCAATATTCAATGAAATTTTGCTGGGATTAAACTCACTATAAAGTAAACCCAGTGGCGTAGCCCGGGGGGGGGGGCACCCCGGGCATCAAGTCTCGGGGGGCCACCTTTTTTTGCGGCTAGGTAAAAAAAAAAGAGGGGAATAAGCAGGGGAAAAGTAAAAAAGAGGTTAAAAACCTTTTATTTTTTAATTTCTAAGAAAACATACTAATTACTGCTGAAGGAACAAAATACACTAAAAAAGCCATTGCTGCCCTCCTCTGCTTTTTTTACTTCAATATTGCGATAGAAAGAAAAGATGCCGTTAGGACTCTATTTTGCAACGACCGATTTATCTTGAAATTAGAGATATTACTGGATCCGATTTCCTTCGTTTTCCGAAAACAACAAGTTTCCCCCTCCCCACAAGTTTGAATACTTCATAATTTCTTTTTTCAAAGCATCAAAACCCCTAGTTACAAAGTTTTATTCTTATCTCAAATTTCCGAAAATCATGCCCCGCCTGTTTGGTATGATATAACATTATAGAGGAAGAAGTTGGAATTTAAAGCTAAACATCTTTTATACAGGGTGTTGAAAAACTGTTCCCGAATATTTTAGGGGCGGATTATACAGGTCAAAATAAGACTCTTATTTCCTATAAACATGTGTCAGAAAATGCCCCCCTTTTGAGCTACAGCCCCCCCCAAAGTTTTAAAAAATTTAAAACTCCCACTCCCAAAATGCGTGGCAAAGGCGTGGGCTCCAAAATGTACCTCGCGTCGGCGATGTATCGCATATTTCAAAAAGCAGGGGGTATTTTTTATTTCATCATTCATAAGGACATAAAAAACTTCTTTCCAACAGTGTGCCACACTTTATCATTCCATTTTGGATGCAAGCATCGTGTTGAAGTCCGGTTTGCGCCATTGTCTTTCTCTTTCTAAAGCTTTTCGATTGATGTATCACTTGATGGAGGAATTTTTTTTGGGGGGACGGCCCCCCATCCCAAATGTTTAAATGGGCGCCATTTTGGATAGACGCATTGTAGCGACTTTGCGTTTACGCCAAATTCTTCCTTTTTGTAAGACCTTTCGATTGATGTGTAATTTGACCCCTTTAACATTTGTTTTTTTTTAGCTAGGGCCCCCCAAACTCAAAAGAATTTGGGGGGCTCTGCGCCCCATCTTTCTTTCTCCGAATGATGGCGCACTGTTGGAAAGAAAACGTTCTGAGAATTCAGATACTTTTTAGTTTTTGAAAAAATATTAATCAGAACCGAAGTTATGGGCCTCTAATGTATGGGGTAGCTATTTGGCCGCCATTTTGTTTTTTAGGGGGCTACCGAAAATCTGAAAAAACGAAGTTGTTCAGTTTCTTATGTCCTTTTGAATGATGAAATAAAAAATATCCCCTGCTTTTTGAAATATGCGATATATCGGCAACGCGGAGTACATTTTGGGGCTCAGGCCCATTCCTAAGGGGAGTGGGAGCCCCTCAACATTTTTTCTGAAGTCACATAGGGGTAATAGATTATTTCTGAATTTGTCAGATTTTTACAGCCAACCAGGCGCTCCTAGCAAAAGTGTGAAATCATTTCTCGGACACCCTGTATATGGACTATATGTCATACAGGCTGTACTTTCCTTCTAAATTGTTTGATCATTTTAACGACTTATTTCCTTTTTCATCTGGAAAGATACCCCAAGTAAAAAATTGCAGCAGAATTTTATTATTATTTTACATTACTTAATTAAAGTAAATTAAATAGCTACGCGAAAAATCTGAAAAACAGAAATGAAAGTAGAAGTAAGCTTTAAGCGCGCGGGGGGAGGGGGGGGGGATAAATTTCAAGGTCCGCCCCGGGCGTCCAAATATCTGGCTACGCCCCTGAGTAAACCTATGATTTAAGCGAATACAAAATTTGTGATTAACGTTTACCTTTTCTTTTCCAGGTATGGTCTGGCCAATTGAGTCTCATCACTACCTTCTACGTGCAGTTAGCTCATACTTCCCATTGGTGTTACCTGTAGAAAGTTTACGTGCTGTTACGGCGAAAGAGTGGGGTATAGATCATCCGGTCGTTTTCAAAGGAATCATTTCCTCGTTTGTTTGGGGAGGAATATTTATTTTGGCTATTTTTGTGACGTTAAGATATAAGAAGAACGCTTTAATTGTTCACAAATAGTTCAAAGGAAACTGAAGCGTTTTGTAAGAAATCATGTGTAAAAATAAAGTCTAATTATGTCGTTGGCTAGTCACATATTTGCAATCAAGTGATAGCGGTATTCATGTGGCAGTGAGAGAGTTCTTTGTTAGTGTAAGGTACCCTCAACTTCTTTTCCACTTGCTGATAATAAATTCCCAAATTTTTGGAATCATACTATGATTCTGCATATTTGAACCGATTACTGTTGAAAAATGCACTCTGGTGCAACTCCGTAGTAGAATGCCAGTAAATAGATACTTATAGCCTGCCCCAGAAAAGATTGGGTTTGAATTTTCTATAGTCTTCATGAAAACATCAGCTTCTTACTGCTCCTAACCAATCAGATTGCCTTATCTGAGGATGTCTATCGATGTTTTCAATCAAACCTTGTTGTCAAGTCCAATCGTTCATGGGACAGCGTATACCCTCTTTCAGCCCATGTACCATTGATAAAATATTTCTACCACATTAGAACATTAGTTGGACATTAGTTGGATGGTAAAATAAATGGTATATTTTAAAAATGGACGAATTGTGGTATCGAAATGTGTAAAATGAAAGAAATTAAAGTAGTAAGAAAGCATATCAAAACATTGAACATTAATGTCATCAATATTTTAATGTTCATAGCGAGCATTGATCTGGTACCATTAAAATGTTAAAAAATTACTGTACTTAGAGTGTAAAAGATAAAAATTCATTGAGAATTCAATGAAAAGATATTTAAAATATAGGAAATTTAGTGTTATGAGTTGGAAGAAAACTTTTAAATTTGAGTTCTATTAGTTCTAAGTTCTAAAAAAAAAAAAAAAAAAAAAAAAAAAAAAAAAAAAAAAAAAAAAAAAAAACCTTTCCTCCGTTTTAAACCCCAACTATGTCAGTCTCTTTCATAATGTTTGAAGTGAGTGATAAAATTTAATATAAATCTTATTTTGTTTATTTATTTGTAATTGAAGTTTATGTAATTTTCTACATTTGAATTGTTTATACTCTGTTCACGATAAGAAGGCGGGTGAGAATTCAGGTAGTAATGCACTATTTAGCAACAGTGCGGCTATACCGGCTACTCCAACCCTTCGCAGTGGCCGTTGTTCTTCCGACTTCTCTCTTCGCACGGAGGATTTCCAAGAACCGACAGACTCAAAAATTTACACACGCCCAGTAAAAATTGCGAACGGTCGAAAATACAAAAAAACGGACGAAATTTTCGCCCTAAAGGGCCAAAACTCGGCAAAAATAGTCGACTTTGAATACTGATGACTTTCATAAATTCGATATTAGACGAAATATCCTGAATTTAATTCGGACTGAAAAATACGAATTTCTGAGAGTCATCAGTATTCAAAATCGACTATTTTTGCCGATTTTTGGCCCTTTAGGGCGAAAATTTCGTCCGTTTTTTTTTTATTTTTGACCGTTCGCAATTTTTACTGGGCGTGTGTAAATTTTTGAGTCAGTCGGTTCTTGGAAATCCTCCGTGCCAAGAGAGAAGTCGGAAGAACAGGCCACTGCGACGGGTTGGAGTAGCCGGTATAGCCGCACTGTTGCTAAATAGTGCATTACTACCTGAATTCTCACCCGCCTTCTTATCGTGAACAGAGTATATATTATTTCTTTAGTTGCATTAATGAATCGATTTATTTATTTAATTAATTTGTTTATTTATTTTTTTTTTCACCCACTTGGTGAGAAAAGTATTGTTATGGTCTGCTAGATAATAATATATTTTTTTCTTATGTCACACGACTTATTATCATAATTCTCATTAATTAATTCAGGGTCTCCACTGAAATGTATGTATATTTATCGTTATTCTTAAATTATTCACTATTTTTTTTATTGAATGTGAAATAATATTTAAAAAAATACTTTTATACGATTTTTTACCATTTTAATTTAGGTGTTTGTTAGGTTTTTATTTTTTGAATATAGTCAAAAAATAGTTTTATTGTAGTCATTTTTTATTTAATGGTTTTATTATAATAATTTTATTTTATTCTTGTACATTACTTTTTTATAAAAGTACTTTGTCAACAAAGAAATAAAGGAGTGAATGAACTGAATATTTTTTTTTATAGTACTGTGAATTATTGATGCTTCTATAAACACACTACGGATTAGTGCAGTTTCTAGCTACTCAGATTTGAATATCATCAACATCGTGTACTCTGTTCAAGATAAGAAGAAACCTGACGATTTAGGTAGAAACGCCCTTTTTTGCAACGCCGAACCTTTAAATTCGAGCCTTTGCACTCACAAGGGCTTTGTCCGACTCGAACCTCCACCGGGACAAGGCAATGCCGAGAAGAATACCAGACAATGAATTTTATCCGCAGCGTCAAATTAGAAATAAAGGTTACCGATATGACAAAATAGATGACACTTCGGCCCATCAAAGGGTCACCGGTCGTCGACAAAATTAGTCGAACAACTAACCACCCTCGGAGATTCATTTTTTAAAGAATTTATTTATGGGTGTAATTTGATTGGATTGTTTGAAAAATGAATCTCCGAGGGTGGTGACTGGTGAGGAGTCGATTTCGACTAATTTTCCAAATTTTCCGGCTATAAAAACCAGATTGCATTGGTCAGGGTACTTCCCTGGATGTTCCGCAGCGTTTCCGCGAAAAAACACTTTTTTCACAATATTACGCGAAACACCAAAGGGTCCCCCCTTTCACAGCAACCCAAAGAAAGCAAGGGTCCCCCCCTTTGGTGTTACAGATTTTGGTGTGTGATGTGGCGAAAAAAGTGGTTTTTCACGGAAACGCTCTGAGGCGGTAAACTATCTACTAGCATGCTCAAATCCTCACCATCCACCAATGTAGTTTTATCATTTCGGACCGACATTTTCCGGCCTCTGGTGGTCGGTGGATAACGCTAACATCTGCCATTTGATTTGCATTAGACGCGACGGCGGCGCCCCCAAGTAGTGGTTGGCGAACAACTCAATTTTCCCATTTGATCACAACAGGAGTGCCCAACCCCCCCCCCCAAGCTTGCATACGAGTTACCCCCCCCCCCAATATCAAACTCCCACCCCCCCATCCGAGAGGTATGGAATACCCCTCCCCCGGGAGAGAGGGGGGATCCGGGAGCCCTCCCCCGAAATTGCAATGCACCCTCTGCAATGCATTTTTAAGGACTTTTTTAGTCAAAATAGAACACTTTTCTCGTAGTTCACGGAGAGGTAAATTTTGATGTGAGCGGGTAAGCGCTGAAGGCGCCACATGCTATCCGGTATTCACAATCATGCAGTATTTTATCAGACGCATGAGTAGTATCGATCAAAAGATGTATTCAATGAAAGAACATAATGTCAATATTGAGGGTTGGTTAAGGGGTATAGTTTAGATAGTAACGTTCGGGGGGTATGACTGTGGCGCGTGTCCTTGGGGGGGGGGGGGGGGATTCGGTGGTAGAATTGGGTGGGGTGGAATTCAGAGGGGTATAATTACGGGATATACAGGGTGTGGCAGACCACCCGTCCACTATCTTTATTTCAAAAACGGCCGAAAATTGAGCTTCGGGGGCCAAACTATCATAGGGTATATCGATCCCAAGGAATCCAATGAAAATATTTTCAGCCCCCCAAAACCACCCCTTGGGAGTTATATAGGGGGGTGGGTACCCGTATCTCAAAAAAATCAAATGGAAAGGGTATGTTTTGACATTGGAATCTAATACGGCATAAAAAAATAAAACTTTTTTATCCCTAAGTTTTTTTTCTAAAAACCCCCCTTCTTTAAGTTAGGGGTGGTTTTCAAAAAATTTAGGGGTAATCTTTGACCCTCCAAATCATTGGATTTCAAAAACCAGGAAGTTTCTGAAAGGGCAGACCAAGGGCTTTCTTTTGATGTATCACATGCCTATTTTTGTGAAAAAGGGTACAAGGCCCCCTCACCCCAAAATTTTGTGGCTTCGGGGGGCCCTACGTAAAAATTTTCAAGTGTAAAGGTATGGCTTGTGATACATCATTTGAAAGGTCTTTCAGAGACGAAAAAATTGATACCCCCCAAAAGTCGTAAAAACAACCCCCTTCCAAAATGGCGGCCGCTTTAAGGTTAGGGGGCTCAAGGGGGGACCTTCAGAAAAAATGATCCAAAATTGAACGATACATGGCTAAAAGGGTCTTAAAAAGAGAAAAAAATGGTTCAAACCGCGAGTCAAACCGACTTTTCAATCCAAAGTTACGGCCGATTGAAATTTAGGAGTGGTTGGGTTTCCCAAAAAGGCACCCCTAAATTTCAATCGGCCGTAACTTTGGATTGAAAAGTCGGTTTGACTCGCGGTTTGAACCATTTTTTTTCTCTTTTTAAGACCCTTTTAGCCATGTATCGTTCAATTTTGGATCATTTTTCTGAAGGTCCCCCCTTGAGCCCCCTAACCTTAAAGCGGCCGCCATTCTAGAAGGGGGTTGTTTTTACGACTTTTGGGGGGTATCACTTTTTTCGTCTCTGAAAGACCTTTCAAATGATGTATCACAAGCCATACCTTTACATTTGAAAATTTTTACGTAGGGCCCACCGAAGCCCCAAAATTTTGGGGTGAGGGGGCCTTGTACCCTTTTTCACAAAAAATAGGCATGTGATACATCAAAAGAAAGCCCTTGGTCTGCCCTTTCAGAAACTTTTTAGTTTTTTGAAATCCAATGATTTGGAGGGTCACAGCGGTCAATCAAAGATTACTGCCGTGCCGAGCGTTTGCATTTGGCAACGTCTCTTTTTCTTTTAACTTTCAACTTTGTTTTTCACTTTGATTTCCTCTTACATAATATTCGCACGTACCTCTTTTCTTATGTACGTAATATTCACCTATTTTTCGACCACTTGTTTTTCCTTCACTTTTCCTGTTTACTTTCTTTCTCTCTCTTTGCTTTTCTCTCTCACTCTCATTAAACTCTTCCAGTATAAATACCCGTGCGTCCTATCGTACGTGGGCTTGTTTGCTCCCAACTTGATGAGAGAGTTGTGGTATACATTTTTTTTCTTAGTCTTTGGGAACGGCTTTCTTTATGGTTACTCTATCATTTGATCGTTTGATCTAATTTCGATTTTGGTAAGAATTCTAGTCATTGTACATATAAATATTTGTAAATAACTCCATTTTTCAGCTTTTATTTTATTTTCGATTATTTTCGATATTTTTCGATACTTTCGGTTCCGTTGTTATTTTGATCTCATTTGACTTTATTTTTCATTATAATTTGTTTACTTTCGTTTCAAATTCGTTGATTCACTTTCTTTACAGCCGTTCTCCAAAACCTAATTATTTTAGTTTAATTTTAGTTTTATTATTCAACTGTCGCTTCCTGCTGGATTATCAGGTGTAGTCGCTTCGTCCTGACTAGTTAGTTTAGCATTTTCGCTGTCGCCGACGGAGACGTCGCGACGCGTCGAAAAACGCTTCTCTCTCTAAGTCGCTGATGCTGACCTCGATGTTTGCTGTTGCTGACAATCGCTGATGCTGCCTGTCTCTTGAGGTTTAGTTAAGTATATCGAATCTATCGCTGCGAGTCGCAACTTCGCTGTGCAGTTCGATTCTCTCGCGAATCGCTGACTGGAACGCTGTCGCAGACTGAGACGTCGCGACGCGCGGTTCAAGTCGCGTTTGCTATGAGAGCTTCAACGCGCGTGCCGACACCACGCTGCGTGCTGATAGAGAAGATATCTAACTCGCTTCGCCTGAGACTGCGCGTCTAGCTGAACTCGTCGCGACGCGCAATGATTCGAGAGCCATTCGATTAATCGCGGAGCGCTGACAGTCCTTACCGTTTCTATAACTATAATGCAGAAGTGCCCCACATTCTCTAATTTAATTTTAAGTTCGTTTAGTTAATTTTTTCTGCGTGTGCGCTCACTAGCCGGAGCGCAGACACGACAATTACCCCTAAATTGTTTGAAAACCACCCCTAACTCAAAGAAGGGTGGTTTTTAGAAAAAAAAACTTAGGGATAAAAAAGTTTCATTTTTTATGCCGTATTAGATTCCAATGTCAAAACATACCCTGTCCATTTGATTTTTTCGAGATACGGGTACCCACCCCCCTAAATAACCCCCAAGGGGTGGTTTTGGGGGGCTGAAAATATTTTCATTGGATTCCTTGGGGTCGATATAACCTATGAAAGTTTTGCCCCCGAAGCTCAATTTTCGGCCGTTTTTACTTTCTCACTCTAATGAAATTAGAAAAATTGAGAAAGTATTGCGATGGCGCAGAGATTTCCAAGGTATTTTGTTGCGATAGTTGGCCTCTCACAACTAAGTCAATCATGATTTTTACAAAATAATGGCCTCTTATCATGTCTAATACCATCAGAAAGAACATACTTCAATCATATTCCCATATTTCTTAACCCTTTCGAACATAGAGACATATATGCAAAAAAAATCTGTGGCGTCTGTCCGTCAGTCCGTCAGTCCGTCAGTCAGTCCGTCAGTCAGTCCGTACCTTCCCATAACTTTTGAAATATTGGTCCTTATGCTTCCAGATTTTGCACAGCTGTTGCCTTTTTAGATTCCCCAGAGGCCCTTTTTTTTGTTTTTTTGAAATTTCATTTTTTAGGTTAGTTATGGGGAAAAAATGGTTTCCATCGATATCAATGGTAAAAAGGGTAAAAATGGGTAAAACTGGAATAATTCAAGTTTGGCTCAATCAATTTTGATGGAAGTTGGCAAAAAAAATCTACATTCAGCCTACTATTAAGTAAACCACACATAGTTACAATATTCAACCCTTAAAACCGTTTAAAAAATCAAAATAATTGCGCTCGAGCCAAAAAATGGAATTATTGTGAGAAATTAATCTTTTTACTTGGAGTCAATCAATTATGGCTCCATGAATTTAGATGAAACTTAATGTACACACAATCCACTATCAAAATACTAACATATTTTGCTTTCTCAGTCACCATACACAACTGATAAAACCTTTTCAAGAGGCAATATAGGTGTGATTGAGAAAAAAATGTGGGAATAAAAGCAAATAAAAACATATTCCTATTAATTGGGATAGTTCAGGTTTGGTCCGATGAATTTTGATGAAAACTGGAAAATAAAATCTACTATTAGTCAACAAAAGAAAGTATACCTTACAGTTACAATATACAACCCTTAAGAGAGTTTAAAAATCAAAATAGGGTGTTCGACCCAAAAAAAAGAATTAAAGTGAGGAATTAATGTTAAAACTTGGAGTCAATCATGAATGAGATGAAGTTTGATGAAACTTTGCACAAACATAACATATTACCGACCCACTAAAATATTTCTCTCCTACAGTCATCATAAAAAACCTTTAAGACCGTTTCAAGGGGCAATACAGGTGCGATCGAGCAAAAATCTTTTAAACTAAGCCAATATAAAGACACATATAATATTTGGAATTAGTAATTCAGGTATGACTTAATTAAGTTCGATGAATATTAAAACAAAAAGTTTGCAATCTGCCTAGGCATAATTTTTTTTCCCTGTATAGCTACAATCAACAACTCTTAAGTCTGATACCGTTTAAATGCAATATAGGTTCCATCGAACCAAAAAAAGAACGTATAAGAAAAATTAAACGTATAAAGAAGAGTCAATCAAAAATGGCTGGATGAATTTTGTTGAAAT
This sequence comes from Trialeurodes vaporariorum, assembly GCA_011764245.1. Lineage (NCBI taxonomy): Eukaryota > Metazoa > Arthropoda > Insecta > Hemiptera > Aleyrodidae > Trialeurodes > Trialeurodes vaporariorum. Next base: position 35,217,271 of record VMOF01000111.1, on the reverse strand, counting down.
TTTGTGTACACAGTCTGCAAACAAAATACATCTTTGGGGGGGGGGGGGGGGGGGGGGGGTTTAATCTGCTAAATTAAAAAATTCTTTTGAAGATCCACCGTTTGAAAGAAGGAACCAAAAATTGTATTCATTGGAGGAAATGCAAGAATCAATATCGATTTTGACAACCTATAAAAACTAAGGAAAAAAAGAAACTCCAACAAATAGAATGAATGCAACTTAAAGAATAATAACTTATTGGAATCTGGAATTAATCTAAAACTTGTTGAAAGCAACATCAGATTAGAATTTAGGGATCTCAATTAGCCTTCAATTGATGAAGTAGGCAACTATTCGTACAGCTTCTCTACAAATTTGCAAACTCTTCGGATTGAAGGCAGAATTATGTCTAGAGATGAAAATATTTGATAAATACTTGTGGGTCTAGTGGTCTCCCCCAGAGCGAATAAGCGAATAAGTACGAAAATGAAAGTCAATTGAAGTCGCATGCTTTGTGCAGGTAAATTATTACATTGTCTACGACTGTTCTCTTAAATAATAAATATACTAAATATAATACATTTAATATATGGTATATTAAATATTCATGCACAGGAACTCTAGGTTGGCTGGCTTATTTTGAATTGGGAGGTGGCTAGCAATGAGCTATAACTTTAGAGTGGCAGCGAATTGGTCCACCTTGTGCCACAGAAGGTAGAAGGAATCCCGGGGAAAAGCGGAATTTGTACGGCAGATTCCAAGGTTTGAGGTTAAGTTTTGTTGGTCGTTTCCAAGTCGTTTCCGGCGATGCCCGAGTTTGTGTACGGAACGACCGGAAACTTCAAAGAGTAAACAAGAGTCGCAATTGAATGGAAGGCCTGCGTGGTCAACGTAGATAAGGGATCGGAACGCGGGCTGGCCTCTGATTGGCTGCAACGCGTGGAGCAAAAATGACTCAGGGTATAGGGAAAATAACACGGGATTTTCGTTCCGGGGCGTTTATCTCGAAACCTTAGCAAAATCGTAAGTAAACAAGTTATACGAGTCGATTCAGCAGATTTTTCCGAACAATTTGATAGGTCATAAGTGCCACTTTATTGCAAATTCGAAAAGACTGTTTCAGTTGAAAAGTACTCACAATAGTGAGTTACTCAAACACTGCTCAAACACACGCCAAGCATGTAATCACACTATTGTGCGTACTTTTAAACTGAAACAGTCTTTCCAAATTTGCAATAAAGTGGCACTTATGACCTATCAAATTGTTTCGAAAAATCTGCTGAATCGACTCGTATAAATTGTTTACATACGATTTTGCTAAGGTTTCGAGATAAACGCCCCGGAACGAAAATACAGTGTTATTTTCCCTATACCCCGAGTCATTTTTGCTCCACGCGTTCAGCCAATCAGAAGCCAGCCCGCGTTTCCGATCCCTTATCTGCGTTGACCACGCAGGCCTTCGCCTTCCATTCAATTGCGACTCTTGTTTACTCTTTGGGAAACTACCTACAAAATTTAACCTCAAAATCGATTTTTACGGCAAGATGGCGGCGCCCTAGGTGACAACAATGAACCAGCGGAACGTTCCTTGATGTGCCACTCTAAAGTATAAAAGACATAAACTCGTAACAAAAAACCTATAAATTAAAAACTGCCCATTGTCCCAATGGGCAGTTCAATCATCTTATGGTACCCTTTGTACCAATCATTTTTAATCCTTTTCACCTTAAAAAATTATAGTAATATGAATTAATTCTTTGAAGATTTCATGTATTGTAAACTTTTTCTGCGGGCTGGGGAGCTGTCGTGCCCCAGTTCCACCTTGTAGTTTCAAATATAAAAGAAAGAAAAAAAAAGAAAAAAAAAAAAACAAGCAGCCAGCAGATTTTGTATCGCAGTCTAGCGATACAAAGATAACATGCAGTCAATCAGTGTAAGCTGCTTTGACTGCGTTGTTATTCTTGTAATACCGCTTTTCATTAAGTTTCATAGCATATAGGGTGTCAATTAAAAAAGGAGCTAGGCCAAATATCTCGAGAACGGCTCCGGATTTTAAAAAACATTGAAACACGTGTTCAAATGCTTGAGGGGGCCATCTCCAGGGGGCCCGCAGGGCGGATACCACGTCCCTAAATTCAATACTTCAAACAGGGACCCCCATATTTTATTTATTAATCGAAAAGAGGGTGAAATTATCAGACTTTTGGTGCGAATCGAAGTTCAATATCGGTTTTCGTTTTTGATACATCGAAGGTCAAAGTTCGATTTGGACTAATTTTCAAAAAATCATTACTCCTCTTTGAAGAGTCGGAATTTAAAAATCAAGGAAAAAAATACTCTAATAAGAAACCCCCTTTTTCAAAAAAAAATTTAATTATGACAAAAATTTGGTAAAATTTTTGGTTTGAAGCTCCCAAAACTTTTAGACGTTTTTGGCCCCCAAGGAGGACCATCTGAAAAATTCCGAGGTACAACCCCTATTGATTGATACATAAAAAAAAAAGGCGTAACAAACTGAGCATTTCGGTGCAAACCGGAGTTCGATATCGTTTTTCACAATCGAGATATCGCAATCTGTAAATTGAAATTCGATATCTCAAATGTAAAAACGATATCCCCCCCCGGTTTGCGCCGAAATGCTCAGTTTGTTACGTCTTTTCGATTGATGTATCACTCAATAGGGGTCGTAATTCGGAATTTTTCAGATGGCCCCCCTTTGGGGGCCCCAAAAACGTCTAAAATTTTTTTGAGCTTAAAAACCCAAAAATTTGAATAAATTTTTGTTATAATTGAATTTTTTTCTGAAAAGGGCTTGCTTTTCAGAGTATTTTTGTGTCCTTGAGTTGTGAATTCCGACTCTTCAAAGAGGAGTAAGTAATGCTTCTTGAAAATGGGCCCAAATCGAACTTGGACCTTCGATATAATCGAAAACGGAAAACGATGTCGACGTTTAACTTGTACCAAAAGTCTTAAAATTTTACCCTATTTTTGATTATTAAATAAAAAAAATTGGGGCCCATTGAAGTATTGGATTTAGGGAGGTGGTAGCCTCCTTGGGGACCCCCCAGAGAGAGCCCCCAAAATCGGCGCCCCCCTAAAAAGATGTCCTGCTCAAATAATTTAACACGTGTTTCAGCGTTTTTCGGAATCCGGAGCCGTTCTCGAGATATTCGGCCTGGCTCCTTTTTTAATTGACACCCTGTATACATGGTGATTCAGAGCACCTATACCAGGCATTTTTCTTGAGAATGGCTGATTGAAATGTTTTGAAACATGGAAGTCGCATAGGGAATCAACCCTAAATTTTTCATTTATCTTATTATCGATAGCTTCCAATACTTAGCCCTTTGGGGCATTTTTGAAAGGGGAGGCTCAATCACATCTATATTTCAAGTTTTTTTCAAAAAAGCCCTTTTAAAGTTATGAGAAAAGCTGGTATCCTTGAAGTTCAGGCAATTTCCTACATTTTTGCTCCCATGGACATTTACCGAAAAACCTCACTTTTTTGAGTTATGGCGGATTTTTGGAAAAAATTTAAATTTGGCTTTTGTGGCCACCCTGTTGAGAATTCTTCAAATACATAACAGATCCTGATCAAATGGTTGGAACCTTTTTGATTGATGTGCTACTAGTTTGGTACCTTAAAGTGAAAAAATTAGGTGTATTTCGTTAAATTAAAATTTTGGGCAGTCTATGTCTCAGACCATGGAATCGATCCGATTCTGCCATTGAAGCCCCAAAAATTTTTTGATTTGAAAAAATACACCTTTTTTTTTCTCCTCAAGGTAACATGTTGCACATCGATCAGAAGGGTTTAGACAGATTTTTTCAGAATCTGTCAAGATTTGTGAGAAATTCTCAACTGGATAAGCAAAAGGGTTGATTCAAAAATCTTCCAAGTCCCTATAGCAAAAAAAAATCTGGGTGTTTTGGTAAATGTCTATGGGAGCAAAAATGTTGGCAATTGCCTCTGCTATGAGGATATGAACTTTTTTCGTACTTTCAGAAGATGCTTTTTTGCAAAAAACTTGATAAAAGTGTGTGAACTTCTCCTAATATGAACGAGGAGCTGATGAGGGCTTTTGAAAATATCAAAAATGAAAAATTTTGTGTCCATTCCGTAACCGTTTTTTTTTATTCAAAACATTTCGATCAGCCGTTCTCGAGAAAAATGCCTGGTGGTATGGTTCCTCTCATCTTGAACTCTAGGCCACTGTCTCTTATTTCGTCATTTGTGAGTGTCTATATTGAAAGTTCTCTTTCATTTGGTTTTTCTCTTAAAACTCTGTGCAGTGTGCGGGTTTCCCTCTTATCTATAGTTATCATCGCTGCATTATGTTCTGTATAATTTCAATGGGTATGCAGAGTTAGTGAGAGTGGTGGAGTGAGAATTTATTTTCTACGTGAAACTTCTGAGAGCAAGTGCTTTTGTTCATTTTCTTTTTTAATTTCTATTAATTTCATGTCACAAATTATTTCACCAAAACTTTCAGCTAAACTTCAAGTGATTGCGGCCAAGATCTAAAATCTTTCCCCCAAACCAGCTCCCTTTTACTTCACCTGCCCCAAACACTTCTTCGTGAAAACTTGCTCGTAAAAACTTTTCTTTCAAATATCTTCCTATATTTATTTTCCCCACACCCGGTGGACGTGTCGTTCTGATTCGACTTGCAAGTCATGTGATATCAGAGCGACCAAGTCTTAAGTTTCCTCGATTAGGTGGCTTCAGAGCTCCTTCAAATAATTTGATACTTCTCCTGATCACATTGTCTATTTTTTGTATAAAGCGCCTTCAATAATTTGATACTTCTCCTGGTAACAGATCTTCCGTATGAAGCTCCTTCAAAATATTTTATACTTCTCCTGTAAACACTTTCGTCTGAATAGCCGCATACAACCAAAAGACATGGTAGCCCGATTCAACTTGCAAATCATCTGATATAAGAGCGACCAAGCCCTAGTAGCATCAACTCCTATTTTGTTCAAATAAAATGGCAATTTTATTTTGAAATGTTATTGATATTTCAAAGAAATTTTACTTGAATAAATCTCAGATAAATCTTAGTTAGGTTGACATTTTCTTACATTTTTTTTGAATAAATGGCAATTTATTTTAAATAAATTGCAATTTTGTTTGAATAAAGTGCAGTTTTTAAATTTAAAAAAATTGCAATTTACTCCGTTAAATTGAAATTTTATTTGAATAAAATAGTAATTTTTTTTTCAAACAAACTTGAACTGTACATAGAATTTCGTACTCTTCGTGAGGTGCTTTGCTTCATGAGAACTGTGACTGTTAGTGTAATTTGCCTTAACGTTTAACGTTCAGATCCCAGGTAATCTCGGATAAAGCTTGAACTTGACTTTAGGTTCCTCTATTTACCATTTTACTGGTGTGAGTATAGTTGGTACAGAAGTGCATCAAAAATCAGAGACTAGGAGAAAATAAAATTCAACCACAAAATCTACACCTGAGGTCACATCTACCTGCGGTTCAAGTTAATCTGCGCGTTGACTGGTTGTTGAGTTCCATCGTTGATTGTACTTTGAACTGACTTTAGCAAATTTAAAATGTATTTGAAATTTAAAAATTTTCAGCAAATCTGATTTCAAATTTGAACTTCAGTCAGTTTGGACATGAAGAAGCAAATAAAAGGATGACTGACTCATTCGTGGTTCTGAAGTTTGCACGGACCGAACGGAAGACTTTCATTTCATTGAGAAATTAAGAGTATTCTTCAATAAGAGAGCGTTTATAGTTGAATTGAAAGACTACAGTACCCTTTTAGCAGAAATAAGAAACTACTGTCATCATTATGGCAATAATGGTGCAAGAAATCAATCACAACACTGACTTAGAATTACCAGTATTAGGTTTAAGGTTAGGTACTCCGTAGAACTCTGAAGTGACCAAAATACAGTAATTCACAGACACCTTGTTATGAAAAAAAAAAACCCAAACCCAACTTTCTTTTAAAAATGAAGACAACACCACGTCGTGCGATGCACGAAACGGGGGGGACCAATTCATTATAATGTTATGTTCTTTTACCAAGGATATAGGTGTGGACAAGAAGGCTGTAAAACGGGGGCCATACTAAAATTTTGCTGTGAGGTTGATCGGAGAGCATCCATCTTGCTCCACTCATCTATTTTGCCCAAGTCAATTCGATTCATCCTAGTCAATTGAGCCACTCGAGTGAATGTTAGCATGAGATTCGAGTGAAGTTCAGTCACAACTTCGTAACCACTTATTTATCGACTGCTTCCAAACAAGAGGGGAAAGTTACTTTATCCTACTTAAGAATCTTAGGTGGATATACCGCTAAAGTAGTCGACAATTTTATCGCAACCGATTGGACCCCAAAGGGTTCATGATTTACTCACAACATTTTAGAAAAGCTGATTTGATTGGTCCAGGTCAAGATTTGTTTCGACTTAGGTTACATCGAGTAGAATTAGACAAATCGAGTTGGCTTTCCCCGATTAGATCTAATGTGTCCAAATTAACACCATCATTTGTACTCGGCTTCTAAGTTTCTCTCTTCAGACTTTGTAAGATTATTGACAAGATTATGACCATTTTTCCCCCATGCCCAGAGCCAAAACCTGGCATCATAAACTGTGCTGTTCAGTGTCGAACACACTTCTTGCACTTTTTCAGTGTAGCTTCAGATAGCTTATAATGAAGCTTTTTTTCATCCTCGCAAAACTATCCGTTTGCAAGAAAAACATGTCGAATCATCTTCAGCAGTTTCAATGAAAGATGAGTCACTGTAACCATTCTATTAGAGGGGACCATTTTGAGTATAGGGTTCTGACAAACAATGGTGCCTGTTTCCAAACCGCATCAAAGCGCATTGATAAGCGCTTCATTAGAAACGAGTTGAAACTCTGCGCAAACCAACCACTCTCCCATGCCCTCTGATGCAGTTCAGAAGCGACAGACTGTCTTGTCGCACAGTTGTACTTAGGTAAATAAATACTTAAAAAAGTTGTTACCAAACTCCAACCAAACTCGTAGTAAAATTCACTTCACGAGTGGCTCAATCAACTTGGGCAAAAGAGATGAGTCGAGTGAAATGGATGCTCTCCGATGAACCTCAGCCCACTATTTCAGTCGACATCATTTATCATTGAATGAATGCATCACACAACTTGGTGTTGGTGTTGCCATTTAAATAGTTCTGCTCTCCATGACTGTCATGCAAGCATAGGTACAATTGGTCTGAAATGTAAAGGTCCACCCTTTGCTTTTTTTTTCATTTCGGTAACTTTACTTACTCTCTAGACCACGCTCATCGGTTAACGAAGTTAACTCCTTCAGATCACTCAACTTGAGGAGATAAAGATGAGTAAATCTGTCTCAAGAAGAGAGAGTTTGCTGAGAGAGGTCAGATTACAAAATTTTTGAATAAATCACCACAAACATACCACTTTCACTCGTCAAAATGCCAAGAAAGGCAATGAGTTACCTACGGCATTACGAGGCAATAACACGCACTGTAGAATCTGGCAAATTAAATGAAAGCTATGAAGAACTTGAGTGTTTCAATTAGTAGAAACTGAAATTAAGGCTTTGATTGACAGAAAACACGCACAGTTCATAAAGAAATTCAGATTTTAAAGTCTCTGATAGACTTCGAAAACACGCGAAAATACATTGCGGAGGGAACTTCGGTTTGTTTTCACAACACAAATCTCTAACCTTAAAATCTCCGAGGCAAATTACGCATGTTTACCAAAGCCTCCGAACTGCTCGTTGGTAATCACAGACAAAATAATGAAACTACCAAATTTATTCATAACGGAGACAAATCCTTATGAAAAACTTGGGGTCAATACTCAGTCAAAACCTAACTCAAACATTATTCGAACATTTCAAACGGCGCACTATGGATCCAAATCGAGTCCTAAGTGGTCAAAAATACAAAGACATGAGATATCACAAGAATTGTCGATCCATCAAATGATATTCTCCGATAAGTATGGGACAAGCCAGGAATAAAAAACGGAGCCAAATAAACCCCTTGAAATCAACTATAGTACCCAGCTAAAATACTAATTTTCCAACTTTGAAAGGATCGAATTTGGACCGCCAAAGATTTGATTTCTATCCATTGTGCGGCGGACCGAAGAATATCGCGGATTCGATATGGCGCGCGATACGTTTTTTTCCACGTTAAAGGATAGGGAGACTTTTCGCGTTGCCGCTCCGCAATATATCGAACGAAAGGAATCCACCGAAAAGCAGTACGCGATCATTACGCGCGGAAATATGACAACGCACGTTTGCGACCAAGCCGAAATTGTCGATTTTTATGCAGGAAGTTTATGGCCAAAATCGATACAAAACCATAACAAAAACATGCAGTACTTACTGCATGTTAAAAAAAAAACTCTAAAGTTATAGCTCATTGGTGGCTGGCTTATTTCAAGGTCAACAAAATGAGTTTATACAGAGCCTTATGGAAGTGACGCTTCTATTACGAAGTAATCTTTATTCTATTATAAGAACCAAAGACTTCTAATACTATCTAGACTGGACTAGAGTCCCTTGATGGAAATATTATAGGGAGTACCGACACGACGCGCCGTTGTCAAATTCTCATTGGCCCATTTGCCCAAAGCTGATATATTACTTTATAAAAGTTAAAATATGATTTTGAGTGGCATGAAAATATTCCTTAGATCCTAGTGAACAAGTTTCAGTCACTTATGGGACATTTTGATCAATCGTAAGAGAACAACTTGTATTAAACGACAGCTAGTCGGCTTTGCGCCCCCATTCTCATTTTGCCCAAAGCTGATATGTATTACGTTGTAAGAATAATACTATCATGTTAAGTGGCATGAAAATCTTCCTTAAATCCTAGTGAACAAGATTCTGTCACATATTGGACGTTTTGATCAATCATAAGAGAGAAATTCGTATTAAACGACAGCTAGTCGGTATTTCTCCATAAGCCCCCATTATAAAAAAAATTTTCATTTGGGCAAAGCTAAGTACGTATTTTGTCCCAAGTGCAGTAACATAATGTTAATAGGCATGAAAATCTTCCTTATATCCTAGTGAACAAGATTCAGTCGCATATTGGACGTTTTAATCAACCATAAGAGAGAAATTCGGATTTAACGACAACTAGTCGGCATTTCTCCCATAAGCTTCAATGTTAAAAAAATCGCCTCTTGGGCAAAGCTGCCGTAGTGCAAACATAGGGGTTGGCGTTTCCGGTGAATCGCTATCGGACCGACCTGTTTACTTAAAAGATCATGGCTGACTCTCGTTAATAGAGTCCCTTGATGGAAATATTGTATAGGGAGTACCGACACGACGCTTTAAGCGGTGTCTCCACCTGCGAATGTAAAAGTACTTTTTCAAAAGTAAAAGCGCGAATCGGTTGCTCCACCTGCGAATTCGAAAGTACTTTTGCCCGTCCCAACGGTGGCATCGATCTCATCGAGCGTATGCAGCGCAGCGCGTCATTTGAATACGCACGCACTTACAATTAGCGCAAGTGTTTTGAAGAGTTTTCTCTAAGCATTCTGTGTTAAAAGCTGACTTTTTCTGATAAGAATTGATTAAAAGGCCGTGGAAATTGCAACAAGTGTATTGAAAACCTGCATTCTATAAAGAGGGCTTTTCCTGAAGCAATCATTTTTGTCAGTAATTTTTGCAGGTATAGGTCTCAAAAATAATCGATGGAATTTTATTTTTTATTATTTATCTTTTCGTCTTTGAAAAAAAAAAAAAATAAATAAAAAAAAATTAGAAAAATAAAAAAGAAACTGGAAGGTTATCAGAGTAATTGTTCACTTATAGATAGTCTTAACAGGGCTCAATCTTCAAAATATGTGTCTAATCCTCGACAAGTATCAAATCCTCGACTAGTATCGAATCCTCGACAAATATTGAATCCTTGATACATGTCTAATCCTTGACAAATATCGAACTCTCAACAAATTTCGAGCCCTTAACAAATGTCAAATCTCCGACACATATCAAATCCTCTTCAAGTATCAAATCCTCTTCAAGTATCGAATCCTCTTCAAGTATCGAATCCTCGACAAGTATTGAATCCTCAGTATCGAATCCTCGACAAGTATCAAATCCTCGATATGCGTCTAATCCTTGACAAATTTATTTATTTATTTATTCATTCAAAGTAATGGATCAAAGCTCAATATAAAATTACAGGTGTCGAACTCTCGACATCCTGGATCCTATGCCAAAGGTCAAGCCTTTGACAAGAGTCGAGCACTCGAAAAGAATCAAATCCTCGATATGCAATTAATCCTCGACAAATATCGAACTGTCAACAAAGTCAAATCTCCGACAAGTATTGAATCCTCGACCAAAGTTGAATTCTGACAAGTATCAAATCCATCGTAAAGAGTCTAATCTTCGACAAATATCATACTCTCGACATCCTGGATCCGTTGACAGTTATATATCACATGTTTTCCCCTCCCTCTAATTGTTCTAGCTAATTTTATCGAAGAAGAATGGATAAGTGAAATCATGAAACAATCTTCCAAATTCAAAAAAGAGGAACGGATCCTACTTTAGTCGCATTTGTTCGCTTTGATGACCATCCTGAATTATATCAAAGATCTTTTTCATGACAGTTCCGTGACTTTGTTTAGTTTGTTTTGGTATTAGCAGATTAATGTCATTTTCTAATTTTTTTTCTTTCTTTTTTACTACAACTGATCATGTAATTCATGAATCTACTCATTCTTTGGGAGTTATCGGTTTTATTCTTGGCGGTCTTCGATTATTTTTTATGTGCTGTCTTTAATTATCATCGCCTAGTTTGCAACATTCGTACTTGTGCTGTTTTTCATTATCTTCCATCCCTAATTTTACTAACTAATTAGAGCTGCGGCAAGCTAAGTTGGCAACTCGTGGTCAAAGCAAATAATGAACAGTGAGCTTCTGCAATGCTGCTGAGTATTGGACGGTGCTCACCAACCATCGTCTTTAAGCGGCCAACTTAGCTTGCCACAGCTCTAAGTACATTGAATAAGAATGAGCAAGTGGAATCATGAAAAAATCTTCCATTTCTTGACATTCTCCAACTGCATCCAGCTCTGTGGGAGATGACAAATCCTAATTACCGTAATGAGCACCTTTAAGATAAGGCTCTTGAGGAAGTTACGGCCCAGTTAAAAGCAGTCGAAATCATTGCAGATGAGGTCAAAGTGAAGGCACCGTTTACATCAATAATAGACACTTATTTAGTTGAACTTGAGATAGTCTTCCGATCTGGAACTACCGTTGAGTGTTTTATCGCAGACTTTGACTCCCAGTTGATTCTGAAAAGTTCACGAGACTGCCCCAAATACAGATAAGCAGGTTCTTTTGACAAACTGTGTGCATGAATGAAAGATTGACAAACAGCAGAGTCCATACCCATGCTATTTGGTTTGTCTGGAGGGCAATTTCAATGCTTACGTATCAAGGTTTTTAACTTATTTACTTATATTGGTGTTACAGACACAAAAGATGCTTATTTTCCACTGCAACTAGGTTCTAAAACTATATCAAACTCAGCAGTCCCTTTGACTGAAATACACCCGCTGAATGAGACATTTCATTGTAACCCACTATTCACTGGGGTGGATTCAAGTCGGCACGCAGTTACTGTAAACAATGACTTAATGCTGCAATTTCTTACTCCGCCCAAACTTGATCATAAGTCACTTCTAAGTTACAGAAGAAGCTGGGGGTTATTGAGAGGTAACAGTGATTTTGTCGTGAGTAAACACTCACATCAAACTGTCACTTTCTACGTGGCAGGTAGGTTAAGGGGAGTGACATAGTTTGTTCGACTATTTTCCGATAAGATTTGCCTTGCGATGCATCATGAAAATTTGGGAAAGTCAATGACGGAAATCAACTGCCTACCAGACAAACCAACAACGTGGGCAAAGATGTGGATTCACTGCATGGTAATCATTCATTTATGCCCACAGGTTTTTAAAGGAACATGCTTATCCGTCGCTTGAGGCAATATCGTTAACTCTGCAAAATCATCAAAGGTTCAGCAATAAAACACTTACCGGTAATGCCAGATCAGGGTACTTTCTCGAGTTCAACTGTAAATAAATACTCTCATTGATTTAAACTGTGCCTCCACTTTTGCCACAACTGCTATGTCTCCGACAGCTTGAAACTGAGCCAATATTTCCTCGGGAGCCGCAACTTTGAGAAGCTAAGTTTAGTGGTCAGGTTTTGTCACCTCTCACAGAGCAAAAGGCAGTTGGAGAATATCTAGACATTGGAAGATGTTTGCAAGATTTTACTTGTCTTTATTTAATGAACGCAATTAGTAAGTAAAATTAGAGGAGGGGAGAGATAATTATGAAAACGGCACAAATTGTAACGAACTGAAAGATACGAACTGTCAAACTAGATGATAATAATTAAAAGCTTGCAAATAAAAGAAGAATTACAACAAGTTGCTAATAAAGCCGATGAATCTCAAGGAATGGGTGGTTCTTGAATTGAATGAACGAGTAGTAATAACAGTGAACAAAACATAAAAATTTAATTAGAAATGACACGGATAGCCTTCAAAATAAATACCTAAACAATAATCAAGGTAGATGTAAAAAGGTATGTGCAAAACTCTCCAGCCAATCAGAGAGCTCCGACCGAGCTACGTCATTTTCGAGCGGGTCTTTTGAATTTGTCCTCTTTACAGTTGTTTACTATTCTTTTCGCAATTACCTCAGCTGCACTTCAGTTCATGTTCATGGTTAAAATAAGTGTAATAATAATCATTAAGTTCTCTATATTGTTGTACTCAAATTGAAAATGGAGTGCTGGGATAGCAAGTTATAGTTCTTATATATTGAAGTGATATTAACAGTTTCTCATTATTTGGTAATCTATCCGTGGTTTTAACCTCAAAACTGTGACAGTCTTTTTATTTCTTATTTATCTACTTATCATAATGTATCTATTAATGAATGAATTTTTTTGGTTAGTGTAGTGTGTTCGTTATCTCCTGGAAATTGAGAGCTCGATTTTTCATAGTCAAAAGTAAGTAATGGCTGATGCCTCTACATATTGAGGGAATGCCACGTTGCGCCGAGTCAAATAGTCAAAGACTCCTTTCACCTGTATGAAGAGACACAGCCCTTATCTTGCTTGATCATTCATCCCTCTTCTTCCTGAAACCTACCAGTGTTCGTTATGAAGGACTTTCGAAAAATATTCAAATACTTTTCTCCTGCCTGTTACTTCAGTAAGTTGCACCAGTCTGTGCAGGTTACTTAATAGTGCTGGTTATGCGAGCATTTCAATCCGGATTGAACTAGGATCGAGGGATCGGACCGGACTGGATCGGGTCGCATAAACGCTGCGGATTCAACTCGATCCATGTTCGACTCGATCCCGCTAAACTGCGGGATCGGACCGAGGAATCCGGATTGGAAAACTTGTATAAACGATTCTTTGGGATTGAATTGAGTTGGATTGGATTCAAATCGCTGTTCGTAAACAAATCCGCGCCATTTTCTCATCATGTGTTCCTTCCTTTCCCTACTACTAATTTGTCAACTATTGTTCGGTTTTTCACTTCTGGCTAATTTTGGCGTTTAGAATTTACTGTACCCGGTGTTATAATTATGTGAAGAAATTATAATTATAATAATTATATATAATTAATTAATTATAATAATTATAATTATGTGAATTACGTCTTAATTTATTTGGAAGCCATCAGCAATTACCTACTCGTTCCGTTTAAAATTACGTGTGTCGGAAGTACGTTTTCTTGCAGCCGATTTAATTTTAAATGCGTAAATTTGTAAGTTTGCTGTCAGAATGTGACTCCTATTTGCCAAAATTTTTTTTCCTGGCGAGCTCTCGTTCACTCTAAGTTCGGTCTGTATATGTGACCTCTTCTCCGATTAGAATTTTACATGACTTTGATAAGTGATTCTGGCTGCAAGTTTAGTAAGCAACCTCTCAGTTTTGGTGTTAACCCCCACTACAGATGTCATTTGAGGGTTTAAAGTATGCATTTTGACATGATATTCAAGTACACTTCAGCATTTACGATCTACTTTTGTTCAGAGCTGCAGTAAGCTAAGTAAACATGATGGGTAGAGACTGCTGTGCATCATTGATCGTCCGCTCGATTGATTCATTACTTATCTGAGACCTCATAGCGTTAATTGTAAGATTTTATTATGCTCAGTCTGGACATCATTTTGAGTATATAACTGTGACTGGGCCCCACTGTCACGGTCCATGTGATTATGCAACAGGAGAGCAGGTTTCTTGAAAGATGACAGATTACGCCTTGGTTATAATCTACACCGCAGGTGCGTTTGCACTTAGCATCTCATTCATGGCAGTGCTCAGAAACTTAGACTTTTCCACTGCAAAGTAAGCAAATTGAGCTGACACTAACCATCTTTCATGAAATGAGCTCTACTGTCGCTCACAGCTCCGACAGTTATCATCAGTGTTTGCTGACCAGCTAAAGACGGCTCCACACTACTCGGAGTTTGCCAAGTCCCGAGCCGAGTGGCGAACGTTCGTCACTCGTTGAATAATGTCTCTGCGAGTGCGAGTCTACTATCTAGATTCTCGGCATGCGCTGAATGTCAAGAGCCACTTTCGCATCTGGCATTTATCCTGTCTAACGTTTGGTGGTAGTTCAAGAACAACTATTATCAGCCTTCGCACACCAAGGATTACCTGTTGTTGTTACACTGCGACACATTAGTTTTGATCCACTAACTATTGAATGATTTTTAATCATCTTCAATATTAGGGCTCAAGACTAAAGATAATCATCTCTTATCTTCTAATCTTTTTGCCGTCAGAGGTAAGTATAAATCTCATCCTCTGCAACTTTTGCCCTTGTCCTGGTAAGATCACTGGCGGATCTAGAAATTTTTCCTTCTCCCTTCTCCTACTTAAACTCATGAGTTAGATGAGGATAGAGACAAAAGGGGCACAACTCATATCAAAACAAATCTGCCTTTACCTGACGAATGCGTTCAAATGGGCGGTGAGAGAGAGGTGATAGGTGAAAATGTCCAATCATAATTGTCCAATACAAAAATGTCCAAGCGTACAAAAAGTCCAACGTACGTAAATGTCCAAATGTAAAAAAAGTCCTATGTTTGTCCGGCGTAGGGGTACATTGAGATTTGCTCCTGCGATTCCTCCAAGATTTGCTCCTACACTTTGGAGTGTCTATGATCTCACTCTAGCTGGCATCAATCGTACGAGCAATGTGGTAGAAAGCTTTCATTCCAAATTTAAAAAACTCGTCGTCACTCATCATCTTAGTTTTTGGAAATTTTTGAATTACACGTATACGGGCAGCGCAACGTGATAATGAAATTTTTGCCTCCAGCTGGCGAAGCAAGACACAGAAATTTAAAACAACAAATGAAGGGCAAGCTTGCAAAATGAATAGAGAGTAGAGGACGTTGTGAGTCATAACGAAGAATACCGCCAAAACGACGATATCCCAACGTCAACGTATCTAAGAGCTATATCGCGAATCATTTGAAAGCGCCCCAAGTAGGAGGCGAATGTGAACCAGAAAATTAGGTATGGATTGTATACTTAGAACAAGTAGGTACAGGTACCTATTCCCAATTTGAAATTTCTGTTCATTAACAAAGAAGACGAGACAAAAGCAGAAAAAAACCAGGGCCCAATAAATTTATGGTACAAACGGCACTTGTTCTCGACCTCAAGTAGCGAATCCTTGCCTCTGCTCTGTTAGGAATCCATCTACCGTTGAAGAACAAGGACCGTCTGTCTGTCCCGAACATTTATTGGGCCCTGGACCTAATTTACGTTAGATATCATGGGTGTATTTGGACATTTTTGTCATAGTATGCTTTCAAGGTTTATAATTGGATATTTACTAAAAAAAAAAAATAGGTTTATTATGTTCGTTGGGCGATTGGAAATATTTCAATTAGACAATAATGTACATTGGACATTTTTGTATTGGACAATTGTGATTGGACATTTTCACCTATCACCGAGAGAGAAGGACAAATTCATGGATCCACTAGAGTCTCTTGGGAAAAATTTCTACAGCACAAGTACAAACATGACGCTTTATTTGTTCGAAAGAAGTTGACCTCATGATCAAATTTGAAGATTAGGTTCAACGTTCTTAGGTTCGTTCTTCTACCCCTTTTCTCCCTTCTTTTGTGTACCTATAACCTTCAATGTGTTCGATTCCTTCTTGCCTCCGATAGAGCCTACTACCGACAACCAAGGAATGCTCGATACTGTACCCATGAAAGTCGATCAAATTTTTAGGGTCAATAGTAAGGATCTATTAGACACAGGATTTGTCGTTTTTGTGAATGAGCCTTAAAAAAAGAAAAATGACGAAGCACATAAGATTCAATAGTTGCTACTGGTCATCTTCTAATACCGATCAACAGCTGAAGGGTTAGCGGTGTTGCCCTTCGATCCTGAGAATGTAGGTTCTAATCCTGCTTCGCTACCGATTCTTGGAACTGTGTAATTTCCTTCAATGACCAATTTAGAATCAAATTTTTTTCCTCTGATTCTGAGGCCCATTCACGAAACCTACGTAGCACGTGTGACATATAGATTCTTATGAACTATCGATCCTAAAAAGTTAATCAACTATGAAGCGACAGGGCTCAGGCACTCCTCCTGTAAGTGTTCTACATTAACTGAAATGAAAGAATAATTTTGAAACAATGGTCTGTGCATTGTAACCAGAGATTTGGCAAATCAGATAGATTTGTATTCTGTGGCTATGCTGGCAGTCTTCCCCTACCCTCAATAGTTTTACGAGATATTAGCGACTCAACACCCCGACGACCTGCACGCAAAGCTATCGTTGCATTAAACACCAGTTCATAGAGAATGTAAGTACACTCAATTTTGAAGAACCCTGGTTGAGCTCGATTCATGATAGACGGCAGATGATAGCTCTTTCAGCTTCCTGTGTCTTACGTTCATTCGAGTGTCTGCGCATTGAAGTCAGTGGGCAGAAACACTAGCTCCCCTATTGCACGGTAAATACACCGTTCGTTCATCTGCCAACTCTCATGAAATGACCTCTATTGACTGTCCAGTATGGCGTGACAAAAATATCTGTGATTGACGCATTTCATCATGATGACCGATGTGAATGCTTAGAAGGCACTCCAAATTTCCTCGGAATGGAAGAAATGTATGTTGAGTTTTTAGCATTGGCGTAGACAAACGTTATCGAATCAAAATCACCAGCCCTACACATATTGGTGAGACAAAATGAAAGAGGCTGAATCAGACAAAAGATACAGTTAGGTAATGATCCTTCATAACAGTGAAAGCTGATGACTAAATTGAAGCAAAAGAAACCGAGCTCATTGAAAGGTCCTTAACCTGGGGTCCACACCGGGCTCCAGCGAACACCGTTAATCGTTTTAATATTATTCGTAAATCAAGGTTGTGATTTGAGGTCTGAAGAATGGCTAATAAAGGGGAGGTGAAGCAGAGACTCACAGAAGAAAATCTAACTTTTGAGCAACCAACAAAAATGGACCTCTAAAATGATATGCCTGCCAGGCACAACTATTTATTGATTGAGAAACAATAAAATTAATTACTAAACTCAGAGAATAATAATAATTTTTAGATAGATTTGCCTTCCGAAACTCAACAAATTATCCGCTTTGAAACCAACCCTAATGAGAAGATAGGACATATCTAAGAAACAATACCATTTAGAAATATAACCTAATTTCATTTCATTTGAAAAATGTCAACAAACAAACTGGGACCAAATATTGTTCGGTCCCCAGCGTAACTTACGCACGGTCACATGACCGTGCGTAAGCTCTCTGATTGGTCGAAACAGCACGCAAGATGCACGCAATTCAATGCTCGGGACCGAACATTATTTGGTCCCTGGATCCCATCTTACGAACACAAAGACCTTGTATACTATCTAGACCCCGCGATGTGGCCGACTTTAGGCGGGGAATATAGGGCTGGGTGGAGGTACAGTCGCTCCGGCAATGTAGGCAACCTGTTTTTCGCTTACGTCCTAGTCCTCCCATACAAATCAATGGGGATCCGGACATAAGGGCTCTATTTCCATCGAAAAAACTAAATTTTACCCTGATTGGGCCTTTTCGGGTAGCTGATTTCATGGAAAATTTTGTGCTGAAATTGATTTTACACATTAAAAAGTTGTTCAACGCTTTTTTCATTAAGTTATCGCCTTTTAAAAATATCAGAAAGAGGTTAGGTTTCCTTGTTGTTGTTTGGAAGTCTGTTTGCTTCATGAGATTGGTATTATTACATCTGTTGTCATTTTAATCTAATTTCAATTTACTTCGGAACTTTTAATCTAATGTAACCTTTTCAAGCTGCTGTTTTCTTATACTTTACCAGAACCCTTATAATTTCCTCTTCCACCTGTTGGTCTTTATGTGAATATCTAGGTACTTTTCCGTAACTACTCTTCTCTAAGCTGTGAATCTCTTACCCTTTATTTCTTTCCATTTTGACATTTTGAAAGATTAAACTGAACAATTACTTCATTGTTTTGCGTTATTTTTTACTTTTAGGTGCTGTCGCTTTGCGAAGCACCGACTGTTTCAACTTATTTGCCACTTAAACGATAGGTAAGGACCGCAAACACAAAAATATTCTTCCAGCAAAGGCGAAGTGAATTGGGGAGTAAAAAGATCCCTTGCACGCAGAAGGAAAATGGTCTCTAAACTTATTGTAACGTACCGTTAAGGTTGAAACAGCGCCAAACTCCTTAAGCGTTGAATCTGACTTACTAGCAAAATTGAGGATTTTTACGCTTTAACGACATAGGTGTTCGCCCCCCAATAAATACAAAACAAGGGGCCCTTAACACACACGTGGGCTTTCTTCTTTTAATTAGACCTAAAATCGCGCAGACCTCAACATTATTGATGTAAATTGACCTGCCGAGTTTGAATTTGGCCTTAGTTTTGATCGAAACATTCTGGATTTTCCACACTTTCAACTTTATTACGAACATTTTTTAAAGTAGAATATGCATAAAATCGGGACGAGTTAAGTAGAAAATGATATCATTTTTTAAATCAGCGTCCCAAATACTATTGACTAGCACACTATTAACGAATGTAACAAGAATATTCATTGAAATACATTGAAATTTAGTTTAAAATAAAATCACTGATGTCGCGGACAGTTATGTTGTTAAAGAAGCGTACTTAAAATTAAGGGTCGAGAGTTGTTTCGGTTCAGCCCAGATAGTTGGGGCTTCAAGAAAGATTACTTCCAAGAAATTACTCTCTAGATAGTGAAAGGCCAACAAATTTGCATTGTGCGGGCTCATAGCCTGGCTGAAACTAACAGGTATTGGCGCAATGTCAACCAACAAATGTTCAAGGTGGATTTTGAGATGATGGCTTTAACTGCATATTTTGCATTACACTTCAATTAGTAATGAGAGTATTTACATTGATTTATTCCGAGATTCTAGCAAATTTAGTGGTGTGAATGGACCTGGACCAAGATCAAGCATGAAGTCGCAAGCCAAAAGGATTTACAAGTTTGGTGGAAAAGAAGATGATTAAAAGAAAGAAAAAAGAAATTCACAACATGAAATTTACTTAATTGAGAATAATATATTTCGTGAAAGACTCGTTTTCAGGTCAAATTGAAGTGTATTCTTCAGCTGTAATCGCTGTAATCACGGATCCCCGTTCGTAAACAATCTTCCATAACCTCAATCCACTTCGGGATTATAACCACTAATAACTTGGTAAAATATGTTTTAAAACATATTTTTATGGTGAAAAATGTAATCTACGTCCACTACTCTATCATACTAGCGGTATCAGGGGTTTCAATTCCATTTTTCGCGAGTTTTTTTACACGTTGAAGGAGTTCGGGTAAGTTTCGTCCATTTGATTCCAGCATAGCACTAGGACAGAAGCGGAATGCGGGTTGCCTATACTGTAGGAAACGGCCATGGTTTTCTGTCGGATCCCGGGGTCTAGATAGTATACAAAAGGTCTTTGTACGAACAGCGCGCATAAACGAGGATCGAATCACGTGGATTCAGTTCAATTTCAACTCGGGTTCAATCCGCCGCATAAACACGAGGAACGGATCGAGTCGGATTGAGTTCAATCCGGATTGAAATGCTCGCATAACCAGCACTAATGTATCTTCTTTGAATCACTGTTTGGTGACAAGAATTGGACGTATGTAACACCATTGATTTCCCTCATCAATGCTTGGTTAGTATCTTAGAATGAATGTCATCCTATCTCCTTGTTAATGTAAGTAGGAACAAAGGCTGTCCCTAAAGTACTGCACGTTTTACTTTTGCGGGCGAACGGTGTCAGATATAAAAATGCGGTTTGCGTAGGGCTAATTTCCTAGTAAATACCTACAAAACAAGTGCTTTTTCATAGTATCTTTCTTCACTTGGAACGCAGCGCCTCAGCCGTTCTTTCCCCTTTTGCAGTAATGTTTTTTCGAAATTTTTTTTCAGGGTGTTTGAGAAGGTTTTAAACGCTCTTTTGAATTTGTCAATGGTACTGAACATTTTGTCTCTTAAGCTGTACTATACGTAGGGAAACAGCTAGAAGTCACAAAGCCTGGGTCGTAACGGGGGTTCAGTTCGACTGACAAAATCAAAAATGCTGTTGAAATCTTCTTAAACAGCCTGAGAAAAGATTTTGAGAAAGAAAAAGAAATTTGCCTAAAAGGGAGGAGAGGTTGTGGCCCTGCGCACGAAGTGATGGTATATCCTTTGAAAATAAAACAAATATGTTCAGTCATTTTCAGTGAAATCACATCTTATTTCCTTGGGAAAAATGCTGAAAATCCTGGAGGGTCGGATGGACAAGTCACCTTAAAAACTCTGTAACTCAGTAAATGTTTAACTTAAGTACAGAGCTTGAATTGGTCTTGTTTTGTTGGTTTTTAATAGAACATTAGCCCTCCTCAAACCGCATATTGATATCTGACACACCGTTCATCCACAAAAATAAAACGTGCAGTACTTTCGGGACAGCCTTGTCAGCCGTATAAGTCAATGAAATATTGACTTCCTATATTCTGAAGTAGGCAAGTGTACCAGCTTCAGCGTTCTAGTCCCGGATAGGAATATCTCTCGTCTTTTTCAAAATTCACCAACTCCTCCAACTCTTGTGAATTACTCAATTGCATATCGAAAGGGATTGTTCATTAACCTTATATTCTTTTTTAAAATAGAATTAGTGCTTCTAGTCATAGAGTACGGTACTTGCTGTTTGTATTTGAACTGTGAAGTAAAGCCTCCATAATTCTCAGTGTCAATTTTGGGACCGGTATCTATTCAAGGGCCAAAGAACTGAGCTGAATTTGCTCCACTTTTGACCATCTTATCCAGCTTCTTGCTGTTGTCATGCTCTCATGATATACCCAGCAGGATCGTCCCAGAATGTTTGAGTTTCATAAGGAGTCTGTTCACTGGGCCCCGTCAAATTCCCTGTCCAGTCATGCTCCTTCATCTAATATCACCCTAGACTGTTCCTCCCCCCGGCCCTAGTTTAGAAAATAAAATGCTTACTTAAAGGGAGAAAAAATTGCGACTTAGTCGCATGCAATAACTTACCTACGACAAAATGAAGTGTTCTATTTTTTTTTCTCAAATTGAAAGTACCTAGCAAGATTAATTTTACTGACAATAAGAGTTGAAAGCTGATGAGAAAACCTGACTTATAGCTTTCCTTAAATGTGAAAGAGAGGTCTCTTGTATTCTTTACGATTTTTGTTAATCTTCTAAGGAGGACTGCGATTAATTCATTTTATCAGGGAAGCTTACACTGCAAAGGTAAACTGCTGATCTGATCAATCTCTTATTCTATACCTTTCTGTGATTTTTTATTAAAAAAAAGGAACCATATGTTTCAAAGAACACTATTGCGTGTTTCATTGGTTCTTGGTCAATTTTTGATGATTATATTTAGCAGTGGCGTAGCTACGCTTTTGCTCCAAGGGAGATCAGATCTCACGACGTTAAAAAATAATCGATGATCTCCATTTTTTTACCTTAGAATGCCCCCCCCCCCTGCTTCTGGTCTTTAAAAACCAATAACCAATAACCAATGTCTTTTTTTTTTTTTTTTTTTTTCAATGGGACTTGTCCCCGTAAGATATAACGTACTGTATCGTTTTAACTATAAGTAACGTAAAAATTTTACGGTGTATTCACTGTTCTCATTTAAAATCAGAAAATGCCGCAGAGTTGCCAATATTTATCGAAAATTATTTATTATCTTGTTGTTCTGAAAAAATAAATTTCACGTCCCTTTCAAAATTTACTCTCATTTCTATTTCTTGACTCTTTTTCAAAATATGATATTTCCATGTACTATTGGGCTCTGGGGGGGATTGATCCTTGCCCCCCCCCCCCTAAATACGCCACTGATATCGAGTTAAAATGGATTTAATTGAGCTATTCCTATCAGTGCGTTCGGGTCAATTCAAACCGCGCGCTATAATTTCTCGACCGGGCTACGTCACAACATGGCCGCCGTTTTGTGGAGACCGTATCTCCACGACGCCTCTAGCGGCTAATGCACATACCTTTTTACATCTACCTTGACAATAATGGAAATAGTTTAGAAAAAGGTCTTCGATGTATTTCCGGATGATCATCGATGCCATCTAAAAGCCAAAAAGTAGGATCCATTCCTATTTTTTACTTTAATTAGCTTTTGCACCTTCCTCCACCTGCGAATGCGAAAGTACTTTCGAAAAAGTACTTTCGCATTCGCATGTGGAGACACCGCTTTATGCATTTTGACAGGGACCAAATAGTGTTACGGCTTGACGGTCCTCCGAAAGACGTTGGATGGTGCGCACGTAAAGGCCCTATTCCACCTGAGACTTTAGTCGCCGGATCTAGCGTCAGCGTCAGGAAGATCAGGTGGAGGAGCGAAGATCCGGGATCTAGCGTCAAGTCGCTAGAAGTAGGATCGAATCCTACTTTTTTGGCTTCTAGTGCAACGTTGAGCTCCCGAGTTTCATCAGTATCCCTGTGTCATCTTTAATTCGGCTGAAAACAACCAAGACAACCATCATCCGCGGTTCTTGTTATTATTGTTATTACTTTGTTATTATTATTTTCTTGTTATTATGTTATTACGTAAAAAATTACCGACGATTTCGGTAAACAAATGAGTGGTGAGAGGCACTGTTTGCATCGGTGACGCGCGTCAAGTCGCCTAGGTGGAAGGGAGTTTTCAGCTTCTTGACGCTAGATCCGGCGACAAAAGTCTCAGGTGGACTGGCCCCTTAAGTATATTTGCGTGTAGTTTATACCCCCCGTAAGTGCTCACCGATCATCTGCGTGCGGGACCGTGAGGACGCAACACTATTTGGTCCCAGGAGTCGATTTTGTCGACCTCAGAGACAAATAGAGACCGTGAACTCCCTATTCTTCCCGTGGTTGCGTGCGGTGTCCACTTTTCGTGAACAACTTTTGTCGGGACTCATCGGCCTCAACAATCAACCTTCGCATAATGTTGGATGGTGAAGCTCAACAAAAGGCTGTGATTGGTCCGCGGTCCCGGAAACGGAAACAGGTTTTGCTCGGCGAATGCAAAATACGTGCTCATCAGTCAACATTATGCGAAGGTTGATTGTTGTTTCGATGAGTTCCGACCAAAATTGAACCACGAAAAGTGGACACCGCGCGCAAAAATAGTCGACCGCGTGAATATGGAATCGTGGAAGGGTCCCGTTCAATCGTAGACGGGTCATTCCTAGAATCGCATATGCGGTCAAACGCAGACGTTCAATCGTCGACGGTCAAACGTAGACGCGACGAGCTGCAGCCGAAGATTCCCGAAGGTGCTGCACCGTTGCCAAGTAATCAAATAGCTCGATCTTCGTACAAACATCCACCTGTTATTATTGTTATTTGTATACTGTTATCGTTCATGTCGTTCATATCGTCTTTCATGGTTCATGCGGGAAATCAATTAATCAAGGAAATAAGAAGAAAAAAACCGTCTGATCAGTTATTTATTATTGCGGGCCTCAAATTTAGTGGCACAATCAGTTTAATTTGCTTACACTCAAAGAGTTGAAAAGAATCCAAAGTAAGAATGAAGTGTCTGTCTGTCCCTTCCCGGCATTTGCCAGTGATTCAGGTGCCGCTGATCCTGATGATTCACTTTTCAAAGGAATTACTCTGCAAGTTCTTTCTATCACCTATTCAACATCTCAGCGCCACCGACACTGAAAAAGTGGAAGTGTCAATTTTACCCTTTGATGGTGTCACAATATTGTGTAAGTAGCAATTTTGATGGTTAATACTTACCAAGCGATGGTTCTATAATATACAGAACTTTTTGGTATTATTTACCATCATTCGGTTAGTATTCATATCATATTCACACGGCTAATATTCACGATCAGATGGTTATATTTTAACCATCCAAATTGCTGCGCAGTTATGCAGTATAGACAACATCGAAGGGTAAAATTTACACTTACACTTTTTTCAGTGCAGCTCCATTTCTATTTTTTTACTCGTCAACCTGGTCAACTTCCCAAAGACATGGGCGTAGCTTGGGAGGTTTGGGGGAAGGAAGGCTGCTCCCCCCCCCCCCCCCGAAGACTCGAGGCCCCCTCCCCAGAAAAATTGTAGAAAAGGCAAAAAGGGAGAAAGGAGAAGAAGAGAGGGAAGGAAGAAGAAAATAAAAAGAAAGAAATTAGGAGAGAAGAAGGAAGGCAAAAGGAAGGAAAACTAGTGTTATAATTGTTTGAACCTCCGAAACATGAGGTTTTAAGGGTAAAACTAGCTCCTCCTCCCCTCCCTAAACAAAAAAATGAAAAGAAATTGAGTTGTTTTTTTCGCTATATTTTACAATTTTTTTTCTTCTTCTTTTTTAGCTAAAATAGCTTAGAACCGCGTAAAAGCCGATGGGGCCAATTTTCAAATATTTTCCAGGGGAGGGGCCAATTTTCAAATATTTTCCAGGGGAGAACCCCCAGACCTCCCTCTGTTCCGCCAGCCAATCATCCTCCCACGAATGGCTCCTTTTTATCCTTCTGAAGATCTATTCCTGACTTAGATCAAATTTTTCGCAACATGTATTTGTCAAAATAACAGGCCAGGGCAGCTAAAAAGCCAGCCTCGAATAGTCAAAGCGGAGGACAAAAAACGGAACTCGACAACACTTTTTCTAGTATATTTTTGTACAAAGACGAGCAAAATTCGTTGATTTTTAAGCATGATAAATTAGGAATGTTTGATTTGGAAACACCTTAAAATTGCTTTTAACAATAAGAGACGTTAAAGTTTCAAAATTTGCCGGGGGAGGCCCCCCAGACCCCTCAGTGGACGGGTGGCCCCATGCTCCCCCCCCCCCTAGAAAATTTTTCTAACTACGCCCATGCCCAAAGAGCACCCAAAGAACTCGCCCAATTCAGTGGCGCACACCGAGATGAGGGGCCACTGATTTATAAGGGGAAAGGGGGGGATGTGGAGCAAAATCACATCAGTACTCCTCTCCTAGGCAAAATTTTGCGTACCTACGCTACTGCCTATGTCCACATTTGTTGGTAAAAAAAAAAAAAAAAAAAAAAAAAAATGGAGCAATTAAAAAATCTTTGATATGATTTTAATATAGACGATATGATCCTTTTTCAACTGGTATTTGATGAGTAATCGAACGCTTAATATGGATTTATGTATTTATTTTTGAGATCTAAACTTTAGTAACAGCACTATAGCGACACAAGATCTTGAATTGAGAAAACTATCTTTAACTTCCTTTATTATCTCGTTAACATTTTTTTTTACCGTGATGAGCCTGTAATTTTCGGTTTCCTCGTCTCACAAGGTTGAAGTTAGTCGACCCAGAGGGCATCAGATCTTCAACTAACCTTTTTTTTAGGAGAAAAATCGAAAAATTTGATAAATTCATAAGGCCGTCTTTTTGAAATTCGTTACGTAAAACCTGGTCCAATGCAGCCAACCACTGCCGAAAGTGAGTAAAAACTTTCCCGACTACCCCCTGACGCAAAATTCCCACACGTTTAAACCTTGTGAAATTCCAAAATTCTCGTATTTTCCTCACAAAAACATACTCAAACTCTGCAAAATTTCTCAAAATCTCAAAACTTTTGAAACTCAATCCTCGCAAGCAGCTATACGTCAAGTCGTCAGTTTCCCAGCTAGAGCATGGGGATAGTTTTGCGATCTAGCATTACAACACTTTTCTAGTTATGTTGTGTTTTCAATGTTTTCTTTTTTTCTAGCCGTGTCAATCTTAGCGTGAAACGTGAAAAAAAATATGTGTAAAGTCTCTAAACAATACCGTCTTCTAAACATCAGTTTCCAGTTTGTTAATGTAAATAAAAGTTCACTTAAGCGTCTCAAAATATTGCGAGGCACTTAACTGCCTCAAATCATTAAATTTGTGTACAATCGCGGTGTGCCTCCCACACTCGGGACGTCGGCACACCTCACTTCTCTTCCCTATTTCCTTTATATTTAGTCAAAGTTCAATTCAGGGGATGCAAGAAGGTAGTCAGATGAGATATTGACAATTTGAAAGACGACCATGTATCATTAAAGTCGTGTGCAGCAAAGCCACCCTCCTGCCAACGATTCAATCATCTGCGTCAGTTTTGTATACTTAATCATCCCATCATCAACAACTTCCGTGTGTCTGTCACTATAAACAACCATTTTTTTTTCCTTGAGACACCCACTGTGTCTTCTATTTCTGCGGATAGCCTCAAAGTGCTAACGCTCTATTTGATAGATTTAGTGCGGTCTACGGGTGCGATACCTATCTCTCATGTTCTAAAGTATCCCTAAAATTCAAACTGTTCTACTTGGCGTCTGAATATCCTCGGTAGAACTGAAGTTTGGCTTCAGAAAGTACTTGAAAACGCTTCGGTGAACTTCTCTCTGTGCTATCAGTAAGTACTTATCTGTGTTCAATCATCACATATATCTTATATCTTACATTTTATCCGCTGAAATAGCACCAAGCTACTCTGAGCTATTGATTTGGAACAGATCTATGCAGTTGTAGAGGAATGGGCGAAAGTCAGTCCTGACCGATAAACATCAATGGCCTGCGGTTATTATTTCCTTCAAATCTAAATGAATCGTCTGTTTGGCCTTTTGATGCAACTTTTGAGGTATTACTCAAAAAAGAAATGAAGAACTTTTCAAGTTGCTTTCATTTTCAGTTTGGTCTGATTGGAATAAGCTTTGGAAGATTTCCTAAAGTCAACTTTGGGTGATTACCGCTACCGCATCCACTCCTGAAATGAGCTCTACCTACATATCTACAAAATTTATGTGTCCACATAGCCACTCACTTACACCTTCGTTTCAAACCAATTTCTATTGAGTCTGTCCTTACTTTTAATTTAAGGTTAAAATTAAGGAGGCAAAGCAATAACTTAGAGTCCCTATAGGGACTCTACAATAACTGAACCCGAGTAGAAAACTAAAATGTTCATATCCTAAAGGATTTTCATCAGGCCTGATTGCCTGCCTTATTGTGTCTCCCTGGCATAGAATAAGTGTTATGAAGTAAATAGTTTTTCTTATTCTACTTGTGCCGATGTGATTTTGGGTCAGACTAATATTTGTTTGTTTTTAGTTTTGGCTCAGTTCCCATTTTTCCTTCTAATTTTATTTTACGAAGTAATATTTATTCTATGTCCGTGAGCACGTGGTGTAAGTACGTCCCGGAATTCGGAAAGCCTCGCTGAGTCGCTGTCTCGCTGTGGTGTAGCTCGTTGGATTAATTACGATACAAAATGTGCGGCAACACTGCATTTATCTTCGGGAATTTCCGTTCTCGCGTCTACGTTTGACCGTCGACTATGGGTGGCCGTTTGTGTCAAAAGTTTTTTTTCTATATGTGTATTTTTTTTCTATGTGTGGACTTATTTTTTCTATGCAGTGTTGCCACATATGGATGTAGATGACTAGTATGTTAGTATTTAGCCCGAAACTATTTAGCCCGAATGAATTAGCGCGAAAACCGTTTGATCCAACGGTGCATGCACCGATGATTAATGTGATACAGCCGTTGTAAAGCGTTGTCAAATGTTTCTTTTAAATGTTTTATTTTTTTTGTTACCGAGCCGATTTGAAGTTGGAGGTTAGGAGAAGTACATTAGAGAGAGAGGTTTATTTCGCATCTCTTATTATTATTCGCGTTCATTTATTATTCTGAAGAATGTTTTCGCAGATTTGCTTGCAGGCAGACTTTGGTCAGTTCTTTTTCCAACAAAGATTTGCTCTTTCATTTTCTAAAGATTAGTGACCATCAGGTGCTTAGAGTGAGAGTGGTTTGTAATTTATGAACAACCTCTCGATCTGAAGTAAAATCACGTTTTTCTCGCCGAATGTTTGCGGTTTCCGTGCATTTCACGTAAATTGTTTCGGGGCTCCGGCTTAAGTCATCAGACTCCCGTGGAGTGGACCTATCGCCATCTCTGGTCTAATGTATAATTGACTGATCCAAGGAATTTGGCTCTGTGTCAGAGAAATGGTGTTCAGTGGAATCTATGAGCGAAGATCAGAAATTGCAGCTAGGAAATGAATCAGCGTATTCCCGGTCTCTGACTCGAGTCTCAACTTTGCAGATCCCAATCGTATGACTTCATCTCTCCGTCGGTAAGTTCATTAGTTTTTTTGGTTTTCAAATTTTCATTATGTCGCTCATATTGCCTGGGCCGGAAAGAATCTGAAGGGCGTGAGGTACTGGTGTATCCTTGAGTTTGGTCAGGAGCGCATTGGCTCTAAATTTTTTAGACGGGTTCTAGCTCACGTTGGGGCCTTCAGCACTGATTTGGGGGTCCCCAAGCACACCGATGAATGGGCCAAATCATACAATGCAGTTCAGACAATCTCACTATAATTAGCGCGTCCCAATTATTTACTCCCTCTTCAATCCGTCAAATTGTAACAAAGCTTGTCCACGACTTTGACCTGCTGATTTTTAAGCAATCCTCAACGGGAAGCCAACGCTTTCATTGGTTTTCTAACCTGTATTATGAGCATAACAATGGAAATCTCCAAAGATTATTGGTCTCGCGCCTACAACTCTGAGACAACCTCTACTACAGGGACGTACGCGCCAAATTTTTCATTTTCTTTTCATCATGGACTTTCAATGTTCAGATCACGAACCATCTATTCCGCAAGTCTAACAGCAAAACTTGCTTTGATTAGGATGGGGGTGCAGCGTTTTTAATCTGCGGATATTTCCCAAAATGTGACATGCGCATTACTTTGGGTTCAACCTAGGTTAGCTCAGAGTTGAACTAACCAGTTGCGATGAGTAACTTGATTGATGCGCCTCCCAAAACGTATGATGATCATCAGGGGCGTAGCCACGAATTTTTCTAGGGGGCGGTCGGAGGTCCAAAAATTGTCAAGGGGGGGTCCAAAGATACTAATGTGGTCAAAGTTGTCTGAAAACGCGAAAAGTTACCTTTTCTTAGGACAAATTTTGGTGTCATGGGGGGGGGGGGGGGTTGAGACCCCCTGGACCCCCCTTCCCTTGGCTACGCCACTGATGATCATCTCTGGCAATGAGGGAAGTGCTTTAGAAAGGCTCAGGGCTCAGGATACTCTGAATACCTTTGATCTCCAAACAGTTGAAACAATTATCTTCAGCATCTTGCAGGGAGCCTGCCTATGGGCCCCGGTCCTAGCCCCGCAATCCTGAGTCACTCGGCTCTGTACACTTTTGCAGATTGGCGTATTTCTTCGACCCCAGGTGGAGAGACGACCTTCTGCCCGGTTAATGGTGCACGAACATGCACCCTGCTCCAAGGAATACGTCTCTCCGCTTTTGGACAAGAGACTCAAGGTTTTTTTATTGGATATGTCCTCCATACTTAACCGGGAGATCTGTTCCTCTGAGAAGGGGGACAGAGAATATGGCCGGTTATAGATGCATCGACCCCCACATAGTGTCAGCAGTTTGAGTTTTTGTCCTAGTGATCAACCAAAAAAAGAAATTATGTTCAGAAAAGCATTCCGTTAACTACCCTAAGTCCTTAAACTGCTATCATCTAATTTTATGGGGAAATTGTCGGGACACTGAAAACCTTCAATTTCGAAGAAAAATCTGAGTCCAAGTAACTTTATTTAAGGATTGAAAGCACCTGACGGTAGCTCTAACTTTGAAACAAAGCTATCATCCTTCTCTGTCTCCGTGTTTCATTGCTGCAATGTCAAAAGTCTCATCAACTGTTCTCTCTTTTTCAGAATCTGGATTGTTTACAGTCAGTTGGGGATCAAGACTACTCTTTTAGGAGATAACAATTGCATGTTGCTGTGACCAAGTGAAGTTTTCAAGCCTCTCGACATTCCAAATTATTTTGTAACTTCGTACCTTGGAGGATGGAGAGAAAAAAATAAAAAAAGTACTGAAAAAAATTACTGTGTGCGCAGCATGCATTCATTTGATGTTCCTCTTAGATAATAAATATTCACCTCATAAAAAGTTTCAACAGTTTTCATTCATCTTCAATTAGACTAGATGCCCTTAAACTCATGAATGGGGCTCTCACAAACTTTTGCGATATGCAAGTAAATAGTTCAATCTGATGTAAAGACCTGCGGAAATCACGAAAATCACATTAAGGAAGTCTGCAATTCAGTAATAAACTCACATAACCGCTGTAACTGTAAGATCGTAATGGCGGTTCAACGCAGGTATCATGGGAGATTCCTATCTATTTTGTCCCTTTCTCCGCCGAAACACAGAGATATGTCTCAATTTTGATAGGAATCTCCCATGATACCTGCGTCTCTCCGCCATCAAGCCTGATTCTGAAAGTGAATTTCATGATTTTTTAGTGTACTCATTGTCATTTTTACAGGTTTTTATGCAAGGATCAACTCTTCAATCCCCTATCGCAAAAGTTTGCTAGAGCCCCATTCCAACATTTTGCGTGACTGAACCAATCTCATTCTTGTCTCATCTGCTCAGAATTGATTAAATTCGTCAGTTTTGCGACTAGATCTTCTTCTGAAATTTTCTTTTCACCCTCAAGTCTTTTCAAGTCTACACTCCTCTAGGCCTACACTAATCAGAAGCATGGATTACTTGTTTCTGACAAGTCTTGCAGCTTGCCCAGTCGCCCAGTGTGATTTCATATCCTCACTCAAGTCGGCATCAGTGGCGGCGCATTCTGGCAACATTGCATTTTGTCCGTCTATACCCATGTAAAATAATCTTTTGACGGATTTGCGTTGTGCACTATTAATATTATTATCTTTTTTAAGACTTTAAATGGACTGAATCCAACGTTACGTAATTAAATGCGCCGCCACTGTCGGTATAGTTAGTCTTCGATACCATAGTCAGATCCTCATGCATCAATGTTCGGCCCCAATAAATTTTTAAGGATGGTCTCCAGATGTTTGGGGGGGAGGGGGGAGGCTCGAACTTGTGAGCGTACTGTAACAATTGTAAATTTGAGAGGTCTTGCTTGTGATTGACAGCTACTTTGTTTGCTGAGAAGTGTAAGAAAGTGAGGAAGTCTGGTATCACATTCAGAAGCAAGATCCGGTGCGTCTCTATGGTCTAATGATATTGAAAAACAAGTTCTTCAAGATTAAAGGCTGTTCCAGATAGCTTCGGTTCTGACAAATCTTGCTTTACATTCGTGGAAGGATGTTATCTTGTCTTCACTTACAAATTAATGATAATATTCCCTAATTACGAGAGTTAACCGAGTCTATTTTGTGGAAAAATAGTTCTATTAATCACACAGTGAGCGGTGTCATCGTTTCCACTCATGGCTGTCAGGACCGAAGTTATCTGAAACAGCCTTTACTTCAAAACGTCCAGATGAATAAGTACATCTGATCCAAAACATCAACAACTCAGGATGATTCAGAGGTATTTTATAGGAAAATTTGCAAGTACTTACTTGTAGCAGATAGAAGGTATTGACTGGTGCGCATTAAAGTACTATCTAAAGTCAAACTTTGCTTCTACGCGGGATATTCAGACGCTAAGAAGAACAGTTTAAATTTTAGAAATACACTTTAGAATTCAAAGCGTCCCATCTGTGGACCGCTCCAGAACTTTGCACTGAAGCATAAGCTCTGCTGCGCCACAAAAAACAATGAAAGATACATAGGGAACTTTAAGGGAGAAAAAATTGACAATCATCCTTCCGGAAGACAGTAGGTACATACATAATAATATGACGATGGTGGGTTCAACTACGAGGCGGACAACTCTGTATCAGTGAACATAAGGGAGGGATCATTGCTCCACGACTAGGCAACACTGGGACAGAGCCAGAATTGTTTTGTTTATATATTTACCCGCTTGCATCCATCGAAATGAGATACATGAAATTGGATTAATTGGAAGGAGTAAGTACGTAAGCCGTTATCTAGCACTTGGGAAGCGCCACGCGATTGTAGAGATAATCGACTTTTCGAAGCAGTTCATGGTCTCAAATTATTTTTCCTAGCCACAGTGAACCATGATAAACATTAGGCACACAGAAAACCACAGTTTAAAGACTTTCCAATTTATTTCTTCACGTTTTTCAGAGAAGTAGTCGTCAAGTTCAAAAAGTGCAACGACCATTCAAAAAATCAAAACACAAGGGAAATGAAGGGACATGATGCTATAAGTTAGAGCGCGAATTTTTCCCTACGCTCGAGTAGGGAAACTTTCAGCATGGCATAGTAACGAGATGGAGAGATTTAGATTCGAAAATGTTGAGACTTTGAGGAATTTAACAAAACTGGAGTGTATTTTGGAGAAGATTGGCCAATAATTTTGGAATCCGATGCGGAAATTTGAAGTTGCGAGAAATTCACGAGCCGCAGTCATGGAATAGCCGGGAAAGTTACCACTCATTTCAGGCTACGGTTGGCTGCTCTGGAGAAGGTTTTCGTAGCGAATTTTAAAAAAACGGGCTGGAGAAATTTTCAGATTTTCGGAATTTTCTCTGGAAAAAGAAGGTTTAAGCAAATCTGATGCCCATCCGGGCTGACATTCTTGCACTTTAAGTTACGAGAAAACTGAAAATTGCGGTCTCGTGACGGAATAAGAAATTATAAACGAGATAAAAAAAGAAGTCGTGGATAGTTTTCAGAATTCAAGATTCTGTGTCACCCAAATGATGTAGCTAGGGTTTGGATCTGAAAAATAAATCAATTCATGTCCATTTTCGTATACTTTTCAAATACCAGGTAGAAAAGGATCGTCATTTTACTAACATGAAAGTATCAAGGCTTTTTAATTGTTTTTTGGTGTTTGTACCATAATATGGGCATACTGGTAAAAATGTTCTCCGATAAAAATAAATTAAATGTACCTAAGTACCTACAGTTTTCGATACTTCGAATTGCTTCCTTCTCAT
Source organism: Trialeurodes vaporariorum (assembly GCA_011764245.1). Lineage (NCBI taxonomy): Eukaryota > Metazoa > Arthropoda > Insecta > Hemiptera > Aleyrodidae > Trialeurodes > Trialeurodes vaporariorum. The sequence goes on along the minus strand of VMOF01000111.1, from coordinate 35,183,880 downwards.
GAATTTTACGCAGACATTATTTCCTACCATGCAAGCAAAATGGGAACTTTTCATGATATATTTTATCGCGCTGCCTAAGATTACCTACTGGCCTCATTAAGATTGGTCTCTATTCACCGATGTGACCTCTCCCATCATGAATTTTCCACAAATGAAAGAGAACCATATCGATACCTTACTATTGCCCCAAGCTTCGCATTGACATCAACAGGAATGATTCCATAAAGGTTGATGGTTGAGGTTGTCCATGGATCGATTCTGTTTTCTTTAATTTTTGGCTTTTATGATGATAGTAAAATACCAGATTAAACAGGATCATTATTCAAAAATCAAAAATTTATTCAAAGTATTTTGATTGTAACTCTTTTCTATCAATAAATGTAGGCAGAAGATAGCAAAGCTCCTCGACCAAAATAAGTAAAATGTTTGAATAAATTTTCGATACTTCAAATCACTCGTCCATTTAAATTACTCTAAATATCCCACTAAAACCTCCCCCCCTTCCATAAGAGGGGACTGCCTTGAAACAAAGGCAAGTCAGAGAGAAGCCGGGACTGTCTCAAAAATCCGTTAACATCACCAACGCACTGACTGAAAGAAATTATTTTGCTGCAATGTAGTCAGTGGCGGATCCAGCCCTCGCAAACGGGGGGGGCAAATTTTGGATTTTCGCCCCTAAATGACCCCCTTTTCTTGTTTTCGCTCTTGCTTTCACCCTTCCTCTCCCCTCTTTTCCTACTTTTTGGGCCGAACGGGGGGGGGGGGGAGATCGCCCCCTTCGTCCCCCCCCCCCTGTATCCGCCAATGAATGTAGTGATGTTGATACTTAAAATTCAAAGTATCGATACCTCGAAATTCAAAGTATCGATACCTCGAATTCAAAGTATCGGTACCTCGAATTCAAAGTATCGATACCTCGAATTCAAAGTATCGATACCTCGAATTCAAAGTATCGATACCTCGATACCTACTCCATACTAGTCAGTATCAGTACCAAACGGGAGTGGGGTCCACAAGGTAAATAAAACACTTTTTATTTTATCTAACATCAAGGTTTTATCTACCTTGGCTGTGGTTGGTTGTTGCTGCACATCAGCGCTAGTGAGCCACATCAAACTTATAAAATCTCCAAGTTTTGCTCAAATAATTAACCACCTCTCCACTTTTAAACACCCTTTATCTCTTTTGTGGCCTGAATTTTTTGCTTATTCCATTTTCCACTTATCTAAATATCAGTATCAAAGTATCGATACCTTAGTTTTTTTTTTTTCTCCGACGCCTGTTGAAAAATTTGCTAACCAAATTTCCTAGACTATCGCGACGCGAGCCTAGGGGTATGTGGGTTTAGTGTTCATGGTGTTTGGGAAAAGTAAATGGGGTTGGATGTCACCCTACCCTGAATGGGGTTGGTTATCACCAACCCACTAAAAAAAACCACAGCGTGATTCTCGGCATGTACAGCCTTGCGGAGCCGTTTATTCAACATTCCATTGTGAGGCTGGTGCAGGCCTAGAGGAGTGAAGACTTTCACAGATAAACAGATCATGAATACGACGTGAGTAATAAGTGAAAAGAAAATTTCAGAAGAAGATCTAGTCGCAAAACTGATGAATTTAATCAATTCTGAGCAGATAAGACAGGAATGTGATTGGTTCAGTCACGCAAACTGTTGGAATGGGGCTCTAGCAAACTATTGCGATAGGGGATTGAAGAGTTGATCCTTGCATAAAAACCTGTAAAAATGACAATGAGTACGCTAAAAAATCATGAAATTCACTTTCAGAACCAGGCTTGATGGCAGAGAGACGCAGGTATCATGGGAGATTCCTATCTAAATTGAGACATATCTCTGTGTTTCGGCGGAGAAAGGGACAAAATAGATAGGAATCTCCCATGATACCTGCGTTGAACCGCCATTACGATCTTACCGTTACAGCGGTTATGTGAGTTTATTACTGAATTGTAGACTTCCTTAATGTGATTTTCGTGATTTCCGCAGGTCTTTACATCAGATTGGACTATTTACTTGCATATCGCAAAAGTTTGCGAGAGCCCCATTCATGAGTTTAAGGGCATCTAGTCTAATTGAAGATGAATGAAAACTGTTGAAACTTTTTTTGAGGTGATATTTATTATCTAAGAGGAACATCAAATGAATGCATGCTGCGCACACAGTAATTTTTTTCAGTACTTTTTTTTTTTTTTTCTCTCCATCCTCCAAGGTACGAAGTTACAAAATAATTTGGAATGTCGAGAGGCTTGAAAACTTCACTTGGTCACAGCAACATGCAATTGTTATCTCCTAAAAGAGTAGTCTTGATCCCCAACTGACTGTAAACAATCCAGATTCTGAAAAAGAGAGAACAGTTGATGAGACTTTTGACATTGCAGCAATGAAACACGGAGACAGAGAAGGATGATAGCTTTGTTTCAAAGTTAGAGCTACCGTCAGGTGCTTTCAATCCTTAAATAAAGTTACTTGGACTCAGATTCCTCTTCGAAATTGAAGGTTTTCAGTGTCCCGACAATTTCCCCATAAAATTAGATGATAGCAGTTTAAGGACTTAGGGTAGTTAACGGAATGCTTTTCTGAACATAATTTCTTTTTTGGTTGTTCACTAGGACAAAAACTCAAACTGCTGACACTGTGTGGGGATCGATGCATCTATAACCGGCCACATTCTCTGTCCCCCTTCTCAGAGGAACAGATCTCCCGGTTAAGGGTGGAGGACATATCCAATAAAAAAACCTTGAGTCTCTTGTCCAAAAGCGGAGAGACGTATTCCTTGGAGCAGGGTGCATGTTCGTGCACCATAAACCGGGCAGAAGGTCGTCTCTCCACCTGGGGTCGAAGAAATACGCCAATCTGCAAAAGTGTACAGAGCCGAGTGACTCAGGATTGCGGGGCTAGGACCGGGGCCCATAGGCAGGCTCCCTGCAAGATGCTGAAGATAATTGTTTCAACTGTTTGGAGATCAAAGGTATTCAGAGTATCCTGAGCCCTGAGCCTTTCTAAAGCACTTCCCTCATTGCCAGAGATGATCATCAGTGGCGTAGCCAAGGGAAGGGGGGTCCAGGGGGTCTCAACCCCCCCCCCCCCCCCCCTGACACCAAAATTTGTCCTAAGAAAAGGTAACTTTTCGCGTTTTCAGACAACTTTGACCACATTAGTATCTTTGGACCCCCCCTTGACAATTTTTGGACCTCCGACCGCCCCCCAGAAAAATTCGTGGCTACGCCCCTGATGATCATCATACGTTTTGGGAGGCGCATCAATCAAGTTACTCATCGCAACTGGTTAGTTCAACTCTGAGCTAACCTAGGTTGAACCCAAAGTAATGCGCATGTCACATTTGGAACTATCCGCAGATTAAAAACGCTGCACCCCCCTCCTAATCAAAGCAAGTTTTGCTGTTAGACTTGCGGAATAGATGGTTCGTGATCTGAACATTGAAAGTCCATGATGAAAAGAAAATGAAAAATTTGGCGCGTACGTCCCTGTAGTAGAGGTTGTCTCAGAGTTGTAGGCGCGAGACCAATAATCTTTGGAGATTTCCATTGTTATGCTCATAATACAGGTTAGAAAACCAATGAAAGCGTTGGCTTCCCGTTGAGGATTGCTTAAAAATCAGCAGGTCAAAGTCGTGGACAAGCTTTGTTACAATTTGACGGATTGAAGAGGGAGTAAATAATTGGGACGCGCTAATTATAGTGAGATTGTCTGAACTGCATTGTATGATTTGGCCCATTCATCGGGTGCTTGGGGACCCCCAAATCAGTGCTGAAGGCCCCAACGTGAGCTAGAACCCGTCTAAAAAATTTAGAGCCAATGCGCTCCTGACCAAACTCAAGGATACACCAGTACCTCACGCCCTTCAGATTCTTTCCGGCCCAGGCAATATGAGCGACATAATGAAAATTTGAAAACCAAAAAACTAATGAACTTACCGACGGAGAGATGAAGTCATACGATTGGGATCTGCAAAGTTGAGACTCGAGTCAGAGACCGGGAATACGCTGATTCATTTCCTAGCTGCAATTTCTGATCTTCGCTCATAGATTCCACTGAACACCATTTCTCTGACACAGAGCCAAATTCCTTGGATCAGTCAATTATACATTAGACCAGAGATGGCGATAGGTCCACTCCACGGGAGTCTGATGACTTAAGCCGGAGCCCCGAAACAATTTACGTGAAATGCACGGAAACCGCAAACATTCGGCGAGAAAAACGTGATTTTACTTCAGATCGAGAGGTTGTTCATAAATTACAAACCACTCTCACTCTAAGCACCTGATGGTCACTAATCTTTAGAAAATGAAAGAGCAAATCTTTGTTGGAAAAAGAACTGACCAAAGTCTGCCTGCAAGCAAATCTGCGAAAACATTCTTCAGAATAATAAATGAACGCGAATAATAATAAGAGATGCGAAATAAACCTCTCTCTCTAATGTACTTCTCCTAACCTCCAACTTCAAATCGGCTCGGTAACGAAAAAAATAAAACATTTAAAAGAAACATTTGACAACGCTTTACAACGGCTGTATCACATTAATCATCGGTGCATGCACCGTTGGATCAAACGGTTTTCGGGCTAATTCATTCGGGCTAAATAGTTTCGGGCTAAATACTAACATACTAGTCATCTACATCCATATGTGGCAACACTGCATAGAAAAAATAAGTCCACACATAGAAAAAAAATACACATATAGAAAAAAAACTTTTGACACAAACGGCCACCCATAGTCGACGATTGAACGTCTGCGTTTGACTGCATATGCGATTCTAGGAATGACCCGTCTACGATTGAGCTGACACCATCGTGAACGCATTCGAAGGTTATCAGGGACCAAATAGTGTTACGGCTTGACGGTCCTCCGAAAGACGTTGGATGGTGCGCACGTAAGTATATTTGCGTGTAGTTTATACCCCCCGTAAGTGCTCACCGATCATCTGCGTGCGGGACCGTGAGGACGCAACACTATTTGGTCCCAGTTCGACAATGGACCAGTGGTGGACTGGCGGATTTGCCGGCATTCCGGTCCGTTCCCATACGTTCCACTACGAATCGACTCCTTTCGTGTGGAGCCTTCGATGTCGTCGACTCCTGCTGGACTCCGTGAGAGCCTAATAAAACCAACGACCAATCACAACTCGTTGAGCTCGTGTCGGTACTCCCTATACAATATTTCCATCAAGGGACTCTACTTGATTTATACAGGGTGTTAAGAAAAAAAGTTTTTTTCGACCACAGCGGTTTTTTCGAAAACAGCTGCTAATTTTGAAAAACGGCCAAACACGTGTCCAATAATATCGAGGGGGACCCATTTTGGGAGGGTTATTTTTTTCGGCGCCCCCCTGGGAGGGGCGGGGGAGGGGGTAACCCCCTTTTTTCTTATGGGAGCCCTATTTTTTTATTTCAGTATCTGAAAGAACATAAAAAAGAAACTTTTTGGCGCAAACCGAAGGTCGATATCGTTTTTCGTTTTCGATATATCGAAGGTCGAAGTTCGATATGGACCCATTTTCAAAAAATCATTACTCCAATTTGAGATACCGGAATTTTAAAAACTAGGGGTCAAAATACTCCAAAAAGCAAGCCCTTTTTAGAAAAAATACGAATTTGACACAAATTTGGCCAAAAATAGGGTTTAGCGCCCCCGAAAATTGGCAACGTTTTTGCCGCCCAAGGGGGCCCATCAGACAAATTTCTTGAGACGACCTCTATCGAATGATACATCGATCAAAAGGGCATATCAAACTGAGCATTTTGGCGCAAACCGGAGGTCGATATCGTTTTTCACATTCGAGATATCGAATGTCAAAGGTTATGTGATAGGGTTTTTGTTCGGTCTCGCCGGCAACAACTCTATCACCTATTAAGATTAAGGTGTTAGGAAGAAAACACGAAATACGATGTTTACAGTTGAAAAGTCTGAGGAACCTAAGACTTCCTCCCCAACCGACCGGAAGACGGAGAACTAATTAATTTAGAAAACCCTGGTTGGCCCTTAAGGGGCCAACCCCTTGGGTTGTACTCACATTATATTAAGTAAAAAAGGGGAAACTCACTTTCCGCGTCCTGCTAAGCGCGAGATACTTTTTAGACTGACTTGTCCTGGCTGTCACCGAGACTGCGCAGCCACCCCAGGGAGCGTCAACCAAAGGACGCTCACTGTGATTGGCCGACAGTGTCAGGTGACAGCCAAGACAGGCGAATTGATGGATGACATCAGATCAAGTGAAAGAGAAAGAGAAATAGAAAGAGAAAAAGAAAGAGAGATATTGAAAACCTTTGCATCTCTGCATGCTCTCGGTCTAACCAGCTTTGGCGTCCCTCGCTGGATAGACCGAAAGCAGCAATGCTAAATCCTCCCTCAGTATTGCGCTAGTATTCAAAACTGAGAAGAGAAGGTTTTCAGAAAGGAAGAGAAAGATAAACTAAAAAATAAATAATAAACAACTAAAACGTAGAAAATAAAAGTGGTAAGTTAACCACATTACAGATAACCCCCTCAATTCAGCAGACTGATCAAACAGATCAGGCTGATGGATTGATTCTCCGAAGAGAAAAGTTAAGAGAAAAGAATAAGTTAAAAAAAAAAAAACAAAATAAGAAAAAAAAAAATCTTTCCCAAAAAGGAAAAGGAAGAGTATAGAAAGAAAATTGACCCGACGTCATCAATCAGAAAAAAAAAAATTAAATTTTAAAAGTTAATATTCCGTGTCGGTTGAGGAGAGATCGCTTCTGTACTCCCTGACTGTTTATTTATGAAAGTTAAACAAGTAAAAAAAAATTAGATAGATAGAATCTATCAGCAATAATCAATACAAATGAAAGAGAACAAGTAAAAAAGAAAATTAGATGAATAGAATCTATCAGCAATAATCAATACAAATGAAAGAGAACAAAATACGAGAACGCAGGTGTCCCTGCCAGTGCAATAGGTTGGGGAAAAAAATTTCAGTTCCTAAGATACATTTGGTTTTGTTTCAACAAATTTCTTCACTCTCTGTCTTAAGAGAGAAAAAGAAATAGAAAAATACAATTTTAACAGCGTCTAGTGAGAAAAAAAAAATAAATCGGTCCAATATTCTGCGATATTGTGAAGAATCCTAAAGGGGAAAACTAACTTCTTAAGAGTGACCGACATCTCTTAACTGTGAGCACCTAAATCCGGTTAATACTAGCAATTAACCCAAAATGCCCCAAAAATAGTCTTCCAGAAAAATCAAGTGTTGGCCGACACTAGAATCCTCTCGAAGTTACCAATGATTTGGGTGGTATTTGCATACCAGGGTCACTGAAGTGTGGGCTCATGTAGAGAGAGAAAAAAAAAAAGAAAATAAATTAAATGAGATACTAATGACTTTGGCACACACGCCTCAATTCCACTATTTTTAAAAAATCTCATTCTTTACAGAGCAAAAAAAAAAAATAAAAATCGTGAGACACCTGTAGCTTTGGCACACACACCTCAGTTCTACTTCACTGATTTTTATAAACTAACTGTGACGAAAGAATTATATAAAAAAAATTCTATAAGACCAAAACAGCTTCGGCACACACACCTCAATTCTGTTCAGAATTTTATAGTTGTCAGGGGAGTTTTGTTCAGAAAATGTCTGTCTCTTATCAGACACTTGATGACAGTTTGGATTCAAAAAATGAGGGATGATAAGTCCCAAAAGAAACAGGAAAAGACAGCGATTGAGTAGAGTGAGAGCACTGTCCCCCCACCACTACTGACTAGATCAAATGCAACGCGTGTGGAGAGCAGACAATGCCCCCACCAATCCCAAAACCGTCTGACCTGGTCCCGTCAAGACCACACACCACGAACAAAATCTTTTAGTACAAAAAAATGAATGTTGAATTGGTTCAGTGACTAAGTCCTAAAACAATCGGGGAGGGACTTAAACAGAGAGTGAAAGAAAAAGGGGAAAAAATACATATTTAATTGGCCGTAGAATGGTTAACAAAACCAAAAAAAAATCATGATTTTGGTTTGATCAACTTGAGTGTCTCAAAGAAAGAAAATAGGTTTTAAACAAGAACTAGAAAAAAGGAACAAAACAAAAAAAAAAACTATTATTTACACATACATGGGGTGGAACCCCCATTCTCCGAAGAGAAAAGGTCCTTACACTTAGAAATGAAAACATGAGAAAAGAAGAAAAAAAAAAAACAAAGAGCAACTTTTGTCGCAGGTATAGTTCTGGCAAACCAAAAAAAATGTTTTAAAAAAAAAAATTGAAAGTAAGACATCCAGATGGCTTCGGCACACACACCTCAATTCCACTCAGATTGTCAAACTTGCCAGTCTCTGTTCTTACAAAGTGTCTACCTCTTACTAGACACTTGATGATAACTTTGAAATGAAACTTAAACGAGAACAAATGAGATATCGGTGGGGTCTTGACCCCCTACTCTCCGACGAGAAAGACGAGATCTCGGAGAGCAAAAGGCACACAAAATGAAATAAAAAAAAAAAAAAAATGAGAAAGAAATATTTTTACCTACTATGTTTTCCTACATGGCTATAGTCTTAAGGGTGTATACCACCCAAATTTAAAAAAATCGCTCCTGATGACTTAGAGCCCTCAATTTTTTTTTGGTAACACATACTGATGTAAATTAGAGATCCTGAAATTTTTGTGAAGCTGGTTGCATACCTGCCCCTTAAAAAAAAAATTTCCTGAAAAAACGTTGACAACTTTCAAACAGCTTTTTTAGAGTTAGAATTGCTCAATCACCTTGGTCTTGGTCTCAAATGAAAGGTATCAGTGTCCTCTAGGGTCTCTTGTATGGATTTTTTTTTTTGTCGAGAGGAAGTATTTTTTTCTTAATGTTTCTTCGATGTGACATTTTTTTCATGGTTTTTTTTTTTTTTAAACATTAATAGATATTTGAGATGTTAGGTTGAGGGCAAATCCATACAAGAGTACCTAGAGCATAAAATTCTGCACTTTTTAAAAAAAAAACTGAAGTCTCTAGCTATCATGGTACTCGAGAAAAGCTGTTTTGAAGTTGAAAAAACAAGCGAAAAATTGATTTTTCAGTACAAGCAAATTAACAAATAGTACATGAGAAAAAAATAAGAAACAGATGGTTATCAAATGGTTCTCAATTTCGCAATGTTGACTCATAAACTTTAAAATTAATTTAAAAATACTTTCCGACCTCCTAAAAATTAAAAAAAAAATATCCTCGTATTCCCTGTATTGTCCTCTACAAAATTGGTGGAAAAAAAAAAAATGAAAAAAATGAAAAAAAATCGAAAAATTTGGGTGGTATACACCCTTAAATAACTAATTGGATGCAATATTATTTGTGCCAGCTATTACAACCACCACATCTGTTGGAGAAAGTGACTCTGACACTGATTTTAGTTTTTCTAAAACTTTATTGAAAGGTGCGCCCGGAAATGCATAAATTTCAAGGCTAACATCCGTGAGGCTAGCATTAAGATACGACTTCATTCCTCTTCCATGACTATCTGCGATCAAAATTACCCTCGGTTTATCTGACTCTAATGACAATGAATTCACCTGCACACCTTCGAAACTGATCCAAGGAATGGAGACTTTTGAGTTTAGTAATGACAGACGGTGTCCCGCACAGTCAACAACTGCCCCGAAGTGACCCAGGAAATCTATTCCTAGGAGGAGCGGCACATTGACCCCAGGGATGACTAACACTGATGTTGGAAAAGAGATTTGTTCAAAGAAAATTTCAACAAAAACCTGAAAAGTAACAAGCTTCGACTTTACACCAGTTGCACCACGAATAAAAAGGCCTGGTGTAGGTAACGTGGGAAAATCAGCCGCTGTTACCTGTTTCAAGTTGTCATAGAAACCTCTGCTCATCAAAGTGATTTCCGCTCCGGTGTCGATCATCACCTCAAATTTGTGGTCTTTAATTAAGCAACTCACATAAGGCGGTTTATACCTAAAGCTTTTGAGGATCTTGGCATTGGGCTCCTGCAAGAGAAAGTGCCCCTACTCCCGGAAAATGGTAAAGACACTCACGGGCAGTTCTTGACATCGGGACACCATACACATGAAAAGCGCAGAAAAATTCACTGAATTAATAGACGAACCTGACACTGTCAACGGATCCAAAGGACCAATAATATGTACATTATTCAGACTAGTAGAGAAATAATGCTCCAGTTTCTGATTCAACTTTGTGACTAAAGCATTAAACTTCACACACGACTCCAATTTGGAAATTTCACAAAAAAAAATTGGGACCTGCTGACCTATTCTCAGAAACAAAGGGAAAGATAAATTTTTCGGCAAATCATCAAAGAATGCGTTATTTTTCTTAAAATAATGAAAAACAATTGGTATTAAATCAAAGAAAATCAATAAAAAGTCATACACATTTAAATTCAGTATGGACAAGTATTGCAGAACTGCATTTACATTGTTGGTCTCCAATGAGAGGAGAAAAGAAATCTCTAGTTCAAAACCGACGGTACGAAGCGCACTTCTCTTTAAAACTGAGGGCAAAACTGCTAAAATTTTGAAACTCGTCTCTTTACCTTTCTCTTTTACTGTCAAGACGTAAGCATAGCTATGCAACTTATTGTCCATACTTGAAAATAGATTGTCTAAATCGAAATTTTTTGGTGCTGGGTCAGCCATTTGTTCTGCCCAGCACTCATCTAGTTTAAAGACTCAGAAAATTTCATAAGCATTTGATTATCGTCAGACAAAACAGTTGGTGCTTCTCCCTCTGTGAGAGTCAAATGGTTTACTGCTGGCAGTGCTGGTCTTGATCTGTTGTCTACTCTCTGATTCTTATTTCCCTGTTCAAAACTTTGAGGATTTCCTCTATTAAAAGGAGCTCTGTCAGGATTTGCAAGTTGAGCGTTTACCTGATCAAAACTACGTAACAGAAATACAACAGAATCTAAGGTTCTGGGATTAAGTTGTGCAATGGCTAGCATAATTTCTCTAGGAAAATGGGCAGTTACAGCGGAGATGACAAGTCCATCAGATGGAGGTTCATCCAAGTAACGGACCAACCACACCCGCTGTAGAAAATAATTGGCAAAGTCCTTTGACACAGCTGTATGATAACCCGGAGTTAAGATCGTCAATCGCAAATTGTCTTGCAAACCCTGGTTCCAAAAATGTCTGAGCAATTCTTGACAAAAATGATTAAAATTCGACCAAGTGCCGCTATACACCCGGTACCAGACTTGCGCATCCCCTTCAAGCAATGTACTTACTGCACTAAGCTTCACAACATCAGAAGTATCATAAATACTGAAATACAAATTTAATTTATGTAGGAAATCTTTTGGGTGAGTCCTCCGATAATTGCCATCGAACAGCGGGACATCCCGAAATTGCATGGGACCAAAATTTTATTCTCTGACATTCTAACCATTTGACTTCCATTTGCAGGTTCAACACACTGTTCTTCCTTTTTAACATTAGGAGTTCTAGCCAGTACTTCTGCTTTAATCAATGCTGGGATCTCTTGTTTTACCGAAGCAATTTGCTGCTGCAGAGACTCACGAATGCCTTGTAACTCCCTGAGTATGCCTCCCATCTCAAAAGAGCTTGGATCACCTTGATACTCGTTATGAGAATCCGTCGAGCCATCTATATTTTTGGGTTTAGGGGCCCACGCAGAGAAAGAGAAGGCACCGTTTGAGTCTCCGCAGGAGCAGACCGACTCACATTAACATTAGGAGTGACCTCCTGATTTTGAGAGAATGATGCATGATGCACTTGTTCAGGAAAAGCATTGGCAGAACGAGTAGCAAAATTGGTGTGAGAGACTACGTTTGGAGGGGGCTGACACAAAAGAGATCCAGCGTAGTCAAGAGGGACGAGATCTTGTGTAACCGGTATCTGCGGCACATTTCCTCCGTTTAAAAAGTCAGACAACATTGGATCCACCCATAGACGCTGTTGCTCTCCAGGGGCCGCACGAAGCTCTAGCGATAAATTATTATTTACTGAACGCAAGTTGATTGGAGCCTCCCGCAATCCCTGATCAGCAGCATCGTCAGATACATTTGCCCTATTGATGAGATTTTGATTGCGATTGCCTTGTCTAGCATAAAAATCGAGACTTACTGGTGCCTTTGAGGCATAATTTCTAGTATTCTGAAACGGAGCAGTCATAATTTATTGTAGTAACTAAAATATATGGTAACAATGAAATATATTAAATGAGAATTGAAGACTACACAAGAATAAAGAAAATCTTACAGTGTTGACACTGAATACCTATTTGTGAATCCGCTGAGAAAAATCCTTTTACATCCAATAGAAGAATCGCTGAATCAGAAAAAATACCAGCCAGAGTCAATAAGTGTTGAGGTGTAGTAGACAGCATGGCTACAATCCAAGTGGTCCAATTCCAGAGTGAAAGCATCATTTAGTCATCCATCACTTTATGGCTCAGGAACAGCAACGTTGCAGGGTGGAGCTTGTCCGCCCTCCGAACACCCCGATCGAACCAGGAACACAGCTCGTCAACTCATCACTTGTCGCGATATTGAAATTTGAAACATCAAAATTCTTCACCAACACCGCCACTTTCAGATTTGAAATGTAAACCGACAATAATACTAATGACTTGGAATTTACAGAATAGATTTCAGACGAAGCACTTTTAACAGCGAGCATTGCTGCTTTGATGTTGTAAACCAAAATAAATAAAATAAATTGTCCGCTCAAATGCACGAAAGATTGATCTGAATGATGAAAACAATAATTCCAAGCTTTGTTTACAAGGAGAACGATTTGTTGTTGTTTATAGATGTAAGTCGGAGCGATGAATGTTGAGTGTTGCCACTGTTGACTGATGGTGAGTTGAGAGCGATGCTTGATGACGTTTCGACGTCACGCATCCGAAAAAAGAACAAGGCCTAACTAGAGTCCCTATATATGAAAGAGTCAAGACACGTGAACAGAAGTGAGGAAGAAGAAGGTGTCTGAGGAGCCTGGAGGCGCGCCTCTTGTTTACATTTTTATCCAACGATCTTCCCGCCAAAGATTACTTATACATGTATTCGTGTGGAAGTAATCTTTGTTAGGTCAACCTAACCTCCAATACCCGTTGGCTTCACTACCTGTTCTAAAAGTAATGCGTGAATTTTATTCTGTTCTGAACACATTTTCATCAATTTCCATTTCAAATTTCATCAGTACAAGCTAAAAATGCCGAAAGTTTCCTCAAAGCTGGGCAGCAGTGAAGATGGTTCCATGAAGATGTAAACAAGAGGCGCGCCTCCAGGCTTCATAGACCCCTTCTTCTTCTTCACTTTTCAGCAGCCAATCAGAGATGGAACCTCGTATGGCGAGACTCTTTCATATATAGGGACTCTAGGCCTAACCAAACTATGCACATGCCAAGCACATGATAGACAGACGAAATGAAACTCGCACAACCGAAATCCATCAGTCGACTGTATCCAACTGGATACTTAAATAATAAGAAAAAACATGTCACAATATCACTGTGAGATCCGAAAGATCACAAATTCACAACAAAACATAAAAACATCACGCAACGCGAGTCGGCACAAGCAGAGACAAATAGAGACCTTGCACTATTCTTGCGCGCGGTGTCCACTTTTCGTGGTTCAATTTTGGTCGGAACTCATCGAAACAACAATCAACCTTCGCATAATGTTGACTGATGAGCACGTATTTTGCATTCGCCGAGCAAAACCTGTTTCCGTTTCCGGGACCGCGGACCAATCACAGCCGTTTGTTGAGCTTCACCATCCAACATTATGCGAAGGTTGATTGTTGAGGCCGATGAGTCCCGACAAAAGTTGTTCACGAAAAGTGGACACCGCACGCAACCACGGGAAGAATAGGGAGTTCACGGTCTCTATTTGTCTCTGGGCACAAGACACAAGCAAGATGGCGGCATCTTGTCCAGAGTCGGTTGAACGTTAACACATAGATAAAAAGAACGAACTTTCTTTTTCTAGATCACTCAAGTTGATCGTGGGATCATTTTAAAGAAGCTTTAAGCTTCTTCTAGCCAAAACTAGTTGGGCGCCAAATCTGTGATAGGGTTTTTGTTCGGTCTCGCCGGCAACAACTCTATCACCTATTAAGATTAAGGTGTTAGGAAGAAAACACGAAATACGATGTTTACAGTTGAAAAGTCTGAGGAACCTAAGACTTCCTCCCCAACCGACCGGAAGACGGAGAACTAATTAATTTAGAAAACCCTGGTTGGCCCTTAAGGGGCCAACCCCTTGGGTTGTACTCACATTATATTAAGTAAAAAAGGGGAAACTCACTTTCCGCGTCCTGCTAAGCGCGAGATACTTTTTAGACTGACTTGTCCTGGCTGTCACCGAGACTGCGCAGCCACCCCAGGGAGCGTCAACCAAAGGACGCTCACTGTGATTGGCCGACAGTGTCAGGTGACAGCCAAGACAGGCGAATCGATGGATGACATCAGATCAAGTGAAAGAGAAAGAGAAATAGAAAGAGAAAAAGAAAGAGAGATATTGAAAACCTTTGCATCTCTGTATGCTCTCGGTCTAACCAGCTTTGGCGTCCCTCGCTGGATAGACCGAAAGCAGCAATGCTAAATCCTCCCTCAGTATTGCGCTAGTATTCAAAACTGAGAAGAGAAGGTTTTCAGAAAGGAAGAGAAAGATAAACTAAAAAATAAATAATAAACAACTAAAACGTAGAAAATAAAAGTGGTAAGTTAACCACATTACAGTTAGATTTACAAAATTCGATGTCTCGAATGTGAAAAACGATATCGACCTCCGGTTTGCGCCAAAATTCTCAGTTTGATATGCCCTTTTGATCGATGTATCATTCTATAGAGGTCGTCTCAAGGAATTTGTCTGATGAGCTTGGGGGGCAAAAAGCCAATTTTCGGGGGCGCTAAACCCTATTTTTGGCTTTTGCGTCAAATTCGTATTTTTTTCTACAAAGGGCTTGCTTTTTGGAGTATTTTAAATCACTAGTTTTTTAAATTCCGGTATCTCAAATTGGAGTAATGATTTTTTGAAAATGGGTCCATATCGAACTTCGACCTTCGATATATCGAAAACGAAAAACGATATCGACCTTCGGTTTGCGCCAAAAAGTTTCTTTTTTTATGTTCTTTCAGATACTGAAATAAAAAAATAGGGCTCCCATAAGAAAAAAGAGGGTTACCCCCTCCCCCGCCCCTCCCAGGGGGGCGCCGAAGAAAATAACCCCCCCATAATGGGTCCCCCTCGATATTATCGGGCATGTGTTTGGCCGTTTTTCAAAATTCGCAGCCGTTTTCGAAAAAACCGCTGAGGAAACTTTTTTTCTTAACACCCTGTATAACACAATTACCGCTCGTGCAGGCATGCAACGTGATGGCACAGTCAATAGGACACTCGACACTCGCGGCGTAAATTCGGGTTCACGTCCGAGACAGGGCGGAGAATTTTTGCGAAAGTTAGCATACAGTTGACCCTAACTGCTGCTTCGATCGCTGCGGTCGCGCTCAAAAACCCCTAACGGGTTTTAAGGTGGATCCTCAGCGATTAGTTCCATATTCTGCCACCACGTCGCGCTACAAAAAGATACGCTCTTTAAATGGAAAAAAAATAATGGTAAACGCAAATAAATGGAAAAAAGGGCTTCGATGGAGCCTCGGAACCATTGTAAGGAACATTTTATTTCAAACCGTTTACTAAAATGTGAGGAATGTTTAAATTGTGGTTTCATCGTAACAGGACAAGCATCCCTGTCTCAATGCATTACGGACTCGATCGTTCATAATCGCCCAACAAACAGAAATTATGAATTTGACACTTACTTTAGTAGCTAACAATGATTCGCCAGGTGCAAGCATAGCTCATGCAGCTGAGCATCTGCAGAAAAGGAATGAGAGCTCCGATGATGATGAAACTTGAAACTTCTGAGGTCCACGACACAGTCTCACGCACTCAGATGGACTTTTGACGAATCAGCATGACTTCAAAATGCACTAAAGAAGTTTCTTGACCAGCTGGCGACTTCAATTTTTCATGAGCAATATTTCATTCACCGAAAAACTTTAAAATAACGAACTTTCGCGAGATAGACGCGAAAGCCGAAAGCGCACAACGTTCCGTGGATCGCGAAACTGATCTTTGAAGGTTATGTTATTGTTTTCACTTTTTCACCACAACAAACGCAAAAAACGCCCCTACATGCGGTAAATCGCGCTTGCCGAAAAATAATTCATTGTTAGTAGTTTCTCTCTCAATACGGAACTATGGAATGCTTTTCGTAAACCTCGCGCGCGAGTTATGTAAATTACTCATATAGAAGTATAGAAAAAGACATAAAAGTCCAGATATCAAATCTGGGCTATAAAATTAATCCACCCACCAAATCTAGCTTCGTCCACGAAGCTAGACCTGCTCATCACCGTCAGATTCTTTTTGACACTGATCGAAGTCTCTCCCTCTGAGCATTGGGCTCCTTTATATTCATTCCTTATTTTTGCTGATCATTTCGATCCTATTCCTGTAAAACTTTTAAAGTTACTTTACCTTAATTTTTGCTGATCATCGCGATCTCCAATTGTTCCATTGTTCAATTGTTCAATTGTTATTATTTGTTTTTCCTGTTTTTTTTTCTTTATCTCAATTCATTATATATTTTTATTAATTCGCTTATTAAAAACTATGTTTTATTTTATTTGAAATTAAAAGTTTTTTTTAAAAACTTTAGGGAAAGCTCCCGAAATATAATTGGCGCAGTCGGTAGGATTGCAAAAGCGTCCCCGACCCCCGACGAAAGTTCGCGATTCGGTTTACGCGTTGTTTTTAAACATTTATTTGCAATCCAAAAAACGAATCTATTACGGACAATTTATTTTGTTTCTTTAACATTCGATATTCGAAATGTTTCAAGTGTTGTTTCAAGTGTTTTTTATTCTGTGAGTATACATATATTTATATTGCATTATTGTCACACACTGATTTATTGATTTCCCCATTTAAAAAAAAAAAAAAAAAAAAAAAAAAAAAAAAAAAAAAAAAAAAAAAAGATGGAAAACATCTTAAAACCTGCTAGGTTAATTTTAGACAATAATACAGAAGAAAATTCGGAAATCGACAACAACCAACCTGCAAATATTTTACAACCTGCAAGGTTAATTTTAGAAAATAATATTGAACAAAATTTAGAAAATAATTTTGAACAAAACTTAGAAAATAATTTTGAACAAGATTTAGAGTATAATAACGTCGATAATATGAACATCCAAAACATGCTTCGCCAAGAAAACTTCCATAGTAAGGATTTTTCCATTGTCCCAGAATTTTATGGTAAACCGGAGGAATTACCAAAATTCCTTAGAATTTTAGATTATTTAGCTAATAAGTACCAAGTGGAGGAATTCGATGAACATTTAACTCCATTCCTCTTCCATGTAGAAGCCCAAATAAAAGGAACGGCTAGCACCCAAATCTCATTAGGTAATCACTTAACATGGCCTGATTTGAGAAACGCTCTGATTGCCTCTTACCAAGATTAGCGCGATTCTAGTTGCCTTCTCGAAGAATTAGCTTTCATGGTACAGAAACAATCCGAGACAGCTTTAGAGTTCTTAAATAGGTTAGTTGCTGTGACAAATCACACGAAAGCGTTAATTTCAATTGAAGAGCAAAATGAGCAAACTGCTGTCTATCACAGACACGATTTAATTAATAAGTTTTCATTAAGAAAATTAATTAACGGTCTGAGGGAACCAACTAGGCAATTCCTAAAAACCAGAAATCCATCATGCATCAACGAAGCCCAAAATCTATTAGCATGTTACGCTCAACCAAACATTTTCGAGCAGCAATTTCGCACCCAAGCCAACCGTCCGAATAACTATGGTGGTAATAATCAACAACAACAGCAAAGATCAAACTTTGCACCCAGAGGCAATAATAATTATCAAGCAAGACCTCAAAATAATAATTCCCAGGCTAGGAATAACCAGAATAATGTGCAACAAAATTCAAATTTCAATAACAATTGGAGACACAATAATTCCAATCCGAACAATAATTTTAATCGTAACAATCAGAATAACTACAATAATTATCAGAATCAAAATCAAAGATTTCCCGCTCCTGAGCCGATGAGCATTTGTGTGACCAACCCAGCGTATAGGAATAATAATGCTCAAAATAATCTACATAATATTGAAACTCAAAATCCTGAAAATTTTGAGGAAAATTCAGATAATTCTGATAATTGCCAGGAATTTTATCAAGTTGAGGATAGTTCCGAGTTTTTTCACGAAACAGCCTCGGAACCAATCAAAGAACCTCAACAATCGCCTGCTTAAATGGGTCAGATGAGTCGATTTTTTTTAATTCACAATATGAAAGTTGAGAAAAAAATAAGAGACCCGTGTTTTTTCCTTTTTTCTCTAAGATCACGGGAACATCAAGATAAATTGGTTTGAAAAGTGAAAAAATTGATTTCGTTTAAATCGGGCGAGTAATGGCGGTAGGCCCGGGAGATCAGTGGCTACGTCACATATTCCGTGTCTCCCAGACGGTCGTTTTGTTTACATTGAAACTACATGGTAAACGCCGTGCTAAGTGTGTCTCCGGTAGTGATCGTCTGTTTTTCGGGATTTTATCGATTAAATAATGAGCTCGCGAACATTATCTGTTTATTTTTTTGTGCCTGACAGTTCAACAACGAGCTAGAGAATCTCAAGAATGGTCGACAGCTCGACACAGTGCTAGTTAATAACCAGGAAGTTTGAAACCTGACACCTAACCTCACTCAACTCTTTCAAAAATGATCCTTCCTTCATTCCCCAATGTTCTTTTAAAGTCAGTTTTTAATATTAGAGAGAGCTTTAGTGTTTCTTCGCGTTGCATTGGAGTCTTACCTGAATGGTAAAGCTACTGTCAGGATTCTCAGCTAGTGCTGTGATACTCCTCCTGTTCTGTTTCAGATTCTGTGGCATGATTTGAGTTATTTTTCCGGTCACTCCTGCGCAGGTTCTTTAAATTATCTATCTCAAATTATTAGTGTCGTTGAATGATATGGGAACTCGGAAGGTACTGTTTACAATCACAGAGGAATTGGTCTCTCGGGCACAAGTTCAGGCAATAAAGTAAACCAATAACTCATCTCCCTACGTGTAAAGTGTATCAACTGACAAACTTCAACTTTGAAGTCTGATTTGCAGTAAAAGGTAATCTTCATGCCAAGATTATCATTTGCGGAACTCAGTCTGAAGTTAAATCATCGGTGGAACAGCGGCAATTTTTTTTGGATTACCAATCTTTCCCCGGAGGTATGTATCTTGTGGTGAAATTCGATTTCATTCTCTGAATTTCTAGTTTACTACTTATATCCTTATAGCAGTCCACCCAAGTGACCTTCCGATAGCTTATTGCAATAACTTTGCCAGAAAAGTTATCAATTTGAACTAGATGAGGCGGTCACAAACCATTGTATTGTAATAAGTTAACTTTGTTTACCACAGCTAATCTTTCAGGGGAACTTTTCCCATCCCATTTAGGTCATTCAATGCATGCGCCAGTAAATAGAGCTGATATAGTTGTTGGTAGTTGACTCAATCTTGCAGAGATAGTAGGAGTTCCATCAGGTCCGTGTACGTTCATGATACATTCATAAAAAGAGTTACAAATACTTAGTTCCAATCATCCACTTGGTACGGACAGTAGTTTGCAGAACCACTTCTGATATTCAAAGTTTCACGGCCAAACCTCATTAGTGGGATCGTTTCAGAAGTGTAGGTGCACCTAGACCACAATCTTTGAAAGGCTTTTAATTTTCATTCCTTCAAATCAAAATAAAACTTGCCTCGGACTTGAAACTTTTGATTCTAAAGCGGCTCACGGTGAAAAGCCAACGTGCATATTCATATCTGCATTAATTTTAACTTTGTAACATGAGAAATAATGTTGAAAAATTCTAAAGATTATTGGGCTAGGTGCGCCTACACATCGAAAACAACCTCTAGCAGTCCTTAAAATGCCAATTAACTGCATACCTGCATAACTGCCAATTAACAGAGCGCATAGAAATGCTGAGAATGAAATCGAATTTCACCACAAGATACATACCTCCGGGGAAAGATTGGTAATCCAAAAAAATTGCCGCTGTTCCACCGATGATTTAACTTCAGACTGAGTTCCGCAAATGATAATCTTGGCATGAAGATTACCTTTTACTGCAAATCAGACATCAAGGTTGAAGTTTGCCAGTTGATACACTTTACACGTAGGGAGATGAGTTATTGGTTTACTTTATTGCCTGAACTTGTGCCCGAGAGACCAATTCCTCTGTGATTGTAAACAGTACCTTCCGAGTTCCCATATCATTCAACAACACTAATAATTTGTGAATGAGCTTGGGCTCTTAGGGTGAGAGAAGACCTAGTTCCGAATCCCTTGGGATCGGCAACCACTGTGAGTGGGATGGGACCTAGATCCAGACCGCGCGGGATCGGCTACCACTTTACGTGGGATTTCGCGAGGATAACAAACGATCGAAATTAATTAATAGAAAACACGCCGCGAATAGAGTTAGGTCCTAGAGTTAATGAAAAAGTAATTTAAAAAGAGCAAAAGAATCGAAGCAAGAGTGCTTCGATGAGCTTAAGGCTTTTACTTGTTTTTTAATGCATTTAGAATAATGCGAAAGAGTCGAAAGAAGACGTTAATTCGATTAACTGAAGGCTTTACTTTTTAAAATGAATTGAAAATAATAGAAAACAATAGAATACGGACGATAATTCGATATGCAGAAGGCTTACTCGGTTTTAAAATGAATTTAAAATAATAGGAAACAATCGATTTAAGAGGTTAAATCGATATGTTGGATTGCTGAAGGCTTACTTGAGAATAATGATTTTTAAAGGAGAAAAAAGATCCAGAGCTTCTAATGAGCTCTGGCAACCGCAAGGGCGGGTGTGAAATCGAAAAGAAAGGAAAAAGATCCAGAGCTTCAAAGAGCTCTGGCTATTGCTAGGGCAGGTATGAAGATCCAAAACCTCTGAAGATACTTTTGGCTACCGCTTTAGCGGGTTCGATTATATCTTTCGATATATCGATTGGACTTACTACAAAGTTGTTGCAAGGTGCAAGCGAACTCGTTGTAGATAGTAATTGCTTGATGCAATGAACTATTAGTAGTAGTTGATAGGAAATAAAGACCGCGAGGAGCGTAATAAAAAATAAAGGCACTTCTGCACCGTGCATTACGAAAGTAAATTGAAAGGCTGCTTTTCTAAATAATATTAAAAGGCAAATGGAGAATATAACTTAAAAGGATGCTTTTCGGACAGTAAATAATAAAGGCGAAAAGAAAATAACTTTGTTCTTAATTATAGAAAAGTATAGAAAAGGTGAATTTTTGGTGTAGCGGTGGTCAACGCCATCTGTGGAGCTTTTGCGAAAGCTCCACGCTGATCCGCAGCTATCACCGTGACGCGCGACTTGAGGCGACGCGCCTGGCGAGGCCTGGCCGCCGCGATGCGTCGCGACGCGGCCGAACAATTTGAGATAGATAATTTAAAGAACCTACGCAGGAGTGACCGGAAAAATAACTCAAATCATGCCACAGAATCTGAAACAGAACAGGAGGAGTATCACAGCACTAGCTGAGAATCCTGACAGTAGCTTTACCATTCAGGTAAGACTCCAATGCAACGCGAAGAAACACTAAAGCTCTCTCTAATATTAAAAACTGACTTTAAAAGAACACTGGGGAATGAAGGAAGGATCATTTTTGAAAGAGTCGAGTGAGGTTAGGTCTCAGGTTTCAAACTTCCTGGTTATTAACTAGCACTGTGTCGAGCTGTCGACCATTCTAGAGATTCTCTAGCTCGTTGTTGAACTGTCAGGCACAAAAAAATAAACAGATAATGTTCGCGAGCTCATTATTTAATCGATAAAATCCCGAAAAACAGACGATCACTACCGGAGACACAATTAGCACGGCGTTTACCATGTAGTTTCAATGTAAACAAACGACCGTCGGGGAGACTAGAGTCCCTATATACTATGAGAGTTGCGCCATTGCTGAATCCATTTCTGATTGGCTCTCAGATTTAGGCTGTCAAGAAAGCTCCAAGAGGCAAAATGCAAATGGCGGAGGGTTTGTTTACTATTCGCGAACTCGCTTTCATTACACATTTGAAGTAACAGTGACCGCGGTAATTTTTGTGAATTTTTACTCTGCTTGACTTTTATTCCGGAGAACATTATCTCTTTCAATAACGACCGTTATTGTCGAGAATCTGAATCTAACCTATAAGAGATAGGTAGCGAAATAGTGGCAACAGCGCAGAGGCAAATGGCCATCCGCCATTTGCAATTTGCCTCTTGGGGGCTCCATTGATCCGCTTCTTCTTCTTCATTTTGAGAGTCTTGTCGCAACTCTCATAGTATATAGGGACTCTAGGGGAGACAAGGAATATGTGACGTAGAATCGGTCACGTGACGGAGCGGACCAATGAAAAACGATTATTTTACTGCTTAACTTTAAGCAGCTTTTTTGTAGCTTTGCGTACGATTATGAGCTTTTTTAAGCTCACCACCGTTTTTCTGACGGAATTTTACCTAGGAATCAACCATTAAATAAGAAATCCCAAGATCACTCATGTGACCCATTTGCGTACCAAAACTGACGTCATTCCGTATATTATGTGGCCAGATCACCATTTTAAGGTCTTAATTGACACTGGTTCTGCCCGATCTTTTATTCGGCCATCAGTCGCAAAAAAATATTTTTCTAAATTTATTGTTGAAGATCCTATTTTAATAAAAACTGCAACTGGCAGCCAGAAAACTACTAGCAGTTTAACGTTGCAAACTCCTGCAATTTTCGCAAAACAAACCTCATTACATTTTCATTTATCTCAATTCATTATATATTTTGTATTAATTCGCTTATTAAAAACTATGTTTTATTTTATTTGAAATTAAAAGTTTTTTTTAAAAACTTTAGGGAAAGCTCCCGAAATATAATTCGCGCGCTAGTGTTGTGTCGTACAGTGACTGGATAAACCACAGTGCGGCCATTTGCCCTCCACCCCTCAATAGTGCACCCACTTTAGCATGGGCAGCATGGGGAGTAGGATTGTTCCTGGGTTTCGGAATGAAATTTTCTCTACCCCCCGTCTGAAAATAGTCATTGATGCAATGTATAAACCATTTTTAGGGCGGGGGGTTGCGATATTTTTTACTAGTGACTCAGGAAAGCACTTCCTCCCTATGGCGCCCGTGTTAAGTTGGGTGCGCATCTGCGGGGGGTCAGTTACGGGGAATCCTTGATTTCTCTTGATTTTGCGAACCAATATGTTTCAAATTTGACAGAAGAACTTCTGTCGTGTCTAACTTGCCTACGAGAACCCTATAGAACTGTTAAAATACTTATAAATGCTCAAATTCGCGATGTAAGGAATCCGACCAATCAGAAAGACGACCAAAATGACCGCACTGTGGTTTATCCAGTCACTGTATTGTGTCGGGGGGCGCAGCGCACTCTGTTGAGCGGGCGAGCACTGACTTCCGCGGGAGAGCACTGACTTTCATAGAGGGCGTACATCGCTGTGCGGAGGTACAGTGGCTATATGCGGAGGTACTTACAGTGGCTTGTATGCGGAGGGAGAGCATCGGTACGATCTATCGATGTTTCGATACATCGGGCGAAGCGATCAGTCACCACAGCGTTGTCAAGTGTTCATTTATTTGTTTTTCATTTGGTGTGTAATGATTATGTGAAACAGCTAGTACCACCTAGTACACTACTATATGACTTCATTATTCATGATTTCACCTGCCGAAACCACATGTTTGTTGTTTTATTTTGCCGGGAAAAATATATTTTGTCTGGTGAGGTGGAGGGGATTTGCCGCACGTGTTTCACGGTGAAACTTTCACTAACAGGTAATTCTAGCTCATTATATACTTGTTCCTTTTACTTTTCACTCTTCTTTGTTCTTTGTAACTGTCCTATGATTTGCACTGCTGACTGTCCAGACAAATTTAAGTTAACTCTAATGTTTAATTTAGCAGTTTTTTTCAAAACTTATAAGATTGAAAGGATATATTTTTAGTTTTAAAATATGTTTCACCATTCATCCTTTTACCAATTTGAATCTCATCAGAAATTGATGACCTGCATTAGAGGAGTAGAATGTCAAGATCATTTTAAAATCAGCATTATTATCTTTCTTCTTAGTCCGAAGCCGTCAGTTTCAACCTCATTGCTGGTCTCTTTGGCGTTCCTAATGGACTAAAATAATAGAGCTGATTCACAGAAACGCATACTTGTGAGGGTCTTTATGTAAAATGTCAACGCTTCGCTCCGTCCATTAGGAACACCAAAGAGACCAGCAATGAGGTTGAAACTGACAGCTTCGGACTAAGAAGAGAGATAATAGTGCTGATTTTAAAATGATCTTGACATTCTACTCCTCTAATGCAGGTCATCAATTTCTGAGATTCAAATTGGTAAAGGGATAAATGGTGAAACATATTTTAAAACTAAAAATATATCCTTTCAATCTTATAAGTTTTGAAATAACTGCTAAATTCAACATTAGAGTTTAGGTGATTCTGTGGCAAACTCCCAAAAATTTTAATCCGATAGATGGCGTTAGTTCCGAAAATGGCCGTTTTTTGACGGTTTTTGGCTGTTTTTTCTGAACAGACGAATAATAGACAAAAAATCGGAATGTCAGCACCTGCTTAATTTTTTGCTTGATTTTTTGAGCCATAAACGGGCCAAATTGATTCTAAAATAAACGCGAAACTATGCAAAAAAAATCATGTGTAACTTGGAGTTGTATCGGTAAAGATTACAGGGGAATCAGAAACCTGTAATATTTACTGATACAACTCCAAGTTACACATAATTTTTTCTTTGCATAGTTTCGCGTTTATTTTAGAACCAATTTGGCCCGTTTATGGCTCAAAAAATCAAGCTAAAAATTAAGCAGGTGCTGACATTCCGATTTTTTGTCTATTATTCGTCTGTTCAGAGAAAACAGCCGAAAACCGTAAAAAAACGGCTATTTTCGGAGCCATCGACAAGCAACGCCATCTATCGGATTAAAGTTTCGGGAGTTTGCCATAGAATCACCTTAACTTAAATTTGTCTGGACAGTCAGCAGTGCAAATCATAGGACAGTTACAAAGAACAAAGAAGAGTGAAAAGTAAAAGGAACAAGTATGTAATGAGCTAGAATTACCTGTTAGTGAAAGTTTCACTGTGAAACACGTGCGGCAAATCCCCTCCACCTCACCAGACAAAATATATTTTTCCCGGCAAAATAAAACAACAAACATGTGGTTTCGGCAGGTGAAATCATGAATAATGAAGTCATATAGTAGTGTCGGGGAGACCGGGGCACCATGGGCCCTTTTTATTTGAAGCTAAAAAAAGCATAGAAAGCATTGCATGCCATCAACCATATTTTTTTTACAAAAAGACTACCCTGTATACTTTCATAATCTACGATGGTTTTTGAAAAATTTTAACATGTCTGCTCAAAAAAAAAAAAATTAAAAAAAAAAAAAAAAAAAAAACCCATGGTGCCCCGGCCCGGGGCACCATGGGTTCGGACTTGGGGCACCATGGGTCCAGAAAAGGAATACTGAAATCGATTAAAAAAACAACAAGAATTTCACCAAAAAAACGACCAAAGTTGTATTTTCTAAAAAGAAGTTAATCTTAAAGTATTTAACATAAAAAAATAGCTAAATAATTTTGGAACAAAATTGCTCTAAAATTGGTTCGCAAAAAAAAATTGTTAAAGAATCAGTCAAAAATATTTCTTTTTTTAATTATTCAGGAAAGCCCCTTATGGGACTTTCTTTTATAGTTACAAACCATACCTAAAACAAACAGAAAGAGAAAATAGATAACTAAGTTTGTTATCATTAAAGTATTGGAGTATTTGAAGACCCATGGTACCCCCGATTGAAAGGACTCATGGTGCCCCGATAGGGGTTCACAAGATAAAGGCAAAATCTAACCTATAAATAATTGAGATAACTGTTCCCTCTTTTGAGGGAAATTCCTTACGAGTGTAAGGATGAAAAAAATGTTTGACTGGAGTTGCCTGAAGAGTAGTCCGACACTTGAAAAAAAAAAATTGTCGCATCAAAATAAGTAGATTTTTACCTTCTGAAATTTTCAATCCCGTTTTTTCACCTTTGATATGAAGTTTAATCATAACAAACAGGATGGGTGAACATAACCTCTTATAATGATCACTTGACAGCGGTAGCGCCAACCTAACTATATTGAAAGTCACTGAACCAGCAAAAACCCATGGTGCCCCGGGACCAATGGTGCCCCGGTCTCCCCTACTAGGTGGTACTAGCTGTTTCACATAATTATTACACACCAAATGAAAAACAAATAAATGAACACTTGACAACGCTGTGGTGACTGATCGCTTCGCTCGATGTATCGAAACATCGATAGATCGTACCGATGCTCTCCCTCCGCACAGCGATGTACGCTCTCTATGAAAGTCAGTGCTCTCCCGCGGAAGTCAGTGCTCGCCCGCGAGAAATGTAACGCGCCCGCTCAACAGAGTGCGCCCCCCGACACAACACTAGCGCGCGCGCGAGGTTTACGGAAAGCATTCCATACGGAACCAATTTTGTTGAAAGTTGGCTAAAAAAATCGAGCAAAAAATTACGCAGGCTCCATCGAAGCCTTTTTTTTGATTTTCGCTCCCAGAAACGTAATATTGACCGATAAACATGAAATTCCAAAAAGCGACTAGTAGCGCAGTCTTTCGAGTCAGAATCTCAACTACAAGGCCCCTCCACGAGGCAAATCGAGTGCCAAATATTATTCAATAGTTTCTCCCTCAATTTGCAACCAATTTTGTTGAAAGTTGGCTCAAAAAATCGAGCAAACAATTACGCAGGCTCCATCGAAGCCCTTTTTTTGATTTTCGCGCCCAGAAACGAAATATTGACCGATAAACGTGAATTTCCAAAAAGCGACTAGTGGCGCCATCTCTCGAGCCAGAATCTTACTACAAGTAGCTGAGGATCCACCTTAAAGTGGTTCCATAGCGAAAGTTTCCTGATTCTGCCACCACGTCGCGCTTCAAAATGAGCAACACTTCGGTATTCACCAAACACCGGATGGTGTGTCTGTTTTCGACGATTTGTAGTTGCCGAAATGCCCACTGGCTTCAACTTTTCACGCTCCTCGAGTGTGACCAAGGTGGGACAATAACAGACAATCATAATAATAATGATGATACCCCCCTCCCCCCATACCTGGCTTATCGTTAAGGGGTCTCTCCACCTGCGAATTTAAAAGCGCGAATTGACTGCTTGAGCCAATGAGCTTCTTTGATGTCGATACATCGGATTCGACCAATCGACTTCAAGGCAGCTCATTGGCTCAATCAGTTTATTCGCGCTTTTAAATTCGCAGGTGGAGAGACCCCTTTACTCGTACGTCGGCTTTTTGACAACATTCCGAAACTACTCCTTCTCCTCATTTCGGGCATTTCGGCCCTCTACTCTTCCACACGTTCCTCACCAGTCACTCGTTTGCGGCTCACACATTTCTCACGAAAAAGGCTAGTGCCGGCCGCCGGGTATACCTCACTCACAAAGTCTCAAGCATCAGATTCTGAGCTACGTTTCTTGACAATTTTCTTTTTTTAGCGTCCACGAGGGAGGGGAAGGGGGGGGGGGGTTACTCGCCGACTTTGGACTATTCCTAACATCAGCCATCATTCTCGTTGGCAGTAAAAGTAGGAAATGAATAAGTTACGAGGTTTTTCGGGGGGGGGGGGGGGGGGGGGCAGGGGCGGATTTTCCATTACGCAAAAAACGCAACTGCGTAGGGCCTTAGACCTAAGGGGGCCTCAGGGAGGAAGACGGGAAGAAAAAGGCAGAAACATGGAGAAAAATATTGAAAAAGAAAGAAAAAGTGAGAATAAGAGAGCAAAAGAGGGAAAAATAGAGAAATAGAGAGAAAGAGAGAAGAACAGAGAAAAAGAGAGAATAAAAATGATAGAAAGAGAGAGAAAAAGAGAGAAAGAGAAAAAAAGAGAGAAAAAGAGATGAAAAGAGAGAAAAGGGAGAATAAAAAAAGGCAAAAAAAATAAAATAAAACAACAACTTTGCTGGAAAAAAAAAGTTTTCACCTTAAAAAAAAAAAAAAAAAAAAAAAAAAAAAAAAGATACTGTCAAAAACTATGGTGAAGTTTGTTGTTTTTTTTCTTCTCTCTTTTATACCTAACCATTAGTGGCTTGTGTTTCTATTTTTTGAGGCGAGAAAAGTTTGCCAACGAACAGCCCCCCCCCTCCCTTTTAATTCACCTCTCCACAGTTGAAGGAAAGCCTTCCCGGTCATTAGTTTCCTTCGAATAAGGTCACAAAATAATTTATTTCTTTTTTTTCAATTCTGTGAAGACTTTAATTCAAAATCATAAGTTTGCATTTTTTCCTATCCTTCCTTCTCCTACTCCGTACCTTCGAAACTCTTGGTATACTCGTCACATCATAAGATTTCTTCAAAATAAACTTTTTTCAGAGCGAATGGTGAAAAAATTGCTGCTAAAAGTATCCAATTTTAACAAAATTCCTGAGGATTCCGAAACTAGACCATTGACTTTTTCATACCCCCTGATCCTTTTCACTATCCTACTTTCAATATCAGGTGTGCCGGATCCCACTTTTGAGTTTTACTCAAATTCATTTGGATCGTGTGTTTCGCAATGAAGAAGTTTGTAAAAAAGTGATACCATAATGCAGCAGTCAGCAATAATTTGACTCAACATCGGAGCACTGATACTTTGGCAGTAGTATCGATCAGTGGTGGCTCGTGCAATTCGGCAACAATGTATTTCCTCCATTTGGCTCAATGTAAAACAATCGGATGCTGGTGAAGCGCTGCTTCACTGTCGGATCGATTATTTCATATAGAATCAAATGGAGAAAAATATTGTTGCCAATTGGATGAGCCGCTATACTGGTATCGAAACTTCAAGGAGACACCACAAAATTATGAGCCCATCAGAGGAGGATCCAGTCACCTCTTCCTAGGAAACGCTAAAAATAAGTTTATTATTTTTATTGTCCTGTACCTTCCATCATGTCTTTTGCATAGATTCATGTGACAAAAATGAAATCCCTCCCATAGGATGCGAATTTTTTTTGAGGTTTGGGTTTGACACAAATCTATGAGTAAAACGTTGAAGGAAACGAAAGCGCAGAAAATAGGGGAAAATAATGAACCTTTCTTTATTTTAAAACCAGCTTTTGTCTCTCATAGTTCTCCGATTACGAGTATAGAATCTCATATTTTTTGTCGGAGGGAGAGAGCAGAAGTATTGATGCTTACGCAAAAGCATGCTAGCATGTATCAATAACTGATATATTGGTACCACAGAATAATACAATCCGAATGGATCCTCTCATAAGAGCCGAAGAAACATTTTTTTGGTCTCTTTCGGTGTCTGTTCACAACGGTGGCTCTGTCTCTGTCTTTTGCGATGCTTTGCACGATATAGTTTGGATCTTCTACAAATGGCAGGCCAGAAAATAACTCTTCAGAATGAACCGAAGTTTCCAATCTGATTGTAGAATTCTGTGTTGATACTACTCCTAATAATGAAGTGATGACTGAAATTGGCCATTTTTTTTTGTTTTTTTTTTTTTGTTTAAATCCATTATTGAAAGTAGGTCGTTTCATTGGGTTGTCTCATTTTCAATGTCAATGTTGTGATGCTGATTGACACCAAGAAAATCAGTATAAATGAAGGAATTTTACTTGAAAGTAATAAAAATGATGAGACAAAGACGAGGATCTTACAAAACTGATATCTCTAATTTATTGTAATCACAAATGTAGTTTTCGATTGAGAGAGAGAAAAAAAAAAAAACATTCAATGAGTACTTAAAATGTTTAAAAAAAAACAAAAACAAAAACAGCGTGCAGAAGACAGAACAATAAAAATTCCTAGGAATAAAATTCACGAATATCATAACAAAGTAACAATAATTCTTTTTTTCGTTTAGCTACAAAAGTACCTGGGCAAGTACTCATTTCTGCATTAATCCATTCCTTCATTATTATTTTTTATTTTTTTATTTAAATACAGAATTATGGATGGGCCATATTATTTTAGTCCCAGAAGTATCGCACATCAATCTACAGGGGCATTCGTTAGTGGCAAAGGATAATAGAAAATGATAGTAAGATAATTAAATTGACGGCGATCCTTCCAAAGCATGTAAGACAACGAGAAGAGAAAGTAATCCATGGAAAAGATACATGAAATTGATGCAAATGCCTTTATTTCGTAGGAGTCACGAATTTCCTGGACCTGAAACAGAATAAAAGGAATCATCATGACTAGGTACAATAACACTGCGCAAAAGATGTTCACTTTTTTTTTCAAACCCCTCCTGACGGAAGCTAGTTTTCTCGATTTCTAAGGTATAAAATAGGAAGGAACTCGCCATAAGAAGTTACTTCTTATGGCGAGTTGGACACGAGTCCGCGAAATTGGAATTTTTCGCCAATTTCAAGCTAAGACTTTGGTAAGCTGAACTAATTTTCCATTCAATCTTTTATAGTAGAAGTACCTATTGCATGAACATATCTATTTTTAAAAAATAAAAATAAAAAAAGCAAAAAATTAAAAGCATATATGTGCTCGAGATAAGGCATTGCTTTTTTCCCTGAGATGACTCTGTGGTTTCCAGTCAGGTACTTAAAAGTGAAAACCGATGATATCATCTAAAAACCTATTAAATTTGGTACAAAAATCACTGCAAAAACAATTTTGTTCATCACATTGTTCGGCTCACACTTAATTGCCATAAAACGAGGGCTCCCGGTGTGGCGCGGTGCGGGGAGGGACGCCCCTCTCCGCAGACTTCTTGGATAATGGATATACATGGGCTTCTTTATAACCTCAGGTATCCTTAGATACACATTATTAGGAAAAAAGTAAAAATGCGTAATCGATTTTTCAGGGGACAAACGGGACCGATAAGAGGCGGAATTTGGAATAATAAGCTCTCTGCCAATATGAAAAACGTTTTGCTGTGGTCTTCCTCCGCACTCTCAAAAATTGATAAATATAGACATTGATTTCATGGATGGAAACGCAATTTAAAAAAACTCGACGGAGCAGTCTTTCAATAACATTCTGTGACATTTTCAGATCGATAAAAAGACAAGAAAGATCTATAAAGGGTCCGCTCACGGCCGCGGATTACACTTATTGTTAGTCACTTACTCAATTAAAACTTCACCGAACCAGGGAGCTAAGCCCCCCTCAAAAGTCTTATAAAGGTATTATTCATCTCAGGTCCTCATCAAGATACTGTGAGGAGCTGGAAAAATGCCCCAATGATTATTCTGGGTCCAAACGGGACCGATAAGAGACTAGATTAGCGATAGTCGGTCGAATCGGAGTTTTCGCTTTGCTATGCTCATCTCCGCTCACTTAAAAAGTCGAAATATCAAAATCAATCAGATGTATCAAAAAGCGGTTTCACCCAAGTGAAAGCGCAGCTTTTACATTACTAGCAGTGAAATTTTCAGATCGCTACATTGCCAACAGACCTGTTTAGTGTGACGTCACGAAAAAAATTGGATCCACACAAATGCTCTCTCTCACTCGCTCTCGTGGGAAACAGGAGAAAAGAAACAGGGTCCAAATTTTCAAATGCAAATTCGTGACAGTAAACAACAAGTTTTATCAGATTTTATTACACCATAGAATTCCACGTATTTTAAAATGTAATCACGCTACAGCAACATTTGTGATACATCACGCAATAATTGACAATCACAGTTATTTCGAAGAAAGTCTATGTTTTGTCCTTGTCCCACTCACAGTTTCTTATGGTCACAGACTTCTGGGATATATGCTCATGCATCGGCACCATCACACCACGTGTTATACCTCGAACAATCTTCGATACGAAGATAGGTTAGGATGATTGAGTTTCATGGCGTTGACACGCCTGTAAGAGACTACGTAAGACAAGGAAAAAACATACGACTCATCTCTCGGTATAATTGTGATTGTAACTTTATACATCTATGATCATTCAGAAATTATGCTTGCGTCGAAGTGAAAAGATACTTTGAGGTACGTAGAATCAAATGGTATAGTAAAATTTGAGAAAACTGGATGTTAGAAAAAATGTGGGTTCGATTTCTTATGGGTAAATCCACGAGAGTGGGCGAGATGGATCATTTGTTTGGATCCAATTTTGATCGTGGCGTCATCACTAAACAGGTAAATGTCTATACGGGACCGCTCCCGGCCGCAGATGAAACTTATACACTACAGTTACACTATAGGTGACCCAGCTAGGGAGCGAAGCCCCACTGAAAAGTCTTCTAAAGGTTTTTTGTCATATAAGGTCCTCTTCAGCATACTATGAGAAACTGACTAATGTCCCGTCGGTTATTCCAGGTCCAAACAGGACCAAAAATAGACGGTAGGACTGAAAGTACGCCGATTCGAAGTTACACTTTCGCTTTGCTCCTGCTCATCTCTGTTACTTAAAAAATCGATAAAGCGATGTAAATAAGATGTATCGAAACGCAGTTTCGCGACCAAACGAAAGCAAAGCCTTTCAATTATTTCTTGTAAGCTTTTCAGATCGATGCAAAGCCGTTAAAGGTCTATACGGGACCGCTCGCGGCCGTGGATGAAACTTACTCCATCAAAATTTCACCGACCCAGGGGGCGAAGCCCCCTCGAAAGTCTTATAAAGGTCTTATTCATCTTAGGTCCTCTTCTACATACTACGAGGAACTAGAAAATGCACCGTTGATTGTTCCGGGTCCCAACGGGACCGAAAAGAGACGATTACTGAAAGTCAGTCAATTCGAAATTCCTTGTGCTTTGCTCCAGCTCAATAGCGCTCATCTAAGCTCACTTAAAAAACCGATAAACGGAATTAAATTCTAAGTACCTATCAAAACGCGGTTTCGACCAATCGTAAGTGCAACATTCAGACCACTAGCATAGTGACATTTTATAAGTTCGATATAGAGCCATTAAAGCTGGTATATACGGGACCACTCGGAGCTGTGAATGAAACTTACTCCATCAAAATTTCACCGACTCAAAAGGGGCGAAGCCCCCCTCAAAAGTTTTAGAAGGGTCCTATTCATCTCAGGTCCTCTTCAGCATACTACACTGCCCCGCAAAAAAACCGGCGCACCTGGCGCGCTGGATCATTCCACTCGAAAATGCGAAAAAACTACAAAATTTAAAATCGTCATAACTTTTGAACTAAAAGAGCTAAACATATTTCAAGGCCAGGGTCGGATTTCTCATACTTTTTAATTTTTAATACGTAAGCTCAAGTTTTCTTTTTGTCATTTTCCTACCTGTATGAAGAGTTTTTCCAAACCCTCGCGAAAACTGTTTTTTTGGAGCACATCTCTAAAAAGTTACTCAAGCTTCTCACATCTCTTTGGGCAAAAGTAGCATAGATAGACAAAATCTGAGGCATGTGTCAGATTCCTGAGAGTCAGGGCTATCGACCTGATTACCTCAATTTTGTCTACAAATTTTTTTTAAGGTCAGAAAATGCACTTTTCCGAGACCATGTAAAGACTGCTTCTGAACACACAGTTTACACATCCGCTCAAACATGCGAAAAGATGATAAAAGTTCAAACTGTCATAACTTTTGAATTAAAAGAGTTAAAAATATTTCAAGGCCAGGGTCGGATTTCTCGTACTCTCTAGTTTTTATGCATAAGCTCAAATTTTCTTTCGGTCATTTTTCTGCCTGTATGAAGGGTTTGGAAAAACTCCCTCGTGAAAACTGTTTTTTTGGAGCACATCTCTAAAAAGTTACTCAAACTTTTCACATCTTTTTGGGGAAAGGTAGCATAGATAGACAAAATCTGAAACCTGCATCAGATTTCTTAGAGTCAAGGCTATCGACCTGGTTACCTCAATTTTTTTTTTAAAAAATTTTGCAAGGTCAGAAAATGCACTTTTCCGAGACCATGTACTTAAAGACCGCTTCTGAACATTATTAGAAATGTGCTGTGAAATGACAGTTTTCGCGAGCGTTTAGCAAAACTCTTCACACGGGCGTAAAAATATGACCAATTGAAAATTTGAGCTACTGAATAAAAAACCAGAGAGTATGAGGAATCTGACCCTGGCTCTGAAATATTTTTAACTCTATCAGTTCAAAAGTTATGACGATATAAACTTTTATCAGCTTTTCGCATGTTTGAGCGGATGTGTAAACTGTGTATTCAGAAGCGGTCTTTACATGGTCTCGGAAAAGTGCATTTTCCGACTGTAAAAAAAATTTGTAGACAAAAGTGAGGTAACCAGGTCGATAGCCCTGACTTTGAGGAATCTGATGCATGTCTTAGATTTTGTATATCTATGCTACTTTTGCCCAAAGAGATGTGAGAAGTTTGAGTAATTTTTTAGAGAGTGCTCCAAAAACAATAGTTTTCGCGAGGGTTTGGAAAAACTCTTTATCCGGGCAGAAAAATGACCGAAAGAAAATTTGAGCTTATGCATAAAAAACTAGAGAGTACGAGAAATCCGACCCTGGCCTTGAAATATTTTTAACTCTTTTAATTCAAAAGTTAAGACAATTTGAACTTTTATCATCTTTTCGCATGTTTGAGCGGATGTGTAAACTGTGTGATCAGAAGCGGTCTTTACATGGTCCCGGAAAAGCGCATTTTCCGACCTTAAAAAAAAATTTCTAGACAAAATTGAGATAGTCAGGTCGATAGCCCTGACTCTGAGAAATCTGATACAAGTCTCAGATTTTGTCTATCTATGCTACTTTTGCCCAAAGAGATGTGAGAAGTTTGAGTAACTTTTTAGAGATGTGTTCCAAAAAAACAGTTTTCGCGAGGGTTTGGAAAAACTCTTCATACTGGTAGGAAAATGACCAAAAGAAAATTTGAGCTTACGTATTAAAAACTAAAGAGTATGAGGAATCCGACCCTGGCCTTGACATATGTTTAGCTCTTTTAGTTCAAAAGTTATGACGATTTTAAATTTTGTAGTTTTTTCGCATTTTCGAGCGGAATGATCCAGCGCACCAGGTGCGCCGGTTTTTTTGCGGGGCAGTGTATATGAGGAACTGGAAAATGTCCCATCGATTATTCCGGGTCCAAACGGGACCGAAAATGTACGAAATTATTGAAATATTCGACCGATTCGGAGTTACTTTCGCTTTGATGTATGCTGCTCATCAGCTATTCTCTGCTAAATTAAAAACTCGATAAATCGATATGAATAAATGTATCAAAACGCGGTTTCGACCGATCGAAAGCAAAGCTTTTCAATTACTTCCTTTGAAATTTTCAGATCGATGTAAAGCCATGAAAGGTCTATACGAGACCGCTCGCGACCGTGGATTAAACTTACTCTATGAAAATTTCACCGGCCCATAGGAAACGAAGCCCCCCTCAAAAGTCTTAGGAATGTAATATTCATCTCAGGTCCTCTTCTGCATACTATGAGGAACTGGAAAATACCCCGTCGATTGTTTCGGGTCCAAACCGGAATCAAAACAGACGGAATGGGGCTGTTGCGCACTGTTGCTGTAAGCAATTTAAAAGTCGATTTTGGTGTAAAAACCTCCAATACATTCGATGGCAGCACTAAAAACTTCCGAAATCTACTCCTAAACTCAATAAATGCTTTTCGCTGCGCGGGTGTAATGGTGGCTAAGGGCAGTAATAATGGGAGATTCCCATCTAACAATACTGTAACTCCAGCAAAAAGTGACCAATAAGATATGACTTTCATTTAGCACCGGTGTCACTATATATGTCACGGTACCATTCATCGGATGTGGATCACTATTCTGATGACTAATTACTCTGTGAATCATCCTTGTCAGCATAGAGAGAGTGACGAAATTAAGATAGGAATCTCCCATTCTTACTGCCCTCAGCCACCATTACGCCCTCGCAAATAAAAGTGGTTATTGATTTTAGGAGTGGATTTCGGAAGTTTTTAGTGCTGCCATCGTTAGTTTTGGAGGTTTTTAAACCAGAATAGACTATTAAATCGCTTACAGCGAAAGTTTGCAACAGTCCCATTCCCATTATGGAAAGTTGGCCGATTCGCAGTTCTTATCGCTTCACGCCTGCTGCTCATCAACGTTCACATAAATAATCGATATCTCGAAATGAATTGGGTGTATCTAAACGCGGTTTTGACCAATCGTAAGCGCAGCACTAATATTACAAGCAGTGAAATTTTCAGATCGATACAAAGCTATTAAGGGTCTACATATACGGGACCGCTCGCGGCCGCAGATGACACTCTATTGAAATTCTAGCAACCCAGGGGTAGGGTGATTCTTATTTTTCAAAACCGAGTATTTTTTGTGCGAACGGTGGATTTTTTGTTCTTTGTGGTCTAAAAAATTGACCCATAACAAGCATTTTGAAAAAAATTGACTCTAAGTGGCCCCTCATCGGCCAAAAGGGCCTAAGTACCAAATATGAATTTTTGGGTGTTTTAATAGTCAATTATGGTGTAAAATAGCCACTTTTGGCCCCAATAGGACTGAAATTTTCATTATTTTTGGCTTATCTGCAGTCCTAATGCCACAAAAGTCCATTTTAAGATCTGCGTAAAATGCTCTCGCCGCGCTTTAGTCCAGGCAATGGGTGATAATTGGAAGAACAAATCCCCATCAAAGGTTTTTTGGGCTTAATCGCTTCGTCTTGGTGTCAGTAATGACCACCTAAAAGTCCCCATGCCTAGGTGCTGTGCTAAATTCAGGGGAGGGGAGGGGGGGGGGGGGGGGGGGAGGGCCCCAAAATCGATTATTTCGATATATATCGAAAACGATGCAAGGTATCAAAAAAATTGATGCATGTTTTTTGTTTCTGAGGTAATTTCCAACAAGAAAGGTCGTCTGTGTTTTTGCGCTCTGACGACGTCTAAGCTCTCAAAAACAGATTCTAAAAAGATTTCTAAAAAGTTGTATTTTGTGATGAAATCTCAAAAGGCTTGTCTGAATCACGTTTTAAGGAAATTTGGACTCAAAAAATGAAATTAGCAACCTAAAAAACCCCTGGATACCTAATTTTATAAAAATCGGAGCACTCTAAATGCTACGGTAAGGCGATCGAAATCATTAAAAATAATAACATTGTGTTAAATGAGCGTTGCCACGGGGTAGTATCAATTTTCCTGAAAATCGCCAAAAACTTAAATCGTGTTTTTGAGAGCTTAGACGTCGTCAGAGCGCAAAAACACAGACGACCTTTCTTGTTGGAAATTACCTCAGAAACAAAAAACATGCATCAATTTTTTTGATACCTTGCATCGTTTTCGATATATATCGAAATAATCGATTTTGGGGCCCTCCCCCCCCCCTCCCCTCCCCTGAATTTAGCACAGCACCTAGGCATGGGGACTTTTAGGTGGTCATTACTGACACCAAGACGAAATCGAATTTCACCACAAGATACATACCTCCGGGGAAAGATTGGTAATCCAAAAAAAATTGCCGCTGTTCCACCGATGATTTAACTTCAGACTGAGTTCCGCAAATGATAATCTTGGCATGAAGATTACCTTTTACTGCAAATCAGACTTCAAAGTTGAAGTTTTTCAGTTGATACACTTTACACGTAGGGAGATGAGTTATTGGTTTACTTTATTGCCTGAACTTGTGCCCGAGAGACCAATTCCTCTGTGATTGTAAACAGTACCTTCCGAGTTCCGATATCATTCAACGACACTAATAATTTGAGATAGATAATTTAAAGAACCTACGCAGGAGTGACCGGAAAAATAACTCAAATCATGCCACAGAATCTGAAACAGAACAGGAGGAGTATCACAGCACTAGCTGAGAATCCTGACAGTAGCTTTACCATTCAGGTAAGACTCCAATGCAACGCGAAGAAACACTAAAGCTCTCTCTAATATTAAACACTGACTTTAAAAGAACACTGGGGAATGAAGGAAGAATCATTTTTGAAAGAGTTGAGTGAGGTTAGGTCTCAGGTTTCAAACTTCCTGGTTATTAACTAGCACTGTGTCGAGCTGTCGACCATTCTAGAAATTCTCTAGCTCGTTGTTGAACAGTCAGGCACAAAAAAATAAACAGATAATGTTCGCGAGCTCATTATTCAATCGATAAAATCCCGAAAAACAGACGATCACTACCGGAGACACACTTAGCACGGCGTTTACCATGTAGTTTCAATGTAAACAAACGACCGTCGGGGAGACAAGGAATATGTGACGTAGAATCGGTCACGTGACGGAGCGGACCAATGAAAAACGATTATTTTACTGCTTAACTTTAAGCAGCTTTTTTGTAGCTTTGCGTACGATTATGAGCTTTTTTAAGCTCACCACCGTTTTTCTGACGGAATTTTACGTAGGAATCAACCATTAAATAAGAAATCCCAGGATCACTCATGTGACCCATTTTCAGATCGATATGACGCAAACAAAGGTCAATTAAGCACCTCTCACGGCCGTGGATTACATTACTGCATGAAAATTTCACGGACCAAGGGGGCGAAACCCCGCTGAAAAGTCTTCTAATGGTCTTACTCATCTCATGTCCTGTTCAGCATACCATTAGAAACTAAACAATGTCCCATCGATCATTCCGGGTCCAAAGGGGACCGAAGACAGTCGGAAGTACGGAAAGTCGGCCGATTCGGAGTTACTTTCTTTTCGTTCCTGCTCATCTTCGCTCACTTAAAAAATCGATACCTCGAAATAAATTAGTTGTATCAAAATGCGGCTTCGACCAATCGGAAGCGCTGCTTTTAGAGTATACTAGCAGTAAAATTTTCAGATCGACATGAAGCCGACAAACGTCTATACGGGACCGCTCGCGGCCGCATAGATGACACTTATTGATTAGGGGGGATTGATTAGATGATTATACTCTGTTCAGGATAAGAAGGCGGGTGAGAATTCAGGTAGTAATGCACTATTTAGCAACAGTGCGGCTACACCGGCGACTCCAACCCTTCGCAGAGGCCGTTGTTCTTCCGACTTCTCTCTTGGCACGGAGGATTTCCAAGAATCGACAGACTCAAAAATTTACACACGTCCAGTAATAATTGCGAACGGTCAAAAATACGAAAAAATTGACGAAATTTTCGCCCTAAAGGGCCAAAACTCGGCAAAAGTAGTCGACTTTGAATATTGATGACTCTCAGAAATTCGTATTTTTCAGTCCGAATTAAATTCAGGATATTTCGTGCAATATCGAATTTATGAGAGTCATCAATATTCAAAATCGACTACTTTTGCCGAGTTTTGGCCCTTTAGGGCGAAAATTTCGTCCGTTTTTTCGTATTTTTTGACCGTTCGCAATTTGTACTGGACGTGTGTAAA
This sequence comes from Trialeurodes vaporariorum, assembly GCA_011764245.1. NCBI lineage: Eukaryota > Metazoa > Arthropoda > Insecta > Hemiptera > Aleyrodidae > Trialeurodes > Trialeurodes vaporariorum. The sequence continues at coordinate 35,144,505 of VMOF01000111.1, read as the reverse complement.
TTGTTGAGTCTGTCGGTTCTTGGAAATCCTCCGTGCCAAGAGAGAGTTCGGGCGAACAACGGCCACTGCGAAGGGTTGGAGTAGCCAGCATAGCCACACTGTTGCTAAATAGTGCATTACTACCTGAATTCTCACCCGCCTTCTTATCCTGAACAGAGTATAGGGGGGGAGCAGGGGCCAAAGCACCCCTCAAAAGTCTTCTAGAGGTCTTACATATCTTCTATATCTTGTTCAGCATCCCACTAGGAACAAAAGAATGTCTCATCGATCATTCCGAGTCCAAACCGGACGAAAAACCGACAGAATTACGGAAAGTGGGCAGATTGGTATAGTTACGTTCTTTCTGTTTCTGCTAATCTTTGCTCATTTAAAAAATCGATACCTCGAAACGAATTCGTCGTATCAAAACGCGATTTCGACCAATCGAAAGCGCAGTATTCAGAATATTAGCAGAAGAATTTTCAGATCGATATGACGCCAACAAAGGTCAATAAAGCACCTCTCACGGCCGCGGATTACATGACTGCATCAAAATTTCACCGACCCAGGCGGCAAAACTCCACGAGAAAGTCTTCTAATAGTCTTACTCGTCTCATGTCCTGTTCAGCATACCATTAGGAACTAAAAAATGTCTCATCGATTACCTACTCCGGGTCCAAACAGGACGAAAAACAGACGGAATTACGGAAAGTCGGCCGATTCGGAGTTACTTTCTTTTTGCTCCTGCTCATCTTCGCTCACTTAAAAAATCGATAACTCGAAATGAATTAGTCGTATTAAAACGCGATTTCTACCAATCGAAAGCGCAGCTTTCACATTCCAGCTGATAACATTTCCAGATCGATACAAAGCCAATAAGGTCTATACGGGACCGCTCGCGGCCGCAGATGACACTTACTCTATTGAAATTATAGCAAACCAGGGGCCAAAGCACCCCTCAAAAGTCTTCTAGAGGTCTTACGTATCTTGTATCTTGTTCAGCATACTATTAGGAACGAAAGAATGTCCCATCGATCATTCCAAGTCCATACAGGACGAAAAACAGACGAAATTACGGAAAGTCGGCGAATTCGGAGTTACTTTCTTTTTGCTCCTGTTCATCTTTTCTCATTTAAAAAATCGATACTTCGAAATGAATTCGACGTATCAAAACGTGGTTTCGACCAATTGAAAGCGCAGTATATTTAGAATATTAGCAGAAGAATTTTCAGATCGATCTGACGCCAACAAAGGTCAATAAAGCACCTCTCACGGCCGCGGATTACATTACTGCATAAAAATTTCACAGACCAACGCACTATGGTCTGAGATTGTCAAAAAGTGGCCAAAAGTCAGAAAATAAATTTCTCTTACATTAATCATTTATAAACTTTCAAGCCCAATTTTAACCACAAAGAACAATTTGAACTAGTATTTTGAATCAATAAATGTCACTGAAAAGTTTTAATTAAGCTTAAAAAGGTCAGAGACAATGGTTTTTTATTACTTTTTGTCACTAATTTTTTGCCACTTTTTTCCGATGTTAGACCATAGTGCAACGGGGCGAAACCCCGCTGAAAAGTCTTCTGAAAGTCTTACTCATCTCATGTCCTACTCAGCATACCATTAGGAACTAAAGAATGTCCCATCGATCATTCCGGGCCCAAACGGGACCGAAAACAGACGGAATTAGCGAAAGTCGGCCGGTTTGAAATTATTTTTGGTTTGATCCTGCTCATCTCCTACTTTTTCTCCACTAAGCTATTTTAAAGGGCTACTTTGGTTGCACTTAAACTTTGTTTTTTTAATCCAAGGAAAAAGCAGTAATCAGGAACTTTCTCTCCCCTTTGCCCATAACAAGTATACATTTCATCTGTCTTTAGCAAATTTAGAGAAATCATTTTTTAACAAAATAGTCTATTAAAAAATTCTGTCGTGAAATCCCAAAAAAATCGAAGGTGTAAATAGCCTGCCGCGTCAAAAAATCGGAATTAAAAAAACTGGAGGGTACAGTTCACTATCTGCCGTCTCTCATTCACATACCTCTAATTGTCCTTGTCAGAAAAAAGCCACGTTGCCTAGTGCACTCTTACTGATTTATTTATTTTTTTCAAATGGGCCAACTCGGAATCCTCTCCTTCCCAGATTTGATTCAACTCATTAATCGGTGCAAAATACCTGTTACGGGCAACTCAGTATCACCCCCCCCCCCCCCATAAATTCCAAACTATGCCACTGACCTTTTTCTCTGAGAAAGTGGAACGATACAAATTCATCAAGAGTCTATACAGACCAGTCTTATTCTATCAGCCTTACACCTAGGGGAGCTAGGCTGAATGGGGGATCCATAGTTGCTCAGATGGGTTGCCCCAGTTATTATAAAGCCAAAAAATTAGGGAGGTCCGAAGGTAAAATTTTTTTCTACACTAAAGAGATGGAAAACATCTCCTGACTGTTTGACGTCAGTGGTCAAGCAGAGTAAAACATTGGCGGATGCAAGGGGGGGGGGGCTTCGCTTCCCCCCCTGTTCGACCAAAAATGGGAGGAAAGAGATGGAAGAAAGGGGGAAAGAGATGGAAGAAAGGGGGAAAGAGAAGAAAGGAAAAGGGGGTCTCTGGGGGGCGAAAATTCCAAGCCCCCCCCCCGGTCCACAAGGGCTGGATCCGCCAACACAGTAAAATTCGACGCCAACTTTGGAAGTTTCTTGCAAATCACAGAATTTTTTGTTGCATTCATCTTTGACGGAAGCTCTCTTTTATATCTTTACTTGGGAGTATACTGAGATGCACAGACTCTTACTTGAGAGATTTCAGTATGAAAAATACCATTCCCCGCACCTTGGGGTAGATTTCCACCCACACAACTGATGGCAGGTTATAAATCCTCATATTTCAAATCAATTAGCTAATCAGTCATGTTTTGAATCAGCAGCTTGGGTGGTTAGACAACCAAGTGCTCTGACTTCTGATGCTTAGTACAATAAACGAGTGTTGATGATGATACGCACTACTTTAGGGTATGAACATGGAGTTCAGCAGTTTTGTAAAGTAAGGACTAGTAGTGCCATGGGTCAATATAGCGGAAACACCCTTACCTAATTGGCGTTTTTAGTTAAAAATCAGCCCACCCTGAAATGTTGGATCAATATTGGTAACTTTTCTCTCAGTGTAGTAAATTGAGTCAAAATGCTGAATAAGCATTCAAGGTTCAAAAATTTTAAAAAATTTCCGCGCTATTCTCCTGAGAAAATTGGAGAGTAAAATTGCTTACATGATTACAGGGTGCCTCATTTGATGGATACAGTTTAGCCACAAGGTTCCTTAGTTTTCCCTACCAAAAACATCTTGAAATTGTACTGAAATTATAGCTATCTTTCTAGAGCTAGTTTGGCTATCGATAGCTAAACTTACAAGTGGAACACAACACCCCCCCCCCCCAACAACCTCTTCTGCTGGGAGATTTCAGCTGCCCTCTCTGAGGCTACATAAAAAGCTGGTAGCATCAGGCAAAGGCGCTGAAACCTTGAGGATGGCTGTGAACAATGCTTTAAACAGACACAAGCACCAACTCCTGTTTATAAGAAGAGCATCGTCACATTTAGTTTTTCTTATAGTCTTCACTTGAAGGAGGTCATAAAACTATATTATTAGCTTCTTCCAGTAAAATAAATTATGACAACTTCTGATTCAGTTGGAGCCTGTGCCTGTGTCTGAAATGAGTACATATGGATTTGTAGTATGGTTTTTTCTACTTTAAGAATATATATATATGCTGTTGTACACTTCTTCCCAGCCGTTTACCTGTTTTTGACAAATTAGCGAACAACAGTATTTATTTCTAGAGACTGTAAACCAATGAATAATTGAATGTTGGATGGATATAGAAAAAAGAGGACTTACCCAATGAAAAAAGTGAGAAAAATTGTTCCCTCTTCACTGGCTGGTTCTTTTTTTTTCTTTGGTCCGTATTGAAGGCATCAAACAATTTCAAGAGCTTTACTCAAAATGTCAGTTTCACTCCTGCAAGAGGGAAAGAGAGATTAGTGATATTTTTATAGGTAGGAAATAAGGTTGCATTCCTCTAGCATGACACACTCAAGCTTTTTATGAAATGATGATCAGGGTGATCCAGAGGCGGACTGGCCCACCGGGACACCGGGAAATTTCCCGGTGGGCCGCGGCCCCTTAGGGCCGGTTGGATCGTGAGAGGGGAAAAAGTAAGAAAAAAAGATAAAAAAAAGGAAGAAAGAAAGGAAGAAAAAAGAAAAAAAAGAAGAGCGAGAGGAAGAAAAAAAGAAGGAAAACACCAGAGACAAAGATAAAAGTGAGGCCGCGCATGTATTTATACTTGGTAAATTTGGGCTGCGGGCCAGTCATTCGATTTTTTAGGGCCGGGCCGATAATTCGAATAGGGCCGGGCCGGGCCGGGCCGATCATTCGAATAGGACCGGGCCGGGCCGGGCCGATCATTCGAATAGGGCCGGGCCGGGCCGGGCCGATCATTCATTCGATTTTTTAGGGCTGATCCGATCATTCGATACTTCAGGGCCGGGCTGGGCCGATCATTCGATACGTCAGGGCCGGGCCGGTTACTCAGTACGTTTTGGACGGGCCGGGTCGGGCCTGTCATTCCATAAATTCGGGTCGGACCGGGGCGGGCTATATTCATTCGTTTTATGTGGGTCTGACCGGGCCGGGCCGATCATGCGCTTCATTAGGGCTGGTTTTGTGTGGATCTGACCGGGCCCGGGGCCGATCATTCGCTTCATTAGGGCTGGAACGAAAGCAGAGGGGAAATATTTCAGAATCTTTAGGTAGCCCTGAAAAGGCCTTTTCTTTTTTTTATTTTTTTTTATATTTAATATATTTAAGATAAAATGGGAGTCTCTACCCTGCAAAAACGTAGAGAGTCAGCGATCATATAATAATGAAATGGATGACCCAAACATGCTTCAGATTGTTGTTTTTGACTGTGAAAATACCAACATTTTCTCGGGGGGGGGGGGGGGGCAAACCCCCTTGGGTGGGGGGTGTCCCCCCACACCCCCCATATGGGCCGGTCCAAAGTAGGTTTCCCGGTCCGAATTTGGGGGCCAGTCCGCCTCTGGGGTGATCTCATAACAAATTACAGTCTTCTTTTTTTCTCTTATGCGCATGCATTTTTCTGAAAGGCTGCCCCATTTCTTACTTTGAACTGAAGTATTTTTTTAGTGATGGGATTCAACAAATACCTTTGATGAGCTACCGAAAATGAATGGAAACACATCGGTGCGCAGATTCTTTGCAGAGAGTTTCAACTCATGACAAAGCAACCTCTCACCAGTGCAGTTTAATGCATTTAAGGAACTAGGCACTGCTACCTGTCAAATCCTGGTACTCAAAATGCAACTGCTCGACTTTTGGAAAAAAATAACTTTACTCATCTAGCTAAAAATGGCAAACAACGTGGCTCATCTGGCTAAAAATGGCAATCACTATTGAAAGAAGATTCTCCAAGCACATATTTCTTGTCCAATCAGTTGCGCGATTGATCATTCTCTGATAGTTTCAGATTGAAAGCAAAGGATTAATCTCTCGCTTGATTGTTTTAAAATGCATGCAATCAGTTGTATACCAACCTAACCAATCAGTCAACATACGATGGTAAAATTTTAAGGGAATCAATCAAGCCAAATCAGTTGGCAAACAAACCTATCTTTTGAGAAGAACAAGGACTACTGTCTTTTGATGGAAGGAGATTTGAATTCTATTTCAATTTCTGTTGTTATTCATGTGAGTTATCTTTCCAGTTGTCATTGTGATGGGAAGCCTTACATCTCTCAAGACATTCACTGATGACTCCTCAGCTATCAAGCCCACATTGTAGAGATTAGCAGGTTTCTATAAGAATGCCAAATAGAAAAATAAAATCCTACCACCACAATGACACAGAATCGATGCGATTGCAATACAATCGTTCATATTGACTCCTCGCATCAGTTCAACTTTACTGTAATCTTTGTAACCCGCAGGAGAAACCTTCCTAAATTAGTTCGGGTTAATTTTCTGATTTGACAGGATCCGATTACTGTAGCAGTGGGAACAGAACAGAGAATTTCAACACTATCGGACTGCCAGCTTAGGTACATGACCTTTGGAACACACTTCTTTTGAGGGGGGCAACGGTGAACTAGTGAATAGACAGATGAGTAGGTATGTGTTATCCTGATGGATGACATCTTACAATTCAGTCCTCGTTATAAGAGCTACTTCTGCACTCAATATTCTTTCAAAGAATTTTGAGAGTTAATCAACAGCTAGCTCTCATGAATAACAAGGCTATCGTAAAACTTCACCCTGAAGGATAACACATACTTGATTATCTACTCAGTATCAAGTCGATGATTCAAAATCACTGAACTGGGCACAAGCTGAAAACTGATGCAAACTACTCTTGGAACAGGGTCATAAAGAACTGATGGAAGCTGAGAGTGCTGTGATAGAGTAGAGAGATCAGAACAAATCAGTAGAAGGACAGTATTTACAAGAACTAGAGATTAGAAGAGGCAGCTAGCGCAACGGCTCTCTCTGACCTTTCAGAATTGATAAGATTGGCACTTACCTTATAATACTGTCGTCAGTTTCTCGACACATGTTGAGCATATAACAGCACGGACAACAAAGGTGATTGACTGAAATTTCATGAAAACGGAGGAGCTACAGGGCCAAAAACGCCGACACTGACACTACACTACACTCCGACTGCCTCCGAAGAAAAACACAGTAGTATAGCGGAAAGAACTTTGGAATTCACAGGGAGGATTGGTTATTCTGATAGTGACTTGAGTAACTTGTAAAATCCGTGATCACACTCGATAAAACGAAAATATAATCCAAAACCGAAATTTTTCACCGTGAACGCGAAAGGGAACGACGAAAACAAATAACAAACTGTTGATAGGTTATCAGTCAGTCAGTTATTTGGCGTTTGGTATTACAGGATTAGCTCTTGCTATTTTCACTGTTTTTGGAGGTTAGTTCAATAATTGGACTTGGAATTATGGGATGCACTGACTATACTGACGGAATTTTAGATTTGGAATATAAGGGCTGTTTGTTTAATTTATTTGTCATTTTTTTTTTTTTTTTTTTTAGTTGATAACAGCAGTGGTCGCTGTTATTCGGGGCATAATGGCTTATCATCCTTTTCGTTGATGGGTGGTTACTTTGGAGCAAGGAGCAGTCCATTTTGCTCCGTAGGATAGATCGTTGATTCGAAGACCACTACATATTCTTCATCATAATGGTTGTCGTTCGCCGTTGGTAGTTTTTTGAGGACGATGATTTCGTTTTGTTTAGTTGCCCGGTTTGGTAGTTTTGATGGTGCATTTAATTTTGTGATTCTTATGTTTTCGAGGTTAGTTTCTTTGATAAGAGCAAAGAGTAAACAAGAGTCGCAATTGAATGGAAGGCCTGCGTGGTCAACGTAGATAAGGGATCGGTTCGCGGGCTTGCCTCTGATTGGCTGCAACGGGTGGAGCAAAAATGACTCGGGGTATAGGGAAAATAACACGGGATTTTCGTTCCGGGGCGTTTATCTCGAAACCTAAGCAAAATAGTATCCAAACAATTTATACGAGTCGATTCAGCAGATTTTTCCAAACAATTTGATAGGTCATAAGTGCCACTTTATTGCAAATTCGAAAAGACTGTTTCAGTTTAAAAGTATGCACAATAGTGTGATTACATGCTTGGCGTGTGTTCGAGCAGTGTTTGAGTAACTCACTATTGTGCGTACTTTTAAACTGAAACAGTCTTTTCGAATTTGCAATGAAGTGGCACTTATGACCTATCAATTTGTTCGGAAAAATCTTCTGAATTGACTCGTATAAATTGTTTGGATACTATTTTGCTTAGGTTTCGAGATAAACGCCCCGGAACGAAAATCCCGTGTTATTTTCCCTATACCCCGAGTCATTTTTGCTCCACCCGTTGCAGCCAATCAGAGGCCAGCCCAGGCCAGCCCACGTTCGGATCCCTTATCTACGTTGACCACGCAGGCCTTCCATTCAATTGCGACTCTTGTTATTATTTAAGATGTTTTAATTGGCGTTTATCCCTGTAGGGCCTACTGCCAACATGGAGTTCAGAATTCAGATGTTTAGAGTAGAATCGGAATATTTAAATACTAATTTTGTTTACTTTGAGAAAGTTTCGTATTATGTTATATACTGAAATATCGTTTCCGAAAAGTAAAGATTGGATATTGAGGGGTGGGAAATAGCCAGCCCGAAGGAGTTCAGCGAGGAAGTGCTCTCTGTTCGTTAGCAAGTTGCATTGAAAGAGTAGGTGATTGAGGTCACCCACTAAGCCGCATTCACATAAATCGTCTGTTTTCAGACCTATTCTAGCTAGGTGGCTAGGAAAGAGTCCATGACCGATACGTAGTCGTGAGATGTTTTTAATGTCCTTTCGGTTCCAAGGAAGGTTGTAAAACCAAGGTTTCTTCGTGATGAGAGGTTGAATATGTTTCATTTTCATGCTTTTCCATGTGCAGGCATCCCATTCTTCCTGCCAGTTGGACAGGAGTTCTTTCTTGAAAAGTGGAATAAATTGATTATAATACAGATTGTTCGTAGCCACTGGGTGGGCAACTGGCAAAAGTTTAGTAAGGCGGTCCACTAGGTCGTTTCCTGGGATACCGCTATGTCCTGGGATCCAAAGCAAGTTGAGGTCAGTATTGGGACTGTTTAACCATAGTGTTTTCTTGATTTCCTCCAAGATAGGGTGGAGTTCTTGATTAACGGCTAATAAGTTGGTAAGGACACTCTTAGAGTCCGAACAAATAAGAACTTGATTGAAGTTGTTAGTTATAGAGAATTTAATGGCTTCGAGAATGGCTAAAGCTTCAGCCTCAAATATTGAGGCATGCTGAGTTAGCTTAAAAACTTTGAAAAATGCACCTGAGGTATAGGCGCATGTTACTACAGTATCCTGTTTGGATCCATCGGTATACATAATGTGATGATCAGTAAATTTAGTAAACACGATATCTTTAAATTTAATTTGGATATCCAAATGTGAACTGCTTTCCTTACGTACATCGAGAAAATTGATGTTTGGTTTAAACATTAGGCAATCGACATCCCAAGTCAATGATTGAGGGAGTTTAGCTTTATGTATCAGTGGTTCATAGACTTGTATTTTTTTCCATTGAGAGATGATCAGAGGTTGTTGCTTATTGGTCCACCAGTTGCTATTAGGTAGAGCACGATCCAGTTTTTTGATATTTCTGATGTTAGAGTTGTGTTGAATACTTAGGCTTTTGAGCAGGAGTTTGGAAGTAAGGAATTGAAATCGTAGTTTTATTGGAGGCACTGCAGCTTCAACTGTTATATCATTTGTTGGTGTCGATTGAAGAACGCTCAGTACTTGACGACAGCATTTAAACTGAAGTTTTTCAAGGTCTTCGAGGATTTTGTAATTTCGAGCGTAAACAGGCAGACCATATTCAATAATGGGGCGTACCATACTTATGTAGAGCATCCGGAGAGTATTCTGATTCATTCCCCAGCCTGCTCCTGCCAGATAACGGAGAAGATTTAGTTTTGACGTGACTCTATCTTTAACATACTTAACATGGTAGTTCCAGTCCATTTTGGGAGTAAAAATAAGACCCAGATATCTGGCCCTGATTGAAATTGGAAGGATGTAGTCCATTATTTTGACATCAAGGGTGTCGATCGGAATTCTTCTTGAGGTAAACATTAGAACTTGACATTTATGAATAGAAAGATCAAGACCCAGATCAAACAAGGCAGTTGCCAGCAGTCTCAAGTCTTCATTGATTATAGCAATGGCTTCATTGAGGATTTTGTGAGGAGTGTAGATGGCAATGTCATCCGCAAATTCTGTGAGGTATCCAGATTTAATACATTTGTAGAGTTGCGCGGTGTATATAAGGTATAGCAGTGGGCTTAGAATTCCACCCTGGGTTAAACCAAAGGGAATCTGTCGAAAACCGAAAAATTTATTATTGTAGTGCAGGTTAATCTGATTGTTAGAAATAAGGTTAATGATAATTTCAGCAGTATCTCTTTCGATTTTTAGGTCTAGCATTTTGTCGAAGAGAATATTGTATCTAACATGGTTATACGCACTCTTAATATCGAGGAAAACTGTTGGCATATAGTTTTTTTCTCCTAGCGCTTTATAAGCGTCACAACTTAATTGAAGAAGATTGTTTATGACGCTTCTGCCTTTTCTGAAGCCGTTCTGAAATGGTGAAAGCTTGAATGTGTTCTCCAACGTTGTTTCCAACCTTCTCATAAGGATTCGTTCAAAAAGTTTGCGAACGACAGAAATAATCCCAATGGGACGATAAGTAGTATGTGAGGCGGTGTCTTGTCCTTGTTTCGGAATCACAAAGAGCTGGATTTGTTTCCAAGAGTCCGGGATTTTCTTAGTCTTGAGAATTTCGTTTAGAGTCTGGAGCAATATTTTCTGACCTTTATCAGACAATTGGTTCAAAAACTCAATGGGGATTCCATCAAGGCCTGGTTTTTTCTTCTTGAGTTGGTGCAGGGATAACTTGAGTTCATTTATAGTAATTTCCGGGTAACTTTCTGAAAAGCAAGTTTGGTTTTCTGCTTGAGGATAGAAAGTAGACGGTGGTGCTAGGGTTTCGTAAAATGTCGGAATCCATTTTTCATTAGTTTCGACACTGGGTTGTAGAGCCCGGTTAAGTATATTCACTTTATGAAAGACAGTTTTTGCAGGGGTATCATGAGATAAACTTTCCATAAATTCGCGCCAGCATTCACGTTTAGTCTTTTTGATGAGTAGTTTAAATTCTGCGGCTGATTTTTTGTATTCAAGGAACGTTGATAGTTCACCTCTTTGCTTGAAAAGGTGGAGAAGTTCGTCTCTTTGATTCTTCTTTTCTTGACACTCCTCAGTCCACCAAGGAATTTTTTTAAATTTTTTTCTCTTAATAATTGACAAGGGCTTAGGTTTTCCAGCATTACTCATGTCGCTGTTCTCTTCCTTTGCTTTACACTCATCATAACATTCTTTAAGAGTTTGAATGAAAGACTCATATGAATAAAATGATGCCGTTAGGCGATCATCTACTCGTTTTCTGAAGTCACCCCACGATTTAAGGGCAGGAGGCTTCGGGGTTGGTGAGTGAACTCCTTCGATAAGCGGATTGATGCATTTTTGGAGAGTAGTAAGGCATTGGTAGTGATCACTACCACCTGCGGATAACAATTCCCAATGAAGGTTTCGACAGAGCACACTTGGGATAAAAGTTAGATCAGAGAAAGATTTTTCTTGGTGTGGTGGGGTTAATCTAGTTGGTAATGGGTTAATAGAGTTTGCACAGAATAGATTTAATTCATGAGCTAGATCCATGATGATACTACCATTACGGTCTTCTCTACTGCTTCCCCAAATAGTATGTCGGCAGTTGAAGTCACCTGACCAAATGAGTTTTTTGTCAATAAGGTCATTCGTTTGAAAAAAAGCTGTGAGATTATTCAGGTGGAGTTTTGTGTCAGGGTGAATATACATATTTACAATATAGATATCTTCTTGGTTATCTAAAAGAATTTTTATGACAAGGACTTCAATTCCATTGTCAAGATTGTCAACATTTGTAGGCACTATTTGTGATTGAAGAGAACGTTTCACGAGACAGAGAAGGCCACCGTAGCCATCTTCTCTATCTTTCCTGTAGTGATTGTAACCGCTGATTTTAATTTGATCAGTATTTCTTAGCCAAGTTTCGTTTAAAAGAACAATTTCAGGGTATATGGTTTTGACGGAGTCAATGAGGTCGTATCTATTTGATCGGATTGATCGAATATTCCATGATAAAATGCGGAAGTTTTCAAAGGCAGACATAATGACGATGATAAAAGTATAAAGATAAATGTCTAAAGACAAGGGTAATGAATAGATACGACTTATGTAGCAGCATGCTATGAAGAAGGAGGTGGAGCTCCTTCTTCTTGAGTTGTAACAATTTCTTCAGTTCCTAAATCCATGTCACAACCAGAGTTAATTGTGATATGGAATTCGGTATTGATATTTGATGGAGTAGCAGATGAGATGAGTGTTGTAGATGGTAAAACGGTGTTGTTTACATCTGAGGGGGCCTCAGATGTATTTGAGATCACTTTTTGGTTAGTTGATTCCGAGCTAATGTCGGATGTTAAATTATGTGAGACAGGTGATTGTATGATACACCTAGGTTTTTTTGATGTTGTTTCACTGGATTTGGTATGGTTTGGCAGTGATTTCTTGTAATTATTTAGCCATTGTTCACTGGGAAATTTTTGACCCTCGTTAGGCGAAGGTTTTTTCCTCTTAGCAGGAGATGATTTGGTTATTTCACTATATTTAAATTTGAGATCACTAGAAGAGTATAATTTATTGCACGGTTCACTGGGTTTCTTGGGTTCTTCTTGACTCTTGCTTGTTGAATGAAGGGTCGGAAAGTTATTGGTGTCTAGGGTTAAAGCCTGGTAGCCTTTGGTATTAGCTGACGTATTTTGACTTTTGGGTCTGGTCGGAGGGATTAATCCTTGATTAACTTTTTCTTTGGCTTCTTTGTATGTAATGTTTTCATAAGCCATGAACTTTTTGATATTTCTTTCAGTTGTCTTATGGGGACAGGCTTGGGACAGTGCATCGTGTTCATTCGAATCGCAGAATAAACATTTTTTTTCTTCCGGACATTCGGTCCGATTGTCATGGCTAACTCCACATTTAGGGCATCGTAGTTTACTTCGGCATGTTTTTTTACCTTTGAATTCAGCCCTATGGCCAAAACGAAGGCAGTTAGAACACTGGGCGATAGGATAGACGTAAGGCTTAACTCTACAGCGGGAGTATAAAATATATATGAAATCTGGTATGTTCACACCTTCCCATAATATGTCTAAATTGGTCGTGGGGCTGAATGAGCCGTCACCATTTCTTTTGCAAATTCTACGAACACTGAGAACTTCCTTAAAATGAAGTTTCAATGATTCCACTATTTCATTAATATCTGTAAAAGTATCAACATCTTGTACAATCAGTCTTCTAGTAACTCTATTAGAAGGCACAAAAGCTTTAGCATCTTCATCGGGGAAGAATTTTTTATAGTTTCGTACTAAGTCATTTGCTGAATCTTTGTCTGTAAGTTCTACACTAATTTGGTTATCGTTAATTTTCTTCACCGCTTTGAGGCCGCTTATTCGTTTCTTATACAACGTACTTCCAATAGCCATAGGATGTTTGGCTCCGAGTCCAGGAAGAGTGAGTGTAACTAGAAAAGGAGCTTCTAAGTCCGAATTGTAAATGAGATCGTCCTTGTTTTTAAGAATGAAAGTTTTACGTAGGTCGTCATTTTGGAACGGGATCATGGGTCCTTTATTAATCGTAGCAATGGATACACATTTTGATGGGTCGTTTACGTTAGAAAGCATTTTGTCAGGAGGACTAGGGTCCCCCGGGGGGTTAGAAGGTTGATTGATCGTCATGATGTATTCAGACCGCCATTGTTGTAGAGAGCACGACTCTTCACCAAGCCTCCAACGAGGTCGGCTAAAAACCACACTTTTAAGGAGAATGAATTAATTACGCACTTAATGAACTAAATGAAAATTGGAATTCAACACGCTATAAACAAACAGGATTAAAACTGGGGACTACGGTAATTTGAGAAAAAAACAAAAAAGAACCACGAGAAAACTCACGTCACACGTACGAACGAGGAGCAGATCGAGACTGTGGCGACTCTTGTTTACTCTTTGGATAAGAGGGTTGTTGGACTTCTGGCATCTGAAAACATCCACCAAACAACGGAGGGAGTCGGCACCATTGAACCATGGACCAAGATATAACTAAGGACTGCTGACTCTTGTTAGTCCCGACCGCAGCGCTTACAACAGCGGTTTGCGGAACTGCAGCGGTCTCTCAGTAGCTTGATTTATATAGCACAATTACCGCTCGTGCAGGCATGCGGCGTGGTAGCTCAGTAAGTTGGACACTTGCACGGCACGTCGGAAACTCGGGTTCAATCAATACCGCCTCTACTCATACCCCGCTGCTCTGTTTTGAGATCGGGGAGGTTATGTTCGTCTTGGTATACGTAAGCTTATGGCCCGCTTATGGAGTTATCGAGTATTTTGTTGGTTTTTTGAAGTTCAACCAAAATTGGAAAAGCACGTCAGTAATGAAAGTTTTGGGCTTAGTTACTTACATAAAGTATTAAAAGACTTGAAAATCATATTTAGAGAGGATAAATCACGATTTTGAATTTCATCAACATTGCACTCTCCATAAGCTCTGTATACCACGATGACCCTAACCTCAAAGAAGCAACTTGGTATGTGTAGAGGCGGTATTGGTTCAATACCGGAGCAGGGACCAAATAATTTTCGGTCCCTAGCACAACTTACGCACAGTCACATGACCTGACCGTGCGTAAGCTCTCTAACTGGTCAAAACCGCACGCAAGATGCACGCAATTCAATGCTCGGGACCTAACATTATTTGGTCCGTCTCTGTACCGGAGTCAGGCGGAGACTTTTTGCGAATGTTCGCATTCAGTTTACCCTGACTGCTGCTTGGAACGCTGCGGTCGCGCTCGAAAACCCCTAACAGGTTTTAACACGGGCGGAGATAGGAAGTCGGCAGTCCTTAGTTATATCTTCGTCCATGATTGAACTCTGAAAGGAAAACGTCTCAAACCATCCGATTCCAATGTTTTTCCGCAAAAATTCTCTCTCGATTTGCAAGCAATTTTGATGTTGTTGGGCTCAAAAAATCAAGCAAAAAATTACGCATTTCCTAACGGGACGTTTTTTTCACCTAGTGCCATGGACGATGCTAGTGCCCTCAATGAAACAAATACATTACGATAAGTGATCCGCCCCTACATAACCTGCAAATCGAATCCCTTTGTTTTTCCGCAGAAATTCTCTGCGGTACTGCAACCAATTTTGTTGCAATTTATCTCAAAAAATCGAGCAAAAAATTACGCATTTCCTAACGGGCCGATATTTTCAATTAACGCTTCTAAAAAAAAATACAAGCCGTCAAAGTAAGAATCTCAAAAAGCGACTAGTAACCAGAGCTGCCGATTTGCGTAGATTTAATGGCATTTTGAAATTCACCGAAGATTTCACCGGTTGAGAAAAGATTACAGAGTTTAGTTCAGTGTATGACTGTAATGCACGAAAATACTAGCGTCTTTTATCTTTTCTCAACCGGTATATTTTAATTAATTAACGGCGTTTCCACCGATTGAGAAAAGATTACAGATCAGAGTATTTTCGTGCATTACAGTCATACATTGAACTGAACTATGTAATCTTTTCTCAACCGGTGGAATCTTCGGTGAATTTCAAAATGTCACTAAATCTAGAGTCCCTATATACTATGAGAGTTGCGACAAGACTCTCAAAATGAAGAAGAAGAAGCAGATCAATGTAGCCCCCAAGAGGCAAATTGCAAATGGCGGATGGCCGTTTGCCTCTGCGCTGTTGCCACTATTTCGCTATCTATTATAGGTTAGGTTCAGATTCTCGACAATAACGGTCGTTATTGAAAGAGATAAAGTTCTCCGTGATAAGATTCAAGGAAAGGAAAAATTCACAAAAATTACCGCGGTCACTGTTACTTCAAATGTGTAATGAAAGCGAGTTCGCGAAAAGTAAACAAACCCTCCGCCATTTGCATTTGCCTCTTGGAGCTTTCTTGACTGCCTAAATCTGAGAGCCAATCAGAAATGGATTCAGCAATGGCGCAACTCTCATAGTATATAGCAGAGAGGTATATAGCAGAGACAAATAGAGACCTTGCACTATTCCTGCGCGCGGTGTCCACTTTTCGTGGTTCAATTTTGTTCGGAACTCATCGCAACAACAGCCAACATTCGCATAATGTTGACTGATGAGCACGTATTTTGCATTCGCCGAGCAAAACCTGTTTCCGTTTCCGGGACCGCGGACCCAAAGACTTCTAATACTATCTAGACTGGACATAAGGCCGATTTTAGGGCGGGGAAAGTGAATACCTGGGGTGGGACAAAAATCGCATGTTGCGCCTGGCTACGCCGCATCCACGATTACAGTATGTGCTAAGATTTTCAGAAATACATTGATTTAAATGGGAAAATGACTTTTTTGAAAAATTAATTAAAAATACTAAAAAAAATATTTTTCCATAAAACTTGGTACCGTTTGAAAGCTCGTGATATGCAGATTTCGGTTCGGGCCGGTTTTATTTGTGATTTTTGAACGAGGAACATTCTACAGGGGCTTACAGTTGGGTACCGATTTTCTACAGGGTGTTTCATAAAATTGTTTTCTTTGTACTTTTTTTGAATGGTTACAGCTCAAAAAAATAAAATTTATGCGATAAATTATTGAGATACACAAAACAAATAACTTTAATCATAACATAGATTACGTAAAATTGAGCATATACAGCTATGTAGGTTGTCTCAGCGGGGTACCGAAACGGTGGAACACCCCGTAGAATCGGGGAAAATTGACCTAACTTTGAGCCTCTGTAGAATGTTTACGATTGAAAAAACGGTATAAAAACCGGCCCGAACCGAAATCTGCATATCATGAGCTTTCAAACGGTACCAAGTTTTATGGAAAAATATTTTTTTTAGTATTTTTAATTAATTTTTCAAAAAAGTCATTTTCCCATTTAAATCAATGTATTTCCGAAAATCTTAGCACATACTGTAATCGTGGTTGCATACCGATCGGTTTCAATGGGCAGGCGTTATGTCCAGTCTAGATAGTATTAGAAGTCTTTGCGCGGACCAATCACAGCCTTTTGTTGAGCTTCACCATCCAACATTATGCGAAGGTTGATTGTTGAGGCCGATGAGTCCCGACAAAAGTAGTTCACGAAAAGTGGACACCGCGCGCAACCACGGGAAGAATAGGGAGTGCACGGTCTCTATTTGTCTCTGGTATATAGGGTACTAGCCGTTCCAGACACCCTACGGGTGCCCTCCACGGCCAGCATTCTAGGGGCACGGGCTAGTTGACACTTTGACGCTTTGTTTGTTTTTCATTTAAAGAATCGTGGTTGTTAAACGAACGATTGAAGAAGTATGGTAAAAATTACTGACAAAAATGACGGATCAAATATTGGAGCGCTCAGGTTTAAGCAATGAGCGTTAGGACCGAGGGAGTTGCGACAGTTTTAACCCTTTTATCCCTGGTGTACATTTCTATGTACAGTCGGGGACAAAAAGAGTGTCAGATGGCTCCTTGAGGTAGGCCACCTGCAATACTTAAATTCATTGAGATAAGTACTGCGGGTGGCGTACTTTCAAGACATCTGACATTCTTTTTGTCCCTGACTGTACATCTGAATGACGCAACTTAAAGTTGCACTAAAAAAAAGAATAGGCTTTGGAAGAGTAGAATACTCCCCCACAGAAACAGTAAAAATGAAAGACTATTCCCCTAAACCCCCCTTACACCGTAAACTACACCTTTCACCTGTTTTACGGTCAAAATTTGTTGCTCACTATACAGCCGCCATCTTAGATTTGAACATTTTGAGAAACGGAGTTTAAATTCGTGATCAGCGGCCCAAAGAACCCCTTGAACAACACCTTTCACCTGTTTTTTTGGTCAAAATTCGTTGCTTACTATACAGGCGCCATCTTGGATTTGAAAATTTTGAAAAACGGACTCTAAATTCGTGATCAGCGACCCGAAAAACCCCTGAAACGACACCTTCCGCTACATTTTAGGTCAATCTAGACTTTATGGTAGTTAAATGTGCATACTGACACATAGTGCGTCGAGCGTCGTGCGAGAATGAGCTCTCCCCCTCTTATTTTAAAATTCAATTTGCGGCGCTCACAGACGACTTTTTCAAAAACTGTTCCGACAGATCTCCTCGAAATACCCTAAGGAATCATCGTGCCAAATTTGAGGGAAATCGCTTCGGCCAATTTTCGGGAAATAGAAAAAACATTTTGGAGGGACGTCAGCTTTATATATATAACTAGCCGTTCCAAGCACCCTACGGGCGCCCTCCACGGCCAGCATTCTAGGGTTACGGGCTAGTTGGTAGTTGGTAAAAAATGATAAAATGAAACGGAGTATTGTTGCTGAGAATTAAAGAGATGAAAATGTAAGAATGTGAGCGCAAAGCGCTTGCACTTTCTTGTATTAAATAAATAAAAAAAAAAGATATTGCCGGGCAATGCGTAAAAAGAACTAATAAGACGCGGAGGATACCAAAATAAAAGCGTTGAAAATCGAAGAGGAATTATAAAAGAGAAGCGAGTGCTTAAAGGTTACATATAACGGTGACAATCCACGGAAAAAATAAATGCACAATGCGCTAAGAATGTTTTCTTAAAAAAAAAAAAAAAAAAAAAAAAAAAAAAAAAAAAAAAAAAAAAAAAAAAATTAAATCAAGAGCATACTGCAAAATATTGGGAACGTTATTCAACGATCCCAAGTGATATAAGTCGAAATGATAAAAATTTAAAGAATAAAATGAAAAGAGAGGAAAGAAGAAGAAAGGCAAACGAATGGTTAATACGAAGAATGGGAGTGCGTTAGTCGAGAGAGATGAGCGCGAGCGTCCGTAAGGAATGAGAGAGAAGGTTGCGGGTGCGGGCGAGCGACAGAAAAATTTTGGAGAAAGAACGAAGTAATCAGTGCGCAAGAGATGAGCGGCGACCGAACCTCCCCCCTCCACCGCTCTCGCTGCACTGACTCGTCAACTGATAAGGTGAGACTCTGCCGAGCGTAGAGTGGAGGGGAGGGGCAGATCAGAGAATCCAGCTCAGGCGATGGCGCGGAGCATCGCGTCACCTCGCTGTCCGTGCGTCGTGCGAAAATGAGTTTTCACTCTTATTTTAAAATTCATTTTGCGGCGCTCACAGACGACTTTTTCAAAAACTGTTCGGACAGATTTTTTCTAAATACCCTAAGGAATCATCGTGTCAAATTTGAGGGAAATCGCTTCGGCCAATTTTCGGGAAATAGAAAAAACATTTAGGAGGGACGACAGCTTTATATATATAATATCATGGTATATGGGGACTCTAGAGTCCCTATATGTAGAGAGTTAAGACAAGAGGGTAGTCAACTTCTGATTGGTCGATGAATTTTAGGCTCTACGGACGCCGCCATTGGATGCGATTTTGCACTTTTGTTTTGTTTACCAACAGTCTTTTACAGATAAAAGAGTTAAATTGCGATGAATCTGTTAATTTTAATCATAATGCCCACAAGAATATCCATAAATCTCAAAAGAATCATTAAAAAGCGTTAATACACGTGGATCAACAAAGGCAGGGAAAGATTACATCGTTACAAACTTAGCGGAACTGTAATCTTTGCAGTGGAGCAAAACACAACAACGGCCTCAGAATGTAAACAAATGTGCAAAATCGCATCCAATGGCGGCGCCCATGATTTCACTTGTCTTAACTCTCTACATATAGGGACTCTAGGGGACTCTAACTAAATCTACGCAGCTAGTAACGCTATCTATCGGGCAAAAATCTCCCAACTCTCGGGTGAGGAACCACCTTAGAGGTAGTTTCAGAAGTGTAGGCGGACCTAGACCGATAATCTTTGGAATTTGTCAACATTATTTCTGATATTACTCGATGAAAATGAATAAAAATGAAATTGAGAGTTCACTTTTCAAGGAGGAAAACTTTAAACACAAAAGAATAAAGTCAGGAGCAAATTCGGTATTGATTTGAAGGAATGAAAGTTGAAAATTCGCCAAAGATTATGATTTAGGTCCGCCTACACTTCTGAAACGAGCTCTAACACGGGCGGAGATAGGAAGTCGGCAGTCCTTAGTTATATCTTCGTCCATGGGACTAATAAGAACAAGTGTTATAATAGAATTTATTTATCGTGTTTCGCGTTTTAAGTAAGTACTAGCGGTTCGCGATGCGAAAGCCGGCTTTTCATTTTCATCTCGCTGTGAAGTGATGACATTTTCCGAATCGTACTAACATCTTGGGGAAATATCTCGGGTAGGGTAATTAACGATTCTGTTTAGTTCGTATCCTGAAAGTGAAACGGATTCGGCTCCGCATAACCTTACCTAATCAAACACGTAGTGAGTAGGTGAGGAATAGCATGATCATGCGTGATTGTGTTTTATTTAATCAGTAATATGTTTGCGTTCATCTGTGCTGTTTTACGGATACGGGAACTTTACAGAGTTAAGTAGGTAACATGTTTGTGCGGAATGTCTACTCTCATTTAATTTGTGTGGAAATAGTTGATGACCAGTTTAGGATTCAACCCAAGTTTTGTTTGGCTTCCTGTGGCTCATAGCTTTTACATGAAGTACTTATTTTCGAATGGTATGTATACAAATTATACTTCCTTTCCGTCTGTACTTATACCTTCAATTAAAGATTTGGATCACTAGGTGTGGGGAATATTCCTGAGAAATTCCTGGAAAAATGTTAGTTTTGCTTGTGGAAATTTCCCCGCTTAAACGTGTGTGTTTTGAAGACACATCTATGTTTTAGAAAAGAGCCGATGAAAGATACATTTTTCATCAGAACTATCCCGGATAGCCGGCTATACTTTAGAATTAGGGGATCGTTCTCCAAACTAACCTATACCTGCGTATTTCAACTCAGTATCGGGACCAGTGAGTAGGAATGTGGTTCTGGGTGGGGAGACACTTAAATAGAACCAAAAAACACCAAAAGAATGCAAAGAAAGAACGGTCTAATAACTAATGTACTATGGCACGTTAGAAAAGGGACCATTCTCAAAGCTAACCTACACCCGTGTATTTAGACACACTATCGGGACCAGTGAGTGGGAATGAATGTAGGAGGTGAAGCGAGGGTGCAGAGGAGGAGAAGAGTCTACATGAAGCCAAACGGAATGCAATGTTGCTAAACAACCAGCAATAATAGGGGAATTACTTAACCGCCCTTTGGGCGACTACGCCCCCTTCACGTTGCGTTCACCTCCCGCTCGCTATTTCCCCTTAAAAACCATTTTTTCCAGTGCAGACAACCTTAAAGTTAGATTTTAAATAATAACTGGGAGCGAGCGGGAAGTGAACACAGCGCGAAGCACGCGTAGTTGCCCGAAGGGCGGTTAATTCCCATATTATTGTTGGTTGTTTGGCAACATTGCATTCTGTTTGGCTTCATGTAGTCTCTTCTCCTACTCTGTACCCTCTGGACTTCTGGCATCTGAAAACATCCACCAAACAACGGAGGGAGTCGGCACCATTGAACCATGGACCAAGATATAACTAAGGACTGCTGACTCTTGTTAGTCCCGACCGCAGCGCTTACAACAGCGGTTTGCGGAACTGCAGCGGTCTCTCAGTAGCTTGATTTATATAGCACAATTACCGCTCGTGCAGGCATGCGGCGTGGTAGCTCAGTAAGTTGGACACTTGCACGGCACGTCGGAAACTCGGGTTCAATCAATACCGCCTCTACTCATACCCCGCTGCTCTGTTTTGAGATCGGGGAGGTTATGTTCGTCTTGGTATACGTAAGCTTATGGCCCGCTTATGGAGTTATCGAGTATTTTGTTGGTTTTTTGAAGTTCAACCAAAATTGGAAAAGCACGTCAGTAATGAAAGTTTTGGGCTTAGTTACTTACATAAAGTATTAAAAGACTTGAAAATCATATTTAGAGAGGATAAATCACGATTTTGAATTTCATCAACATTGCACTCTCCATAAGCTCTGTATACCACGATGACCCTAACCTCAAAGAAGCAACTTGGTATGTGTAGAGGCGGTATTGGTTCAATACCGGAGCAGGGACCAAATAATTTTCGGTCCCTAGCACAACTTACGCACAGTCACATGACCTGACCGTGCGTAAGCTCTCTAACTGGTCAAAACCGCACGCAAGATGCACGCAATTCAATGCTCGGGACCTAACATTATTTGGTCCGTCTCTGTACCGGAGTCAGGCGGAGACTTTTTGCGAATGTTCGCATTCAGTTTACCCTGACTGCTGCTTGGAACGCTGCGGTCGCGCTCGAAAACCCCTAACAGGTTTTAACACGGGCGGAGATAGGAAGTCGGCAGTCCTTAGTTATATCTTCGTCCATGATTGAACTCTGAAAGGAAAACGTCTCAAACCATCCGATTCCAATGTTTTTCCGCAAAAATTCTCTCTCGATTTGCAAGCAATTTTGATGTTGTTGGGCTCAAAAAATCAAGCAAAAAATTACGCATTTCCTAACGGGACGTTTTTTTCACCTAGTGCCATGGACGATGCTAGTGCCCTCAATGAAACAAATACATTACGATAAGTGATCCGCCCCTACATAACCTGCAAATCGAATCCCTTTGTTTTTCCGCAGAAATTCTCTGCGGTACTGCAACCAATTTTGTTGCAATTTATCTCAAAAAATCGAGCAAAAAATTACGCATTTCCTAACGGGCCGATATTTTCAATTAACGCTTCTAAAAAAAAATACAAGCCGTCAAAGTAAGAATCTCAAAAAGCGACTAGTAACCAGAGCTGCCGATTTGCGTAGATTTAATGGCATTTTGAAATTCACCGAAGATTTCACCGGTTGAGAAAAGATTACAGAGTTTAGTTCAGTGTATGACTGTAATGCACGAAAATACTAGCGTCTTTTATCTTTTCTCAACCGGTATATTTTAATTAATTAACGGCGTTTCCACCGATTGAGAAAAGATTACAGATCAGAGTATTTTCGTGCATTACAGTCATACATTGAACTGAACTATGTAATCTTTTCTCAACCGGTGGAATCTTCGGTGAATTTCAAAATGTCACTAAATCTAGAGTCCCTATATACTATGAGAGTTGCGACAAGACTCTCAAAATGAAGAAGAAGAAGCAGATCAATGTAGCCCCCAAGAGGCAAATTGCAAATGGCGGATGGCCGTTTGCCTCTGCGCTGTTGCCACTATTTCGCTATCTATTATAGGTTAGGTTCAGATTCTCGACAATAACGGTCGTTATTGAAAGAGATAAAGTTCTCCGTGATAAGATTCAAGGAAAGGAAAAATTCACAAAAATTACCGCGGTCACTGTTACTTCAAATGTGTAATGAAAGCGAGTTCGCGAAAAGTAAACAAACCCTCCGCCATTTGCATTTGCCTCTTGGAGCTTTCTTGACTGCCTAAATCTGAGAGCCAATCAGAAATGGATTCAGCAATGGCGCAACTCTCATAGTATATAGCAGAGAGGTATATAGCAGAGACAAATAGAGACCTTGCACTATTCCTGCGCGCGGTGTCCACTTTTCGTGGTTCAATTTTGTTCGGAACTCATCGCAACAACAGCCAACATTCGCATAATGTTGACTGATGAGCACGTATTTTGCATTCGCCGAGCAAAACCTGTTTCCGTTTCCGGGACCGCGGACCCAAAGACTTCTAATACTATCTAGACTGGACATAAGGCCGATTTTAGGGCGGGGAAAGTGAATACCTGGGGTGGGACAAAAATCGCATGTTGCGCCTGGCTACGCCGCATCCACGATTACAGTATGTGCTAAGATTTTCAGAAATACATTGATTTAAATGGGAAAATGACTTTTTTGAAAAATTAATTAAAAATACTAAAAAAAATATTTTTCCATAAAACTTGGTACCGTTTGAAAGCTCGTGATATGCAGATTTCGGTTCGGGCCGGTTTTATTTGTGATTTTTGAACGAGGAACATTCTACAGGGGCTTACAGTTGGGTACCGATTTTCTACAGGGTGTTTCATAAAATTGTTTTCTTTGTACTTTTTTTGAATGGTTACAGCTCAAAAAAATAAAATTTATGCGATAAATTATTGAGATACACAAAACAAATAACTTTAATCATAACATAGATTACGTAAAATTGAGCATATACAGCTATGTAGGTTGTCTCAGCGGGGTACCGAAACGGTGGAACACCCCGTAGAATCGGGGAAAATTGACCTAACTTTGAGCCTCTGTAGAATGTTTACGATTGAAAAAACGGTATAAAAACCGGCCCGAACCGAAATCTGCATATCATGAGCTTTCAAACGGTACCAAGTTTTATGGAAAAATATTTTTTTTAGTATTTTTAATTAATTTTTCAAAAAAGTCATTTTCCCATTTAAATCAATGTATTTCCGAAAATCTTAGCACATACTGTAATCGTGGTTGCATACCGATCGGTTTCAATGGGCAGGCGTTATGTCCAGTCTAGATAGTATTAGAAGTCTTTGCGCGGACCAATCACAGCCTTTTGTTGAGCTTCACCATCCAACATTATGCGAAGGTTGATTGTTGAGGCCGATGAGTCCCGACAAAAGTAGTTCACGAAAAGTGGACACCGCGCGCAACCACGGGAAGAATAGGGAGTGCACGGTCTCTATTTGTCTCTGGTATATAGGGTACTAGCCGTTCCAGACACCCTACGGGTGCCCTCCACGGCCAGCATTCTAGGGGCACGGGCTAGTTGACACTTTGACGCTTTGTTTGTTTTTCATTTAAAGAATCGTGGTTGTTAAACGAACGATTGAAGAAGTATGGTAAAAATTACTGACAAAAATGACGGATCAAATATTGGAGCGCTCAGGTTTAAGCAATGAGCGTTAGGACCGAGGGAGTTGCGACAGTTTTAACCCTTTTATCCCTGGTGTACATTTCTATGTACAGTCGGGGACAAAAAGAGTGTCAGATGGCTCCTTGAGGTAGGCCACCTGCAATACTTAAATTCATTGAGATAAGTACTGCGGGTGGCGTACTTTCAAGACATCTGACATTCTTTTTGTCCCTGACTGTACATCTGAATGACGCAACTTAAAGTTGCACTAAAAAAAAGAATAGGCTTTGGAAGAGTAGAATACTCCCCCACAGAAACAGTAAAAATGAAAGACTATTCCCCTAAACCCCCCTTACACCGTAAACTACACCTTTCACCTGTTTTACGGTCAAAATTTGTTGCTCACTATACAGCCGCCATCTTAGATTTGAACATTTTGAGAAACGGAGTTTAAATTCGTGATCAGCGGCCCAAAGAACCCCTTGAACAACACCTTTCACCTGTTTTTTTGGTCAAAATTCGTTGCTTACTATACAGGCGCCATCTTGGATTTGAAAATTTTGAAAAACGGACTCTAAATTCGTGATCAGCGACCCGAAAAACCCCTGAAACGACACCTTCCGCTACATTTTAGGTCAATCTAGACTTTATGGTAGTTAAATGTGCATACTGACACATAGTGCGTCGAGCGTCGTGCGAGAATGAGCTCTCCCCCTCTTATTTTAAAATTCAATTTGCGGCGCTCACAGACGACTTTTTCAAAAACTGTTCCGACAGATCTCCTCGAAATACCCTAAGGAATCATCGTGCCAAATTTGAGGGAAATCGCTTCGGCCAATTTTCGGGAAATAGAAAAAACATTTTGGAGGGACGTCAGCTTTATATATATAACTAGCCGTTCCAAGCACCCTACGGGCGCCCTCCACGGCCAGCATTCTAGGGTTACGGGCTAGTTGGTAGTTGGTAAAAAATGATAAAATGAAACGGAGTATTGTTGCTGAGAATTAAAGAGATGAAAATGTAAGAATGTGAGCGCAAAGCGCTTGCACTTTCTTGTATTAAATAAATAAAAAAAAAAGATATTGCCGGGCAATGCGTAAAAAGAACTAATAAGACGCGGAGGATACCAAAATAAAAGCGTTGAAAATCGAAGAGGAATTATAAAAGAGAAGCGAGTGCTTAAAGGTTACATATAACGGTGACAATCCACGGAAAAAATAAATGCACAATGCGCTAAGAATGTTTTCTTAAAAAAAAAAAAAAAAAAAAAAAAAAAAAAAAAAAAAAAAAAAAAAAAAAAAAATTAAATCAAGAGCATACTGCAAAATATTGGGAACGTTATTCAACGATCCCAAGTGATATAAGTCGAAATGATAAAAATTTAAAGAATAAAATGAAAAGAGAGGAAAGAAGAAGAAAGGCAAACGAATGGTTAATACGAAGAATGGGAGTGCGTTAGTCGAGAGAGATGAGCGCGAGCGTCCGTAAGGAATGAGAGAGAAGGTTGCGGGTGCGGGCGAGCGACAGAAAAATTTTGGAGAAAGAACGAAGTAATCAGTGCGCAAGAGATGAGCGGCGACCGAACCTCCCCCCTCCACCGCTCTCGCTGCACTGACTCGTCAACTGATAAGGTGAGACTCTGCCGAGCGTAGAGTGGAGGGGAGGGGCAGATCAGAGAATCCAGCTCAGGCGATGGCGCGGAGCATCGCGTCACCTCGCTGTCCGTGCGTCGTGCGAAAATGAGTTTTCACTCTTATTTTAAAATTCATTTTGCGGCGCTCACAGACGACTTTTTCAAAAACTGTTCGGACAGATTTTTTCTAAATACCCTAAGGAATCATCGTGTCAAATTTGAGGGAAATCGCTTCGGCCAATTTTCGGGAAATAGAAAAAACATTTAGGAGGGACGACAGCTTTATATATATAATATCATGGTATATGGGGACTCTAGAGTCCCTATATGTAGAGAGTTAAGACAAGAGGGTAGTCAACTTCTGATTGGTCGATGAATTTTAGGCTCTACGGACGCCGCCATTGGATGCGATTTTGCACTTTTGTTTTGTTTACCAACAGTCTTTTACAGATAAAAGAGTTAAATTGCGATGAATCTGTTAATTTTAATCATAATGCCCACAAGAATATCCATAAATCTCAAAAGAATCATTAAAAAGCGTTAATACACGTGGATCAACAAAGGCAGGGAAAGATTACATCGTTACAAACTTAGCGGAACTGTAATCTTTGCAGTGGAGCAAAACACAACAACGGCCTCAGAATGTAAACAAATGTGCAAAATCGCATCCAATGGCGGCGCCCATGATTTCACTTGTCTTAACTCTCTACATATAGGGACTCTAGGGGACTCTAACTAAATCTACGCAGCTAGTAACGCTATCTATCGGGCAAAAATCTCCCAACTCTCGGGTGAGGAACCACCTTAGAGGTAGTTTCAGAAGTGTAGGCGGACCTAGACCGATAATCTTTGGAATTTGTCAACATTATTTCTGATATTACTCGATGAAAATGAATAAAAATGAAATTGAGAGTTCACTTTTCAAGGAGGAAAACTTTAAACACAAAAGAATAAAGTCAGGAGCAAATTCGGTATTGATTTGAAGGAATGAAAGTTGAAAATTCGCCAAAGATTATGATTTAGGTCCGCCTACACTTCTGAAACGAGCTCTAACACGGGCGGAGATAGGAAGTCGGCAGTCCTTA
This sequence comes from Trialeurodes vaporariorum, assembly GCA_011764245.1. Classification (NCBI taxonomy): domain Eukaryota; kingdom Metazoa; phylum Arthropoda; class Insecta; order Hemiptera; family Aleyrodidae; genus Trialeurodes; species Trialeurodes vaporariorum. The sequence continues at coordinate 35,117,280 of VMOF01000111.1, read as the reverse complement.
GTTATATCTTCGTCCATGGGACTAATAAGAACAAGTGTTATAATAGAATTTATTTATCGTGTTTCGCGTTTTAAGTAAGTACTAGCGGTTCGCGATGCGAAAGCCGGCTTTTCATTTTCATCTCGCTGTGAAGTGATGACATTTTCCGAATCGTACTAACATCTTGGGGAAATATCTCGGGTAGGGTAATTAACGATTCTGTTTAGTTCGTATCCTGAAAGTGAAACGGATTCGGCTCCGCATAACCTTACCTAATCAAACACGTAGTGAGTAGGTGAGGAATAGCATGATCATGCGTGATTGTGTTTTATTTAATCAGTAATATGTTTGCGTTCATCTGTGCTGTTTTACGGATACGGGAACTTTACAGAGTTAAGTAGGTAACATGTTTGTGCGGAATGTCTACTCTCATTTAATTTGTGTGGAAATAGTTGATGACCAGTTTAGGATTCAACCCAAGTTTTGTTTGGCTTCCTGTGGCTCATAGCTTTTACATGAAGTACTTATTTTCGAATGGTATGTATACAAATTATACTTCCTTTCCGTCTGTACTTATACCTTCAATTAAAGATTTGGATCACTAGGTGTGGGGAATATTCCTGAGAAATTCCTGGAAAAATGTTAGTTTTGCTTGTGGAAATTTCCCCGCTTAAACGTGTGTGTTTTGAAGACACATCTATGTTTTAGAAAAGAGCCGATGAAAGATACATTTTTCATCAGAACTATCCCGGATAGCCGGCTATACTTTAGAATTAGGGGATCGTTCTCCAAACTAACCTATACCTGCGTATTTCAACTCAGTATCGGGACCAGTGAGTAGGAATGTGGTTCTGGGTGGGGAGACACTTAAATAGAACCAAAAAACACCAAAAGAATGCAAAGAAAGAACGGTCTAATAACTAATGTACTATGGCACGTTAGAAAAGGGACCATTCTCAAAGCTAACCTACACCCGTGTATTTAGACACACTATCGGGACCAGTGAGTGGGAATGAATGTAGGAGGTGAAGCGAGGGTGCAGAGGAGGAGAAGAGTCTACATGAAGCCAAACGGAATGCAATGTTGCTAAACAACCAGCAATAATAGGGGAATTACTTAACCGCCCTTTGGGCGACTACGCCCCCTTCACGTTGCGTTCACCTCCCGCTCGCTATTTCCCCTTAAAAACCATTTTTTCCAGTGCAGACAACCTTAAAGTTAGATTTTAAATAATAACTGGGAGCGAGCGGGAAGTGAACACAGCGCGAAGCACGCGTAGTTGCCCGAAGGGCGGTTAATTCCCATATTATTGTTGGTTGTTTGGCAACATTGCATTCTGTTTGGCTTCATGTAGTCTCTTCTCCTACTCTGTACCCTCGCTTCTCCTCCTACATTCATTTTGCATTTGCGTCTCTGCGATTTTGGGGCGGTCCATCTCCTAAAGTGCCATGGTACTTTAGTTATTGGACCGTTATTATTTTTTTGGTTTTTTCCTTTTATTCTAGTGTCTCCCAATCCGGGACTTCATTCTCACTCATTGGTCCTGATAGTGTGTCGAAATACGCGGGTATAGGTTAGTTTTGAGAACTGTCACTTTTCTAAAGAATATCCTGATACCTCAACCACGCAACGACAGGCGTTTCCTCGTGCTATTGGAAGGTGAATCAGTCCTAAGCTTTACATTGGAAGGCGTTTACGCCGGAGGGAGCCAAATTTTCTTTCTGTGCAGAGTGAAACTAACTGCTGAGGTAAACACCACAGTAAGCTGGCACCCCTAAAATTTGTACCAGTACCCTGTATCTATTTTTCACTATGTCAAAAATATTAGTTTAATGGTAATTTTGGTGTTGTGCATATTTTGTTCGAATGTTTCACACTTGAAGCCCCAGAAAAAACCACCCAAAACCATAGTGTTGCCACCAAACTAATACTTTACACATATTAAAAAATGGGTGCCAAGCACTGGTGCAAATTTTAGGGGTGCCGGTTACTAGAGTGTTTACCATAGTGGTTTCTTTTGTAGTTGTTTCCCTTCTGCGTAAACAGGAAAGTGGGTTTTTTCTGTAAGATGTAGTGGCCCAATTGTAATCTGTTAGGTCAATCAAAATTATAGATTGTAACCTGTTAAGTCAGTTAAAATTAGAGATATCTGGATTTCTTATCTACTAACGCAAGGTGCAACGGATGATCCCAGGAAATTTCAAGAAATTTTCCTCAAAATTAAGGAAATTTTCTTTTTGTTCACTCCTGGAAAATTTCCAGAAGGGAGAACAAATCTTAAGGGGTTTCACCTGCAAATTTAAAAGCGCGATTTGACTGCTTGAGCCAATGTGATTCTTTGTTTTTTCGATAAATTGGACTTGACCTGTCGACTTCAAGGCAACTCATTGGCCCTTAAGTTTATTCACGCTTTTAAATTCGCAGGTGGAGAGATCCTTTAAGCCAAGAATACTTTCTAGAAAAATTACCTACTCCACATCTCTACCTCCAATTTCTTATTGATTCTAAGTATGTGCGTCCTATAGTTATGTGCAAACCAGTAATTGCCAGTGAATAGCTCAAGTACTTACTTACTTTTTATATTTTTAGTAGGTATTCACGCATTTTGTATCTATCTAAACATCTCATATGTTTTAGGAGGGCCTAATGCATAGCTTGTCATTAATGATGTAAATCAGCATAAGTTTATTTGTCGGCATCCTGGCACCTAAGAATCATCTTGCCTATCTTAGATAATAGTGCATTTCATTATATCAAGAGGATAAAGTGTGTGAAAAGCGTAGTGATAGAGAGGATGAGATATTTGCTTGCTGCAACAATTAATTTAAGATTTTTGTGCATTGAAATGTTATGTCATCATATTTAAATCAAGTAATTTACTGGCACTGTTTGATTAGTTTAAATTGTTCTCATAAGCTTACTCTAAGCTGGAGCAAGGTGGAACCAGGAACCAAGCTCATTGTGGGTTAAATATACCAAAAGCCATAGACTCCAGGTTCCGCAGTTGGCAAGCTTGGTGCGCACTGCGCATTCATTGCACTTTGTCTTTTTCATCCATTAGCTTGCCACCCCATCATTTTTACCGGCATTCTTGTTTCTATCAAATTAGTCATATATCCGGAACCAGCAATCTGGCAGCTGCGCATTCTTCCATTTGAATGTTGATTTCAAATCCATTATTTCTCATGCAAGTAAATGGGAAGAATACACTGTCAGAAGGTTGTTGGACCCGCCAATGCAATCAGTCATATTTGCTGGTTTTTTCTCAGCATTTATCATACATTTCAGAGATACATTTTAATTACTATCTGAAGCCGAACCAATGACAGGAAAATTTTTCCTTGTTTTTTTTATCCATCCGGTTTCAAGAGCCTTAATATAAATTCAACTGCTTATCTTATGCTGTCCAATTTCCTCTCCTCTTGCTTTGATTTAGCGTTGAGTTTTTCAATCACAGAAAAAAAGGTTTGAAATGTAAACTATCGAAAACCCGCTAACAAGCGAACTTGGAAAAATTGTGGCTTAGTTTGATGCTTGCAGATTTCAAGAACCATCTATCTTCTTTGTGAAGTCTTCCTTTTCCGTCCTTTTATGTAACCCAACAGATCTTCAGCAGAGTATAAAATTCCTTGTGACAGTGCACTAATATTTTGTCAACTCTCAGATGTAGAGTCGCGTCAAGCTAAATTGGGCAGTTTTAGGCAGTATTTTAAGGGTTGGGAATATTCCCAGCCGAGTAAACTCTCATTTGAGAATATTCCAAGTTATTCTTATTCTCCCCCCCCCCCCCCCAATAAAAAAGTATTTTTCATTAAGTAACTAAGTTCAATAGATCTTCCAAACTCACTGCTTTTAAATTCGTAATAATTCAGTTTGACTAAAACACTTCAAAACTAGGGGAGCGATGAAGTAAATAATTGCCAAAAAAATACTTGGTCATAGTGGAACCCTGACCCAAGGGCTGAATCTAATCCGTTTATCAATAAATACCTACCTAATAACATTATGACAAAGTGTTGGTCAGTACTAAAATGATCACGGTTGTTAGGATTAATGTCATTGCAGAATCATTAATAATTGGATTATAAACTGATATTCATAGAGGAATTATAAATTTGTAAAGATTTTAAATTATAGAGCAAGGGTGCGCAATATTAGAGTCCCTTCACATACAGGGTGTCAATTCAAGAATTTTGAAAAACGCTGAAACACATGTTAGATTATTTGAAAGGGGAAATTTTTTAAGGGGGTCACCGATTTGGGGGGCCCCAGGGAGGGTAGGACCTCCCTAAATCCAATACTTCAAATGAGGACCTTAATTTCATACTTGATATCCGGAAAAAATGTAAAATTTTTAGACTTTTGGTGCATACCGGAGGTCGATATCGTTTTTCGTTTTCGATATATCGAAGGTCAAAGTTCGAGTTCGGCCCATTTTCAAAAAATCATTACTCCTCTTTGAAAAGTCGGAATTTAAAAAACTCGGAGTCTAAAATACTCTAAAGAGGAAGCCCTTTTCAGAAAAAAAAATTAATTTGAACAAAAATTTAGTCAAAATGTAGTTTTAAAGCCCCCAAACATTTTTAACGTTTTTGGCTCCCACGGGGGGCTATCAGACAAATTCAGAGACCCCTATCATAAGTGGCGGTAGCCACCAGGCCAAGTCCAAAACCCCCAAGCAAGAAGATGGCGTCCGCGGACACTTATTATACACCGATCAGTTCGTTTTTGTCAATTTAAGCGTTTTATGATCCGTTGCCTAGGATTCCAAGAAAACCGCTCATTAAAACCCCATAACACCTGGTACTGTTCGATTCGCCTTGAGGTGCACATGTGCCGCTCACTAATTAGATTTTCAATCGGATGAGTAACAACGGAGATATTTCCAAAAAACATCATCGATTTATTCGCGTTTTTTTTTTTGCCTCTTGCCGATTCACTTTTGCGTTTCGCACCCTCGTTTTTGCGCACAGATAGCGGAATAACGGTATACAGGGTGGTCCGAAAGTCCCGGGACGGCTCCATAACTTTTGAACGGCTGCAGATAAAAAAACCAAACTTGGGGGATGTTTATAACTTAATAGGAACTACTTTTTGGGGTACCTGAAAATTCCGGGGGGCACCCGTAAAGGGAGGTTTCGCCCCCCCCCAACTCAAAATTTTCAAATGGCAACCCCCATCTTGTGATACCTTGTTTGAAAGGGTATGAATTTCTAAGACTTTTGGCGCAAACCGGAGGTCGATATCGTTTTTCGTCTTCGATTTATCGATAATCAAAGTTCGATTTTGACCCATTTTCAAAGAATCAGAACTCCCACTTAAAAAATCGAACTGTAGAAAACTAGGAGTCAAAAATACTGTAAAAAGCAAGTCCTTTTCAGAAAAAAATACGGTTTTGATATTTGTCTAGTCTTAGGGCCCCCTAAAATTATTTAAAAAAATTATCTCTCAGGGGGGCTATCTCAGATATTCCGAGCCACGACCCCTATCGAGTGATACATCGCTTGAAAGGACACACAAAACTGAGCATTTTTTCGCAAACCGTAGGTCGATATCGTTTTTGGTTTTCGATATATCGTATGACAAAGTTGGATTTTTATCATTGATAAATTTCGATGTATCGAAATCCAAAAACGATATCGACCGCGGTTTGCGCTAAAATGCTCAATTTTGTGTGTCCTTTCAAGCGATGTATCACTCGATAGGGGTCGTGGCTAGGAATTTTCGAGATAGCCTTCCTGAAAGGTAATTTTTTTAAATAATTTTGGGGGGCCCTAAGACTAGACAAATATCAAAACCGTATTTTTTTCTGAAAAGGACTTACTTTTTAGAGTATTTTTGACTCCCAGTTTTCTACAGTTCGATTTTTCAAGTGGGAGTTCTGATTTTTTGAAAATGGGTCAAAATCGAACTTTGACTATCGATATATCAAAGACGGAAAACGATATCGACCTCCGGTTTGCGCCAAAAGTCTTAGAATTTTATGCCCTTTCAAACAAGGTATCACAAGATGGGGGTTGCCATTTGAAAATTTTGAGTTGGGGGGCGAAACCCCCCTTTACGGGTGCCCTCCGGAACTTTCGGGTACGCCAAAAAGTAGTTCCTATTAAGTTATAAACATCCCCCAAGTTTGGTTTTTTTATCTGCAGCCGTTCAAAAGTTATGAAGCCGTCCCGGGACTTTCGGACCACCCTGTATGAAACCCCCATATAACCTAATATAGAAAGATTTGTTAGGCTTTTCTGAAGGGCATAGGCCAGGTCTCATTGAATTTTGAGCAATATCAAGGAAGATAGCTTTAATTGAAATCAGCGTAAATTCAGAATTTTTGCGTTTCGGACGCTCGTTTTTTGCGCTCAGATTGCGGAGTAACGGCAGATGAAACCCCCATATAACCTGATATAGAAAGATTCGTTAGGCTTTTCTGAAGGGCATAGGTCAGGTCTCATTGAATTTCGAACTGTATTAAGGGAGATATCTATGATTGAAATTAGCGTAAAATCGTCATTTTCCATTCGAACAGCCAACTATTTCTCCACATACCGCTACGGGCGCTATGGAGCAGAGCATCGTCGCTAGGATAGGACAGTTAGAGAATGAGAGAATGGAAGAGAACGGATCGCGAGCTGCGCAGCATGTGTGCGCATCGTGACTCGTGAAGTGAACTGAGTGAACTCGTGATCTGTCTTGTTGTTGTTCGTTTTATTATTAGTGGTTTTCAATCAACATTATTATATTATACATATATCGTCTGTATATAAAATTCCTTCTATTTAAATACTCTTCGATCGATTAGTTTTTTCCTTAGTTCTGATTTCTCGGCAAATCTTGGCAGATCAGAGGGCAACACTGGCAACACAAAGACAATTTGACATTTGAGGTTATTCTGGCAGTTCTGTGTAATAATTTGATAATATTATTGTTCAATCGTGTTTCAATACCTTATTACTGGAAGTGCAGTGATGTTTGTCAAAAATCCGCTCTTTGTTAGCATGCCATCTCCTGGTAACTTTCTTGGAAGCCTCCGAAGTTTCCAAAGTACATTTTCAAAGAATTGGGATTGTTGTCTTGTGCTGTGCTTGTGCGCTTGTAGAAGTGTTGTCAAATGCTGTCCGTACGATTATATATCATCGGTTAGGTTAGGTCCCTTCTTTGTCTCTTTTGTTTTCTCTCGGTCTTTTTTTTTTTAACTTGGCCGATGGCTAGCGCCATTAACGATGTTTTAATTTGTCGCTTCTGTTAGCAATGTATATTCTAAGCTCAGGCAACTCCAATGAGCTCCTAGTCTCAGAATCCCTATTTTTAGCAGATTGCTGTTTCTACATCAATCATCAATTCCTTCAAAGAGATTGCAAGAAGTGCTAGTTTGCTCACTGTTACAAATCAATCAAGTGTTAAACAAGTAAGTCTCTTTTCCACCGGTAACCCTTCTCAAACTCTTTTAGTGTCAAATAAAGGATAGTTCTTACAGAAGAGCTCTCATAATCTGAGTATATACCGGGTTCTGACAAGTAGCGTTGCTCGCTATACTGAAGAACACCGAGACAAACTTATTCGTTGACAACGGGTCAAAACCTGTTCCGACGCATTAGCGTATATAGGGGGGAAGGGGGCGGTCGCCATTCCCCCCTTCGTTCGGCCCAAAACAATAGGGGAAAACAATGAGGATAAAAAGGAAAAGGAGGTCCGGGGGGGGTGAAAATCTTAGGTTAGCCCCCCCCCCCCCCCGTTCGCAACGGCTGGATCCACCAATGTGTTGACCAGCTGCAAAACAATGTCCGTTAAAGCAATTTTGCAGGCTACTTGCCACACTGCTACTTTCCAGAACACCACTCTCATAATATGTGAGCTCTTGTGATGGTGTTAGTCAAGACCTGTGATAATTTTTGTAGAAGAATAGAATTTTGGAAGCACTCTGATGGGAGATACTGTATATGTTAGGAACCAGAGCTGTTGCGTGACCTTTGGCAACAACGTAATACATCCATTTAAACCCTCGTAAAGGGTCAAACTTTTGAGGATTCACAGTGCACTCCCTCGAGTCAGTACTTTACAATAGTTGGAATGGATGGAATACAGTGTTGCAAGATTTTTACTGTTCTTGTTGCACAAACCAGTTCTTGTAAAACCTGATGAGCCATACCGTCAAAACTCAAACGTTATTTTGCAATTTTACTTGAGTGTGTCTTTAAAACTGGGAGACCCAAGAGGAAGACCGTTTTGAAATCTTTGGTTTAAGCTCACCAATGACTTCCGAATAACAATTATAACCACTAGTAAAGAATGATTAAATACATACACTCGTGCTCTATTTCTTGGCGTAAAGACGTCCGTGTTCTCAGCTCGCTGCGTACTAAGTAACTTACATTTTTTGAATTTTTAAAATCACGCATATTGATCCTTGATCATTTCAGGGTACCAAAAACATTTTAAACTTTAAGCTCTATGCCTGCTGAATTTCAAATATTGTCGCTTAAATAATATTGATAGTGCAAAACTATCATTAGTAACGTATCAGAAACAGTTTAGTATCTTGAAATTCATAAAGGGAATTTTTTCCTCGTGTAGAATTGACTTAGCTTTTCATCAGTGACATTCAAATCAAAGGGTTAGGTAAAGCTTAAAGAAGAAAATCTTAGCAACTTAGCTTTTTTTTCTACTATTGCTTGTAATAAGAAAAATAAAATGAAAAGAGGGGGGAGGGATTGCGCTTGCTATTTCATTCTGCCAGGGCCGGACTGGGAAAATATGGCCCGGGGTGCTAACTGCTAATACCCCAAATGACCCGGGTACCCGAGTGAGTGGCTAAGGGGGGAACACCCCTTACAGCGGGGGGTCGGGGGTCCACCCCAGAATTTTTTACCGAAATTTCCATCTCTTAAAACGAAATTTAGTGCATTTCACAGTAGAAGTAACTGCTTATTAATATTCTACCGTTTCTTTTTCATCAATAATTTGTAAAATAACGCAATACAAATTGAAAGACACGAGCAGTGGGGGGGGGGGCCCGGTGAAATGCTACACCTTTAAAATGTATGGTTGATTTGTGGTAGATTTATTCGGTTATTTGTGTTGAAGCTGCGGGGCTGAGCCTTCTTTTGAACTGGTATTTAGTATTTACTATGATATAACTGACGAAACTATTTTTTGCGGTCAAATTAAACAATGAGCTACTTTGCCGCACTTTTTGTCCTTTTTCTCCTTTTTCTCTTCTTTTCTGAGCTGCAATTTGGCCCGTGAGACCGTTGGCCCGGGGTGCGATCGCACCCCCAGCACCCCGGCCAGTCCGGCGCTGCATTCTGCTCTATTGATGTGCCTTATGATGGACTCAACTTTATTATAATCATTGCTTTGGAAACACATCTTTGTCAAAATATCTCTTTATGACTGACCCACCTCAACCTCAACTCCTAAACATAGGATTAAATCCCAAAACCCGCCTGATATCTTTCACCAAAACTATCAGTGAACCTCAAGTAAACTCGTGGCGGCCAAGATCCAAAAACTTCTCCAAACCTCTCCCTTTTACTACCTTCCTCTTTCCTACCTCAATCTCCTCTCTTTAAAAAATTTTCTTTCAAAATCTGTTATTTTAACCTTACCTGAGAGATGCATGATTCTGCGTGAGGTCTCTCAGATTCAACTTACAAACTAGTTGTTATCAAAGCGACCAAGTCCCCTCCCCTCTTCCCACCCTTTCTACTCCTGTGTTTCTTCTAGCCCCCTACCCCTTCAGATTTCAGCCTGAGATTTTATCTCTGATCTTCATTATTCCGAATAATTATTACTATCTGTTGGCTGCGCTCAACGCAAACCATTGCATAACTCATAAATTGCAGGCGCATGAAAGTGCAAAGGATTTAATGCCCAAAGGCGCTGATATCCGAAGAACCAAGTCTAATTTTTTGTACCTACCGCACCTTTCTTCTGCTTCCTCTTCTACTTCATCCTCTTGCAGTGCCGGCCTTAGTACATCCGGCGCCCGTGGGCAAAATTTAGGAGGCGCCCCTTTTTATGATTGCTCGGGGGGGGTGTAGGGGGACTCCCCACACAAGCGGGGGGTCTGGGGGTCCTCCCCCGGAAATTTTTTGAAAATTAGGTGCTTTCTAGCTTGAATTTTAAACCATTTTTAATGGTTTTTAAGCCTTGAGAGTTGGTCAATTTCGGCACTCTCGGTAAAACGAAAAAAGAAATTTTAGTAGGTATTCATTCACCTTACCCTCAGTATTATCAGCACTTCAACAGGAAATATGCAGAATGAAATGTGAGAATATTCAATATTTTTCGAAATGACATTGTGACATTCATTAAGATATGTTGAAGGATGAACCCAAGGCATTCCCGTTCTTTTTTTCAGTCATACAAGATTACGCAGATAAAATTCGAAGAACACAACTATTTTAATTTTTGTAACTGTAACTCAAAATTTTAGTTTTATTTATGATGATAAATTGTTCGCTCGCACTCATAAAAAAGAACAAAAAATTAAGAAAAAACACGAACTTTATTTCTGCATAAAAGGTGCCTTTCGAGCCTTAAGGCTGGCAAATTTCTTTATGATCTCGGAAAAATCAAGCTCTTGACTTATTCCGTGCTCGATTGAAAGAAGAGCCTGACTAGAGAGCCGTTCCTGTGCCATCGTGGATCGTAAATAAGTTTTAATGAGCTTCAGTTTTGAAAAACTACGCTCTCCAGACGCCACAGTCACTGTGGACATTAGTCTTCCAAAGATATGTGAGGGGCGCCTGCTCTCTTTATATTTAAGACATGGTGTTAAGATAGAGCGGGCAGCAGGCGCTCCTTAAGTTCTCAGACCTACGACCTAAGATTTAGAGCACCGAAGCCTCAAGATCCCAAGGGTGCCTACTGACGCCGGCCTTCGGCAGGCGCCCTTTAGGTCGTGGCGCCCAGGGGCAAGACCCACCCAGCCCCCCCCCCCCCCCAAAGGCCGGCTTTGTTCTCTCGCTATAGTTCACCCACCACAAAGAAAAACAAATTAAAACAAGACGTACGTCCTGATGAGACCGCATCAGAAAAGGGGGCCCGACAACGTCCGAATGGTAGTGTGTTTGAGTATTTGTAGGGAAAATATGGGTAATCATAAGATTCTAGTTGCAATGTAGGCAGCGCTCAAAATAACATTAAGAGGACTTGCGGAGGAGTAAAAATTCCAAGACTAAAAGATTAACACGATTATGATTATATAATGATAGAATTTAATAATTAGAAGCGAACTCGAATAGGCTTAGGTGCATACCAAAATATGTAAATAGGAATACAGACGCGTGAAATAGAGGAAACAATGAAAAAAAGTATAGAATATCACCATGAAAAAATGCAATTTGTTACAGCAAGAATTCACAAGGTTGAATGCAGTTTTTAACGTGGTATTAATAATCCGCTTCTAGCATTAAGTATTGGTTCGAACATCATTTCAAAATGTTATTGGGAATTTTCGATAACTTGTTTTTTGAAATTTTAAGCAGGTAATAGATGTAGATTTGGAAAATAATTTAAGATAAATTAATAAATTGTTTGAAAATAATCTCGAGAAGTTGCAAAGCAGACAAAAAAATTACCACACAAATACTAGTTTGGAAAACTACTTTTAAGTTACAATAGATTATCATGATGATGGGCATGATCGATAAAACGCATTTTCAACAGTTTTTGACTCGATTCTTCAAAAGTTTACAGTTTAAGTGACTTTTTTTGTTCCACACGGGATAAAAAGTAATGACCATACAACAACTCCTTAAAAAAATCTCAGATGAAAACAGAAAATTAAAGTTATTAGAATGAACGACAACGGACGATATCGGGACTCACTCAAAAGTCATTCTGGCCCCATCTTATATCTTATATCTTATATAATAAAAGGCGACCGCTGAGAATCGTCGAAAATCGCGTTTTACTATGCTCTCGAGAACTAAAGCACGTGGGACCTCGAAATTTCGCGAACGGGTCCTGCGCCACCAAACGGTGTGCACACAGTGCTTCTTTTCCCCATTTTTTTTCATCCCTTCCCGAGGGTGGATTTTATCGCGGTGTTTTACCCCATTTTTGGCCCTATGGTATCTGAGACCTCGAAATTTTGGCCCCCGGTGCTGCTCGGTCCTCGAAAGCGATCCAGCTCATCCGGATCGGCCCAACCCTAAAAGCAACCCCTCACGGGGGATCTACCCTTCGAGATGGGTTGTTTTGGATCGCGGAAACGGGGGTCGAAGACGTTGCCCAGGCGATCGACACTTGGCAAGAGGGTAGCCCCGGGCTCCGCGCGTGGACTTTTTCACTCGAATTCGCGCGCCGCGAATATCATCCCCCGCTAAGGGTGGTTTTCTGAAAGGGGTGTTTTTACCGATTATTTCGGGCACCGGATCGCTTTGAGCGCCGAAATTTTCCGTGAGGATCGTGCTCCGGGCGGGGGTGGTCGTGCGACTTCGCTCTTCGCCCCCGATTCTTTTTCTACCCCCTGTTAGGGTGGGTTTTCTCATCGGACGAATCTTATCTAGGAATCTACGACTTTGCTGACTACTTAATAACGCACCTGGAGTCATTCTGATATGCACGAATCGATCTTTGCACATCCGAACCTGTCCCATCGTTAAAACTACCCCTCGCGGGGGGTTCATTCCCGAAATCAGGTCGGTGGGCTTCTCGAAAAAAATCGGCGACAGCCACGTTGAAATTGAGTTCGTGCAGAACTCTTCAGTAGGCGTAGCAGAACGAATCCACGAGCAGCGCTTCAAATTTTGAACTACCCTTTTTACTGGGGCTGTTCGATTCTCGCGGAGTGGCTTCGGAGCCTAGAAAGTGCGAAGACCGAAAGTTCTGGTTTTTCGCGTGTTGTTTCTCCTAGACGATGCGGGTGGAGGTTTTTTTTCAAGCGGTTTGAACATAGGCGGACCGTATCAGGGACTAGGGGGAGCTGTAGTCCCCCCACTTTTTTTGGGTGGAGGGGCTAAAAATCGGGAAAAAGTCATCATTTGAGACTTGAAAAGCAAAAAAACAAAAGGAAAAAAGGGGGTCATCACTTTTTAGCCCCCCCCCCCCAATTTTTTTTTGGTCACGGTCCGCCTATGGGTTTGAATAACATCCCCTCTTGAGGGGTAGTTTCATTTTTTAGGGGTTTTTGCCAACTTCTGGGACTTTAAGTTTCTCTAAGAGGTATATTCATGGATTCTTTTAGGAGTGCGCCGTGCGCAAAAATATTTCACTTACTAACGCAGGGAATATTCTGCGAGTGTAGGGATTCGTTTTTATTTGTCCATCGCAGATTGATGGATACTCTCCTTAGCTCGGGTTCTGATGTATACGATAAATTGGAAATGCATGTCGCTTGGCAACGTCAATCATTACTCACATCTTAGCAATGATATTGTTACCAGTTCGAATGCCTTCCGATTACTTTATACATGTATCATGTATCATCAGCTGTTTTATAGTTGCTCATAGGAATCAATGCAAAACATACAATTTTTAACCTTTCATTTTCTTTAAACGTGTAATTATGGCGCGTGGGAAGATCAATCAGTCGCCGCAGCGTCACTTACATTCTGCCAATGCTGCACTTTGTCCCTTTTAAGCTTAGGTATATGAATATGTTCGTATCCAAGGAGCATAGGCGGAACTAGGAATTTTTTCTGGGGGGGCTGAGTTCCAAGGGATCTTAGAGACACCTCAAGACCGCCCCCCTCCAAGAGGGGTATACCATGACCCCCCACCCCCCAACTTACTTAGGTGTATGATGTACTTACAGTTACAGTTGACGAATTAAATAATGTCAGATAACGTCCTGGATTTTGACTTTAGTAGGCCACATGCGATGCTTTTTATTGTGATAGGTATCGCAGGTAGTCTACTTGAACCAAAATATAAGGCGACATCTGACATTCTTTTGTCGACTGTAAGTATCTACATCATACACACCTAAGTTAAGATATTAAATAAATTGTACTCATATACCTATTAGCTGGGGTGCGAAACAATTAGGCAATCACAAAATTAAATGATAAACATCATATACTGTAATATATTTTTTTGTTGTTGTGGGTAAACGTTTTTTTGTTTCCAAAATTTTCTGGGGGGGGGGGGGAGGAAGGCTTGGCAGACCTCGGGGGGGGGGGCTTAGCCCCCTCCAGCCCCCCCCCCCCCCCTATTTCCGCCTATGCCGAGGAGTGCACTACAAACATCCAAAAATTAGACCCATGGGCGGAGCCAGCAATTTGGCAACTGTGGATGCTTCCCATTTGAATGTATGAGAAAACATCAATTGTTGAGGAGGACATGGCCCAATATCTAATCTATTGTTTCTCATACATTCAAATGGGTAGAATCCACAGCTGCCAGATTGCTGGCTTCGCCCATGATTCGACCTTCTACGCAAGTATAACGGTACGAAATAAAATGTTGCTAAAATGCACGCGACAAACTGCAATCAAAATTACATCAACAGAATGAAACATAAACTCGATACTAACCTTCGGCCAAAAAAAAAAGCTAAACTACCTACAGCATTATTCGGCCAAATACGGAAACAAAAATGTCAATAAGTATTCCTGTGCAACTTTTAGAAATTACGGTTATCTTGGACTACGTACGAGCATGAGTAAAATGTTGGTCCAACACAAAACGTTATATTACTCCTCACTTAAAACAATTTCCTTCTCCTCTACTAACGGAGAAGTAATAAAAGAAGTAAGTAAAATGTGTTGTGTACACAAAAATCAGTGACATAGCGTGCAATTTGGGAACGTTCTACTCTGTCCAATTAAACGATTGTAAAAGATCGAATGAGGAAGTGTTCACCGAACAACCAATAGACTGTTTTAGTAGAGTGATATACCGTATCGATTGCCGTCCGAGGGCCTCTGGCTCCAAACAGACTCTGATTCAATGCATTTTCTCCATAAGCGGATTTCTGAACGGAAATTTAGACTATTAAATCAAACAATTAATGCGACCTTTTTGCAATTATGAATTCTACGTCCTCGAAAATGCTTAATTTTGCCTGGTTCCACCCGTGAAACTGCCAAAATCAACGAGATATTACAGATTAAACGATGCGTTTGGAGGTTGGAATCACCCAATATTATTGTTGTTGGTGTGGAATTGGCGGGATTTCGGGCGATTCTAACCTACAAATGCAACATTTGATCTTTAATATCTTATTGATTTCGGCAGTTTTAGTCAAGGAACCAGACATAATTATTAAGCATTTTCGAGGACGTAGAATTCATAATTGCCAAAAGTCGCATTAATTGTTTGATTTAATAGGTACCCCAAATCTCCGGACAAAAGTTCGCTTATAGGGAAACTACATTGAACCAGAGTTTGTTTAGAACTAGAGGCCCTCGGACGGCAATCGGTACGGTATATCGCTCTACTAACACAGTCTACAGGGTGGCGCAAAAGTCCGCCCCCCCCTTTTTTTTTTTGAACGGCTGCAGATAAAAAATTGAAACTTTGGGGTCTTCCATAACTTTTTGAGAGCTTTCGCGTGAGGGGGTCAACATTTTAAAATCAAGGGGGGAAAGGCCCCAACTCAAAATTTTCAAATGGCTACCCCTATCTTGTGATAGCTAATTCAAAAGAACATTAAATTCTAAGACTTTTGGCGCTAACCGGAGGTCAATATCGTTTTTCGTTTTCGATTTATTGAAGATAGATCAAAGTTCGATTTGGACCCATTTTCAAAATATCATTACTCCTACATCAAAAGTAGGAATTTAAAAAACAAGTAGTCTAAAATACTCTAAAAAGCAAGTACTTTCCTGAAAAAATACTGCGGTGGCATTTTATTCAAAACTTGATTTTACAGCCCCATAAATTTCTAACGTTTTTACGCTCCCAGGGGGACTGTCTCAAAAATTCATAAAGACGGACCCTATCGAGTGATACGTCGATAAAACAGGCGTAAATAATGAGAATTTTGGCGCAAACCAGAGGTCAATAGCATTTTTCGAATTCGAGATATCGAACTTTGAAAAACTACCTTTGACAATAAAAAAAGAAAATAAAAGGGGGAGAACGGACTTTTGCGCCACTCTGTATACTCCGAACTTTTTCACAAATTTAAATAGAAGAGCTGCAACGTTGCTAAATTGCACGCTACACCACTGACAGGATCAAAAAAAAAAAAACAAAAAAAAAAAGGGAACAAAGCAGAAAAGACAAGAGGAAAAGGAGGATTAATAAAAACAAAAAACAACAAAAACAAAAAAAAAAACCATTGAAAACACCACAAGAAAAAAGAAACAACAAAAAACGAGTAAAACAAAAAAAGAAACCTCAGTACCCGTCGGTAGTCCGACGGGCAATATGCTAGTCTTATACAGGGTGTCCGAGAAATGAGTTCACACTTTAGCTGTGAGCGCCTGGTTGATTGTAAAAATCTGAAAAATTCAGGAATAATCTATTACCCCTAAGCAACTTCAGAGAAAATATCGGGGGGCTCCCACCCCCCTTAAGGGCGAGCGTAGGCCCCAAAATGTACCCCGTGTTGCCAATATATCGCATATTTCAAATGGCAGGGGGTATTTTTTATTTCATCATTCAAAAGGACTCAAAAAACTGAGTAATTCCGTTTTTTCAGATTTTCGATAGCCCCTCTCAAAACAAAATGGCGGCCAAATAGCTACCCCATACTTTAGAGGCCCATAACTTCGGTTTGTTTCAATATTTTTTCAAAAACTAAAAACTTTCTGAATCCTCAGAACGCCTTCTTTCCAATGATGTACCACATTTTATCATTTGGTGGGAAAAAAATGGGGCGCGGAGCCCCCCCAAAAATTTTTGAGTTTGGGGGGCTATAGCTCAAAAAAATCAAATGTAAAGGGGGGTCGTGTTGTACATCAATCGAAAGGTCTTAAAAAAAGGAAGAATTTGGCGCAAACCCGAAGTCACTACGATGCGTTTACTCAAAATGGCGGACATTCAACCATTTGGGGGTGGGGGACCGTCCCCCCCCAAATAAAATCCCTCCATCGAGTGATACACCAATCGAAAGGTCTTGGAAAGAGAAAGAGAATGGCGCAAACCGGACGTCAATACGATGCTTGTATCCAAAATGGCAGCCGGTCAAAGTTTTTTGGCTATAGGCCAGCAGGGTCATAAGCCAAAAAACTTTGACCGGCTGCCATTTTGGATACAAGCATCGTATTGACGTCCGGTTTGCGCCATTCTCTTTCTCTTTCCAAGACCTTTCGATTGGTGTATCACTCGATGGAGGGATTTTATTTGGGGGGGGACGGTCCCCCACCCCCAAATGGTTGAATGTCCGCCATTTTGAGTAAACGCATCGTAGTGACTTCGGGTTTGCGCCAAATTCTTCCTTTTTTTAAGACCTTTCGATTGATGTACAACACGACCCCCCTTTACATTTGATTTTTTTGAGCTATAGCCCCCCAAACTCAAAAATTTTTGGGGGGGCTCCGCGCCCCATTTTTTTCCCACCAAATGATAAAATGTGGTACATCATTGGAAAGAAGGCGTTCTGAGGATTCAGAAAGTTTTTAGTTTTTGAAAAAATATTGAAACAAACCGAAGTTATGGGCCTCTAAAGTATGGGGTAGCTATTTGGCCGCCATTTTGTTTTGAGAGGGGCTATCGAAAATCTGAAAAAACGGAATTACTCAGTTTTTTGAGTCCTTTTGAATGATGAAATAAAAAATACCCCCTGCCATTTGAAATATGCGATATATTGGCAACACGGGGTACATTTTGGGGCCTACGCTCGCCCTTAAGGGGGGTGGGAGCCCCCCGATATTTTCTCTGAAGTCGCTTAGGGGTAATAGATTATTCCTGAATTTTTCAGATTTTTACAATCAACCAGGCGCTCACAGCAAAAGTGTGAACTCATTTCTCGGACACCCTGTATAATAAAAGGCGACCGCTGAGAATCGCCGAAAATCGCGTTTTACTATGATCTCGAGAACTAAGGCACGCGGGACCTCGAAATTTCGCGAACGGGTCCTGCGCCACCAAACGGTGTGCACATAGTGCTTCTTTTCCCCGTTTTTTTTCATCCCTTCCCGAGGGTGGATTTTATCGCGGTGTTTTACCCCATTTTTGGCCCTATGGTATCTGAGACCTCGAAATTTTGGCCCCCGGTGCTGCTCGGTCCTCGAAAGCGATCCAGCTCATCCGGATCGACCCAACCCTAAAAGCAACCCCTCACGGGGGATCTACCCTTCGAGATAAGTTGTTTTGGATCGCGGAAACGGGGGTCGAAGACGTTGCCCAGGTGATCGACACTTCGCAAGAGGGTAGCCCTGGGCTCCGCGCGTGGACTTTTTCACTCGAATTCACGCGCCGCGAATATCATCCCCCTTTCAGGGTGGTTTTCTGAAAGGAGCGATTTTACCGATTATTTCGGGCACCGGATCACTTTGGGCGCCGAAATTTTCCGTGAGGATCGTGCTCCGGTCGGGGGTGTCCGTGAGACTTCGCTCATCCCCCCGATTCACATTCTACCCCCTGTTGGGGTGGGTTTTCTTATTGGGTGGAATCTTATCTCGGATTCTACGGCTTCTCTGACGACTTAATACGACAACCGGAGTCACGATGATATGCTTTTCCGGTCCTCGAAAACGATCGCGCTCATCCGGACCGACCCGATCTTAAAAGCAACCCCTCACGGGCGATTTATCTTCCAGGATGGGTTGTTTTGGATCGCGGAACCGGTGGTCGGAGACGGTGTCCATGGTGATCGAGACTTCGCACGAGGGTGTAGCCTCGGACTCCGCGCGTGGAGGTTTCCACTCGAATTCGCGCGGCTCGAATATCATCCCCCGCTAAGGGTGTTTTTTTGGAAGAATCGGTTTTACCGATTATTTCGGGCACGGGATCACTTGGGGTGGCGAAATTTTGATTGATGATCGTGCTCCGGTCGGGGGTGATCGTGCGACTTCGCTCTTCGCCCCCGATTCTTTTTCTCCCCCCTGTTAGGGTGGGTTTTCTCATCGGAAGAATCTTATCTAGGAATCTACGACTTTGCTGACTACTTAATAACCCCGGAGTCACTCTGATATGCACAAATCGATCTTTGCACATCTGAACCTGTCCCACCGTTAAAACTACCCCTCGCCGGGGGTTCATTTCCGAAATCAGGTTGGTGGGCTTCTCGACAAAAATCGGCGACAGCCGCGCTGAAATTGTGTTCGTGTATAACTCTTCACTAGCGGAGCAGAAGGAATCCACGTGCAGCGCTTCAAATTGTAAACTACCCTTTATACTGGGGTTGTTCGATTCTCGCGGAGTAGCTCAGTTTTGCCAGATTGGGGTGAAAAAGCCGTGCGTTTTACATTGATTTAAATGGGGACGATACGGCTTTTTACCCTCGATCTGGCGACACTGGAGTAGCTTCGGATCCTAGAAAGTGCGAGGGCCGGAAGGTCTGGTTTTTTGCGTGCTGTTTCTCCTAGACGATGGGGGTGGAGGTTTTTTTTTCAAGCGGTTTGAAAAACATCGCCCCTTGAGGGGTAGTTTCATTTTTTAGGTGTTTTTGCCAACTTCTGGGACTTTCAGTTTCTTTGAGAGGCATAGTCTTGGATTTTAGGAGTGCGCCGTGCGCAAAAATATTTCACTTACTAACGCAGTGACTATTCTGCGGGGGTAGGGATTCTTTTTTATTCATCCTTCGCAGATTAATGGATTCTCCTTAGCTCGGGTTCTGATGTAGGTATACGATAAATTGAAAATGCATGTTGCTTGGCAACGTCGTTCATTACTCACGTCTTCGCAATGATATTGTTACCAGTTCGAATGCCTTCCGATTAGTTTATACAGGGTGTTTCTAAAACTTATGTCATCCTTTCTACCACGTTTTTATGAGGTCAAATTAAGACTTTTATTTCCTATAAACATGTGTCCGAAAATGCTCCCCCTTTTGAGCTACAGCCCCCCAAAGTTTTAAAAAAGTTTTGGTTTTTTTGGAATATCGACCAGATTTATGAACCGAATGTCATGAAAATTGGTGTCCCGAGGTACTTTTACGTGTAGAATCCATTAATGACCTCGAGAAATTCAGAAATGAGGTCTGACTGTACTTTTCAGGCAATCTTATACCTTCAACGACACAAATTGTATGTTACGGAATGGAAATTTGAAAAATAAATAATGAAATCAGATGGAAAAAACTCTTAGAAAGATATTTGGTCCTCTTTGTTTTCGTCGATACGACGCGTATTAAGCGAGATAATCGCTGCACAAGGTGGAAAAGTCAGCGCTTTTATCACGAGGAGCGGCAGGAAGTATGCAACCCGCCACTCCGCTGCTTCTTCGGGCCGCCCGCTACAGTAAAAGCGCTGACTTTTCCACCTTGTGCAGCGATTATCTCGCTTAATACGCGTCGTATCGACGAAAACAAAGAGGACCAAATATCTTTCTAAGAGTTTTTTCCATCTGATTTCATTATTTATTTTTCAAATTTCCATTCCGTAACATACAATTTGTGTCGTTGAAGGTATAAGATTGCCTGAAAAGTACAGTCGGACCTCATTTCTGAATTTCTCGAGGTCATTAATGGATTCTACACGTAAAAGTACCTCGGAACACCAATTTTCATGACATTCGGTTCATAAATCTGGTCGATATTCCAAAAAAACCAAAACTTTTTTAAAACTTTGGAGGGCTGTAGCTCAAAAGGGGAGCATTTTTGGACACATGTTTATAAGAAAAAAAAGTCTTATTTTGACCTCAAAAATACGTGGTAGAAAGGATGACATAAGTTTTAGAAACACCCTGTATATGAATCATCAGCTGTTTTAGAGTTGCTCATAGGAAGCAATGCAAAACATACAGTTTTTAACCTTTCATTTTCTTTAAATGTGTAATTATAGCGCGTGCTGCAAGCAAGAAAAGCGAAGGCTCAAAAAAATGCTGCAAAGAAAAAATGTTTAACTTTGAGAGGAGCACGTTTAAGACAGTCACTTGCATTCTGCCAATGCTGCACTTTGTCCATTTAAGCTTAGCTTATGTATATGTTCGTATCCAAGGAGTGCACTATGCTTATCCAAAATTCAACCCATGGGCGGAGCCAGAAATTTGGCAACTGTGAATTCTTCCCATTTGAATGTATGAGAAAAAATCGATTGTTGAGGAGGGCATGGCCCAATATCTAATCGATTGTTACATCATACATTCAAATGGGTAGAATCCACAGCTGCCAAATTGCTGGCTCCCAGTGGCGGCTCGTGCAATCTGGCAACCGTGCACTTTTGCCATTTAAATGTATGCAAAAAGGTCGATACTAGGTGAGGCGCTGCGCCTCACCAAGTAATCGATTATTTTACACTGTTTTAAATATAGGAAATCCATTGTTGTCACATTGCACGAGCCGCCGCTGCTGGCTCCGCCCATGATTCGACCTTCTACACAAGTATAACGGTACGAACTAAAATGTTGCTAAAATGCACGCGACAAACTGCAATCAATTTTACATCAACGGAATGAAACATAAACTCGATACTTAACTTCGGCCAAAAAAATGCTAAACTACCCACAGCATTATTCGGCCAAATACGGAAACAAAAATGTCAACAAGTATTCCTGTGCAACTTTTAGAAATTACGGTTATCTTGGACTGTACGATCATGACTCATGAGTAAAATGTTAGTCCAACGCAAACCGTTATTACTTCTTACTAAAAACAATTACCTTATCCTCTCCTAACGGAGAAGTAATGAAAGAAGTAAGTAAAATGTGTTGTGTACACAAAAAGCCATTGACATAGCGTGTAATTCGGGAAAATACTACTCGGTCCAATTAAACGATTGTAAAAGGTCGAATGCGGAAGTGTTCACCATACAACCAATACTCCGAACTTTTCCACTAATTTGAATAGAAGAGATGCAACGTTGCTAATTTGCACGCTACACCACTGACAGGATCAAACAAAAAAAAAATTAAAAAAAAAAAAAAATGGGGAACAAAGCAAAACAGAAAAGAGCAAAAGGAAGAAAAATAAAAACAAACAAAAAAAAAAAAAACAAAAAACAAAAACCATTGAAAACACCACAAGAAAAAAGAAACAAAAAAAAAAACAAATAAAACAAAAATAGAAACCACAGTACCCGTCGGTAGCCCGACGGGCAATATGCTAGTAATAAATAATGATAGAATCAAAAATGAACTCCAGTCAAGAATCAACAAAATGCCTTTGTTGGATTGTTCACGTCATGAGTTAAACTTGATGTTATGAACAATTTTTTGAACAATTTTTGAACAATTTTTTTTTGAGGGCTTTTGATCAATGTATCACAAGCCATACCTTGCTTCGACTTTTTTTACGTGGGGGGGGGCGCAAAGACCCCCAAATTTTGGAATCTACGTGGGGGCCTTGATTTTTCACTTTTAGGTATTATGTGGCACATCAATCGAAAGGTCTTAATCTCCTCTTTCAGATGGATTTTAGTTTTTTGAAAAATATTAAATAGTGTGGTCACAGTGGCCGAATGAAAATTTCCCCCCAAAAGGGCCCATAACCCCAAAAATTGGGGTTTTCAGGGAAAAAGTTACTGGAGTAAAAATGTCGGCAATGAGTTGCTCTTTCAGAATCTGAACTTATTTCAATACCTTTTATAGGCTTTTTTCCGCCAAAAATGGAAAAATGTGTTTCGAACCCCCCCCCCCCCCCCCCCCAAAAAAAAAAACCCTTTCCCCGGGGGGCCTCGGGGGGCTTTGAAAATATTTTCATTGAATTCTTTGGGGTCAATTCCCTATCTGACTTATTTGTTTCAGCTCTCTACTCCCAGCCGTTTTTGAGAAAAAGTACCTTCACGGGTGGTTAGGTCTTCCGTTGTAACAATAATGTGTCGTTCCTCCCGAACTAGTATCAAAAGACCGAGATCGCATGATCCATTGATTCGGAACCGTTGTGAAATATGGTAAACAAAAATGAAACTGAGGTACTTACAGGTACTTAGTATTTAATAATTATCCAAATATTCGGCACAAATAGTTATCACATGCCACCAGCGGAGAGGTTCGACTTATTTTCTTCGTCAAGCTCCTTTGTCACATAGCGTTGTTTCGATGATTCGAGACAACTGTACACAAGTTAATCACTCAAAAAAAAAACATTTAAAAAACATCACTTTTATTCAAGCATTCCTTAATTAGGTTAAGCAAAACCCCGTGCAGGAAAATGAATCTTTCCTCTTATTTTATTTGTATCTTTCATTTATTTTTCAACTCATTCTGATACACCATAAATTGAAACAAGCATTTGACTTCCGGTGTAACAATGTTTCGCTCCTCCCGAACGAGTATCAAAAGACCGAGATCGCATGATCCGTTGATTCGGAACCGCTGTGAAATATGACATCGATCAGCGCTCAGTGAGCAGCAACACGGAACCTTGAATCGATTCATCAAAATGAATCAGATTGGTGATCTAATCCGATCGGAACATCCATCAGTAGCTCGATGTTAAGAACGGAGATATGATTGATGCGTAGAAGCGGTAAATTCAAGTTTCGCGGCAAAAGTCAATTCAAGAAATGAGAACTTTATGCCTTTCTCCAGTGAAACAATAGTATCGGCCATTGTTTCATAAAACGAAAAAACCTTCATAACGGCCCCTAGAAACAGTGACAAAAGACGGAATTCAAAAAGATTACTTCTATGGCTTGAAAATAACTTTTTAGTGCGGTGGACAGTCGAGGCATCAACGTCACGTGACTTCGTCCGTTCATTTACCGTGAAAACAGAGAGCGCCGTACATTGTACATCCGAACGATTCCAAAAAGGGGTTCTGTACAGGGGCCCCCTTAAAAAAGTCAGAGAAACAACTTGGCGTTGACCCGCAAAAGCTAATATGGTGTTAGTAAACTCTAAGTTGGCAGGTCAACGCCAAGTTGTTTCTCTGACTTTTTTTTAATTTGTTTTTCTTTTTGGTGGGTGAACTATAGCAAGAGGATGAAGTAGAAGAGGAAGCAGAAGAAAGGTGCGGTAGGTACAAAAAATTAGACTTGGTTCTTCGGATATCAGCGCCTTTGGGCATTAAATCCTTTGCACTTTCATGCGCCTGCAATTTATGAGTTATGCAATTGTTTGCGTTGAGCGCAGCCAACAGATTGTAATAATTATTCGGAATAATGAAGATCAGAGATAAAATCTCAGGCTGAAATCTGAAGGGGTAGGGGGCTAGAAGAAACACAGGAGTAGAAAGGGGGGGAAGAGGGGAGGGGACTTGGTCGCTTTGATATCAGCTAGTTTGTAAGTTGAATCTGAGAGACCTCACGCACAATCATGCATCTCTCAGGTAAGGATAATATAACTGATTTTGAAAGAAAAGTTTTTAAAGAGAGGAGATTGAGGTAGGAAAGAGGAAGGTCGTAAAAGGGAGAGGTGTGGAGAAGTTTTTGGATCTTGGCCGCCACGAGTTTACTTGAGGTTCACTGATAGTTTTGGTGAAAGATCGAGTGATACACCAATCGAAAAGGCGTAACAAACCGAGCACTTTGGCGCAAACCGGAGGCTCATACCATTTTTCATATTCGAGATATCGCATTCTGTAAATCGACGTTGGGCATTCGATATCTCGAACATGAAAAACGATATGGACCTCCGGTTTAGGCCAAAATGCTCAGTCTGTTACGCCTTTTCGATTGATGTATCACTCGATTGGGGTCGTCTCTCGGAATTTTTCTGATAGCGCCCCGTGGGGGCCAAAAACGTTAAAAATGTTTGGGGACTTTAAAACCACATTTTGACTAAACTTTTGTTATAATTAATTTTTCCCTGAAAAGGGCTTGCTCTTTAGAGTATTTTAGACTAGCTGTTTTTTAAATTCCGACTTTTCAAAGAAGAGTAATGATTTTTTGAAAATGGGCCCAAATCGAACTTTGACTTTCGATATCTCGAAAACGAAAAACGATATCGACCTTCGGTTTGCAAAGTCTTAAAATTTTACCTTCTTTTCGGTTATCAAATAAAAAATTGGGGTCCTGATTTGGAGTTTTGGATTTAGGGAGGTCCTACCTCCCCTGGGGGCCCCCCAGAGAGGGCCCCCAAATCGGTGACTCCCTTAAAAGATGTCCCCCTTCAAATAACCGAACACGTGTTTCTGAGTTTTTCAAAATTCGGAGCCCTTCTTGAGAAATTCGGCCTGGCTCCTTTTTTAATTGACACCTTGTATACTAAGAGAATTGTGCCAAGCCTCTCAAAATGAAGATGAAGAAGCGGATCAATGGAATCCCCAAGAAGCAAATTGCAAATGGCCGTTTGCCTCTGCGCTGTTGCCGCTGTTTCGCTATCTCTTATAGGTTAGGTTCAGATTCTCGACAACAGAGATAATGTTCTCTAGAATAACATTCAAGCAGAGGAAAACTTGATAATAATTACTGCGGTCATTGTTACTTCAAAATGTGTAATGAAAGCTAGTACGCGAAAAGTAAACAAACCCTTCGCCTTTTGCATTTGCCTCTTGGAGCTTTCTTGACAGCTTAAATCTGAGAGCTAATAGACCTGTTGGAAATTGTCTCTTCTCAAAGGATCTGGAACCAATAAATGTTCGGTACAGACGGTCCTGCACCCAGATGAATGGTGTGCGTGCACTTAAGGCCATTTAAGGCCACGGTATACCTTTTAAAGTGAGATAAATCCAACAGATGGCGCCAACAGTAGCTCTTTTCAGTTTTTCCTTCATAACTTCTCTCCAAATCAAAATATCGAAAAAAGGCTCTTTGACTTTAGTAGATATTTTCAAAGGGCGTCGGATGGCGTTTAAAATGTCAAAATCGGTAAAAAATTGTGGCGCGCAGATTGCTTACTTCTTTTTCTATTGTTAATTTACGCTCCGATGGGCGAGGGGTAAGGCGAAGGAGAGCCGAGAGAGGGGAGGCACCCTGGCACAACACGACCGAAGACAGTGCAGGCTATTCGGGCTGGGCAGGTAGAACACTTGACTTGACCGAACGGACAGAAGTTATTTCCGCGGTCACCTCTCACTATACATATACCTACCCCCAGCAAACCCCGTTCATTGTTATAATAATATTATTGATATTGTATAGATTCATCATCGGCATCTTTCATAACTCAAGTCTTTACACGTATATCGCATTGTCAACAACAAATAAGCGCCAGCCGCTTGCGGCTTGCTTGCTGCTCTCAGTTCACTTGCTCGTCGAGGATCTGCCTTTGTCCCTCGACATGCGCATGCGGTCCGTTACTTGTTATTCGCTGTTCAGACAAAACCAATAATATTGATCATATGAGTCAGGGCAAGTGAGTTCTCAGCTGATTTTTTTTCTTTCGCTGTGCACAGGGTTGCATTGGTGTAGGGGAAGAGGAGGGGGGTGCTCCGACATGCCCTCGATAGAAAGGGGCCGAGGGAGGGATCTCCTCTCTCCTCCGAAAATTTTAATCAGCAAAGCAATGATTCTGTAATCCTTAGGAAAACGAGATTTTCCCAATCATGCTAAAAAATAATCGGAATTTCCGTAAAAACTAGACCTCCCCCTCTCAATTTTTTCCGCTCTGCTTTACTATTCTAAAAGTATGAAACAAAATTGTTGATCGTTTGCTGAGTGTCCCTCAGAATCAGGAGAGCGCTGTTTGGATTTGCGGACTAGCTAGAATCCTAGTCAAAACTAGTCAGTCAATTTTTTTTGCGGACATGTAAGCCATTTCAAACTGTCTAGAATTCGCATTCAACGCGGCTTTGATAATCTCGTTTGAATCCTGTTCGGAGTCGGTGGTTTTAAACTGATTGTACCCTGATTGAACCCCATTTTTAAAACAAGTTGGAAAGCGTCTTTGAAGCAGTTTGAATAGAGGTCTATGATGCGTGGCGAAGATAGCTAGAATCCTAGTCAAATCTAGTTAGTCAATTTTTTGGCGGACATGTGAGCCATTTCAAACTGTCTATAATCCGGCTTAAATCCAGTTTGTGTTATAATTGTGTTTGAACCCGGATTGAAAAACTGGATTGAAATCGGTTGACTGGTTTGCCAAACTGAATTGAATCCGGTTTCAACCTCGAAATGTGTCGTTAGGGAAGGAGTCTAAAATACTCTAAAAAGCAAGCCTTTTTCAGAAAAAAATTCAATTTTACAAAAATTTAGTCAAAATTTAGTTTTAAAGCCCCCAACAGTTTGTAACGTGTTCGGCCCCCACGGGAGGCTGTCTGAAAAATGTCGAGAGACGACCCCTATTGAGAGATTCATCAATCAATAAGGCGTAACACACTGAGAATTTTGGCGCAAACTGGAGGTCGATATCGTTTTTCACATTCGAGACATCGCAATCTGTAAAGTGACATTCAATATTAAATATATCGAATGTGAAAAAATATATCGACCTCCGGTTCGCGCCAAAATGCTCAATTTGTTAGGCCTTTTTGATCAATGTAACACTCAATAGGGGTCATCACTCGGAATTTTTCTGACAGCCTCCAGTGGGTGGGGGCCAAAAACGTTAAAAATGTTTGGGGGCTTTAAAGCTAAGTTTTAACTAAATTTTTGCTATAATTGAATTTCTTTCTGAAAAGGGCTTGCTTTTTAGAGTATTTTGGACTCCCTGTTTTTTAAATTCCGACTTTGCAAATGGGAGTAATGATTCTTTTGAAAATAGGCCCAAATCGAACTTTGACCTTCGATATTTCAAAAACAAAAAACGATATCAACCTTCTGCAATGGCGTACGCAGAAATTAGTCTCTCTCGCTCTTTTCCTGTTTGAACGAATGAACTAGAAAAGGAAAGAGATGCGGGAGCTGAAGTCACGGGGCGCTCCTAAGGGGGGGAAGGGGGGTTCGCCCCCTCACTCAACATTCTTAAATGGCAACCCCTGTCTTGCGATAACTCGTTTTAAAGGGAATAAAATTCTAAGACTTTTGGCGCAAACCAGACGTCGATATCGTTTTTCGTCTTCTATATATCAATAGTCAAAGTTCGATTTCGACCCATTTTCAAAAAATCAGAACTCCCATTTGAAAAGTCAGAATTTAGAAAAACTAGGAGTAAAAAATACTCTAAAAAGCAAGCACTTTCCAGAAAAATACGGTTTTGACATTCGTCTAGTCAAAATTTGGTGAAAATTATTGAAAAAAATTGCCCCCCTAGGGGGCTGTCTCGAAAATTCGGAGGAACGACCCCTATCGAATGATACATCGCTCGAAAGGGCACACAAAACTGAGCATTTTGGCGCAAACCGCAGGTTGATATCGTTTTTGGTGTTCAATATATCGAAATTTGACAACGGGTGAAAATCCAACTTTGTCATTCGATACATCGGAAACCAAAAACGATATCAACCTGTATAATGCTCTTCGCGACTAATAAGTGATAGCCTTCTGGAGGAATTTATTTTGTCGACTGGGAGTCGAATAATCATTTCGCGCAGTCGTTTGAATACTTGGTCGCCGTACGCAGTTTCAATTCAATAATTCAATCCCAACACAAACGAGTCCAGAACATATATGTATAGGACGCAAGGCTACAAATATTCTCGCCGGTCCGGTCACCAAGTAAAGGCAAACTGAGAAAATCAGCCGGTTCTGTCAAAATAGCAAGGGTTGAAACTGAAGGACGAAGGCGACGAGACGGGTGTCAGGAACAATGACAAAATAACAATACAAAGAAGGACGCGGACAATCAAGGCCCACCGCTCAAACTCGCCTAGAAGGTCGAAGGGTGGGCGGTGTGAGGAGGGATAGCGAGTACAAGGATTTGAAGCCTACCTGACACTCCTGACAGTGCAATCTAGCCCGTGCGAGAGATTTCAGAAAATTTCCAATTCGTCGGCAAAATGCCGCAGTCAATTTTTGCCCAATTTTAAATTCGGCTTTTTAGATCGATTCCTCAAACCCTCATTAACTAAAGTCAAAGAGCCGATTTTTAAAATTCCTATTAGTAAGGAAACTATCTGCATTTTCATGTTGAAAAACCTAGATTTTTTTCTGAAAAGTGCTTGCTCTGTAGAGCATTTTAGACCCAAAGTTTTTGAAATTTGGACTATTTAAAGGAAAGTTACGAATTTCTGAAGATGGGTCCGTATCAAACTTTGACCTTCGATATATCGAACACGAAAAACGATATCGTTTTTCGGTTTGCGCCAAAAGTCTTAGAATTTTACCCTCTTTCCGATTATCAAATAAAAAATGGGGGTCCCCATTTGAAATACGGGACTTGACCCCCCTGGGGCCCCCCTGAGGGGGGCCCCGAAATTGGGGACCCCCTCAAAAGACGTCCCCCTCGAAATAATCGAACACGTGTTTCAGCGTTTTTCGAAATTCGGAGCCGTTGTCGAGATATTAAGCCTGGCTCCTTTTTTAATTGACACCCTGTATAAGCTTCACAGTTGTAGTTTTTGAAACTTAAAAAATCGTGATAAATGAGTAAATTTCATGATCAGGTTTAATTAGATTCAATAGTTGGATTGTATTATATACCTGATTTCCTTAGTTTATAATCGGTTTAGACGACTATGGCCATTTCAGAATAAGATTCCATCCTCAGGTCTTGGGTAGAAAAAACACATACCGAAAATTAAAACTTAAATAATAAATAAAAGAGCACGAATGTGTTCATCGTCACGAGAATAAAAAGTATAAAAGTATTTTTTTTTTTTTTTTTTTTTACGTTTTATTTTTTATACTTTTTATTCTCGTGACGATGAACACATTCGTGCTCTATTATTTATTATTTAAGTTTTAATTTTCGATTTGTGTTTTTTCTACCCAAGACCTGAAGATGGAATCTTATTCTGAAATGGCCATAGTCGTCTAAACCGATTATAAACTAAGGAAATCAGGTATATAATACAATCCGACTATTGAACATAAAAAATCACTCATAATAAAACAAAACCAGAAAAAAGTCAAGAGAACAGTTTTACGAGCTCAGATTTTGGTTATAGTGAAAAAATAATGCAAAATTTGAATTTCCCGTGAAAAATTGATGTACTTAATTTCCAAAAATTGATCAAATTGGTCACTTATGCTGTCACCGTTTACATCTTAAAACTGTCAATTAATGAAACAGGCGCTCATCACCAAATCCCTCTTTGGCGGTAGATTTTTGTTCCAATAATATGCAATTTGCTTTTGATGGATAGGAACGAACCAGGTTCGTCACGGTTCAGTCTATTCAACGTGACTCTGTTTAGTTCCTATACAACTATGAATCATCAAGACGATTTGGTCCAGAATCGTGCGGCTTCTTTTGGTTCATTTTGCCTTGAATAAAGTTGAATGAAAGTGACCTCCTAGGTTCCACGTATATTTCACTCGCAAGTAAATAGCTTATTGGTTTCCTGTATACCCGCAGTTTCACTTAAATCAAAGGCGAAGAATATGTCAGGCGTATGAGGAGTAAATATTATTATCTGAGATCATTGATCTGATGTGACGCACTAACAGCTGAATTTGTTTTGAGACTTTTCCAAAAAAAAAAAAAAAAAAAAAAAAAAAATCGCGCAACACAGCATAATGTCGTCAGCAGACCAACTACAAACAGAAATGCCGAGACACTTGGCCCTAAAGCTGTACGACTATAAAGACGTCACTAGAATTTATATTTAATTTTATTTTTGGCCGTGTTCACTATATAGTTGGCATTTTTTGAGAAATTTTTTTTTGAAATTTTAAAAAAAAAAAATTCACAATTTTTTTGGGTTGAGCCCTTTTGAGTCATACATCAATCAAAAGCCCTTACTAAGAGCTTTCAAATGAGACCACATTGACTGATCTACCATAAACGGTTTTCGAGTTACACCTGATCAAAGTAGGAGGGTTCCGTGGTCAATTTCCAAATTTTTCCTACTTCAGAGCCCCCCCAAAAAAAATTGGGGGGTCCAAAAAATCTGAAAAAATTATTTTTGAGCACCACTCAACAGGAAGAATGAATGTACCAAATTTCATGAAAATCTGAGAGGTCAAGATTTTTAACTGGTCTGATCTGGCATGGAATGACCCTATATGAGCTCAAAATCGTTTCTTATTTTACGTCTTTCATGTCGCCACCTCTTTCTCATACCCTAACTCCCCTCGCTTCTCCCGTTTTTTTCGAATAAAAACGATGTTTTAATTGCTTTTTCATTTGCTTCGATGTCTGTAGAATATACCGTTTTAGTGTGACGTCACGAAAATAATAGAATTCAAACAAATATTTTGTCACTTTCGCTCTCACGCAGTTTCCTGCAAGAAATTGGTGAAGTTCACGCGATTTCACACAACAATGATTCACAGGCGGAACTTTTTTTTATTTTTTTTGGTTCTCATGCATTTGATCCAGGATAACTCTGACCATCAAGATCCTTGATGCCCCTTCTTCTTTTACAATCCACGCAAATTTTGCGGGGGGGAGGGGAACACAATTTTTGCCCCTCAAATTCTCCATGAGCGCCGAAATTATAAGTTGAGATCAAATCTTATGGCCAAACGGCTAAACATCTTTTGTTTCCAAAATTTTCTGAGAGGGGCTTGGCAGACCTCTGGGGGGATTATCCCCCCCTGACCCCCCCCCCCCCCTATGTCCGCCAATGCAATGATTGTAAATTAATTATTTCAAAACTGTAGTTATAGTGAAAAGATATTTTAGGGCACGTGGGAGCCGGTGTTGGAATCAAATGTGAGAGAACAGGTTGTTTATTAATACGAGTTTTCACCGAAAAATTCATAGATCCAATTTCTTGCAGGAAACTGCGTGAGAGCGAAAGTGACAAAATATTTGTTTGAATTCTATTATTTTCGTGACGTCACACTAAAACGGTATATTCTACAGACATCGAAGCAAATGGAAAAGCAATTAAAACATCGTTTTTATTCGAAAAAAAACGGGAGAAGCGAGGGGAGTTAGGGTATGAGAAAGAGGTGGAGACATGAAAGACGTAAAATAAGAAACGATTTTGAGCTCATATAGTGAACACGGCCAAAAATAAAATTAAATATAAATTCTAGTGACGTCTTTATAGTCGTACAGCTTTAGGGCCAAGTGTCTCGGCATTTCTGTTTGTAGTTGGTCTGCTGACGACATTATGCTGTGTTGCGCGATTTTTTTTTTTTTTTTTTTTTTTTTTGAAAAGTCTCAAAACAAATTCAGCTGTTAGTGCGTCACATCAGATCAATGATCTCAGATAATAATATTTACTCCTCATACGCCTGACATATTCTTCGCCTTTGATTTAAGTGAAACTGCGGGTATACAGGAAACCAATAAGCTATTTACTTGCGAGTGAAATATACGTGGAACCTAGGAGGTCACTTTCATTCAACTTTATTCAAGGCAAAATGAACCAAAAGAAGCCGCACGATTCTGGACCAAATCGTCTTGATGATTCATAGTTGTATAGGAACTAAACAGAGTCACGTTGAATAGACTGAACCGTGACGAACCTGGTTCGTTCCTATCCATCAAAAGCAAATTGCATATTATTGGAACAAAAATCTACCGCCAAAGAGGGATTTGGTGATGAGCGCCTGTTTCATTAATTGACAGTTTTAAGATGTAAACGGTGACAGCATAAGTGACCAATTTGATCAATTTTTGGAAATTAAGTACATCAATTTTTCACGGGAAATTCAAATTTTGCATTATTTTTTCACTATAACCAAAATCTGAGCTCGTAAAACTGTTCTCTTGACTTTTTTCTGGTTTTGTTTTATTATGAGTGATTTTTTAAGTTCAATAGTTGGATTGTATTATATACCTGATTTCCCTGTTCAATAGTTGGATTGTATTATATACCTGATTTCCTTTTTAAATTTTGAAAAACATGAAAAATAAAAAAAAAATAGGGGGTGTAAATTGCCCGCCACGTCGAAAAATTGATATCACACCGAAAAATATATATTGAAAAATACCCAATGCACTTTTTTCTTAGAAATTGGTGAAAATTTAGCTCGAGTTCCAACTCGATCGGACCCCAGCTGAGCAACACTGTCCATTCGCATCTTCATGGCACGCGTTATCACACTACAGCGGGAACAGTTCGCTGTCGTCTTCCATTCACACACCTCTGATTTGAGTCGCATTTTGCTTTGTTATCGGCGGTGGCCGATGGCCATCGCGCGATGATATTTCTCTGTCCAGTCAGAAAAAAGCGCGAAAAAATGATAAACTTCAAGACGATGACCGCTTGGCGCGCGACGAACAGCCGTCATCGGCGATGGTGAAATGGTTGACGACCTCCGGAGGTCGTCAACGAAGATGGCCATCGCCCGATGGTACAGCGTTGCCACATAGTGAAATTAAATTAATAATTAAATTTGGCTCCGCCCACTTCCGATGACCATCGGAGAAGCAAAATACGAGCGATGGCCATCGCAGGCCGTTTGATGGCCATCAAACGGCTTTCGATGACAAAGCAAAATGCGACTTTTCCTCGTTCGTAAAATGCCACGTTGCCAAGTGCTCTCTATTTTTTTTATTTTTGTTGTCTCTTGGGCCAACTCGGAAACGCTGTTTTTCCAGACAGGGGCCAACTCGGTATATGCGGCGAAAAAACGGTCGGGCCAACTCGGAGTCACCCGACGATTGTGTGGCGTGTTGCTGCGATTGATGACGATTCTTGTTATTGTTGCCAAATGCGGAAACTAAAGATTTTCAAGTTCAAATTCCAAAGATCATTAAACCCTCTCTCGTATTTATATTTTATATTTTACCGTAAATCTCGGAATAAAGAGCGGTTACTATGTTTATAGCAAAAACAAC
Source organism: Trialeurodes vaporariorum (assembly GCA_011764245.1). Lineage (NCBI taxonomy): Eukaryota > Metazoa > Arthropoda > Insecta > Hemiptera > Aleyrodidae > Trialeurodes > Trialeurodes vaporariorum. The sequence goes on along the minus strand of VMOF01000111.1, from coordinate 35,083,644 downwards.
AACAACAAGTCATCTGTTAGGAGGTTCCACTGAAAAGGCGTTTCTCCAAGACTTTCGAAATCTATCTTATCTCAAACTATAATTAATGACTAAAGATTTCGTTAGGTCTGATTTTTCGCTCTACTTAAATTCTCAGGGTTTTTTGTTGCCCTTAATCCTTTCCTTTTTAAGTAGATTCTATGAACCTACTCATAGAGGGTTTTATTAATGGCGGCAGCAGGTGATAAGCGTTCCAAACAAAGATAATTTGTCTCTTTTGCTCTCATGTGACCCCCATCCCCATGTACTGCTTTCTCACTCTAATTTCAAAAATCGTAGGTAGAGACATCTTTCGTGAAATGTTATGGCTGAAATGAATTCCTCGAGGCATTTTAACGCGATTTTGATTTTAGTATGTCCTAAAACAAGGCCATTTATACGAATTTCGAAACTAAAAAGAGATGGGTATACATGGGGGTCACGGGAGAGTTAGTGAGATAGTTTGGAAGGCTGCACGAGTTTGATCACAACCGATTGCGACCGACGAGTGCATTGTTGTGGTTGTTGGCTAACCGTTGACTTCGCACTAAAACTGTCTATTGCTGAGGGTGCGATATTAGATTTTTCCGGAAATTTTGTAAAATGAGTACGTATCATGGCCCACTGCAGAGTGTAATAAAAATCGGACAAAAAGTGCGGGGTAAAAATCGGAGTGTACTTAAAAATGAGGGAACAAATTCTCTTAAAGAGTAAACATGAAGTGTACCGGGGGGAAAGGGGTGGAAAATACTACCAAAGATAGTGTGTTCGTATTTGTGCCTCCTCTGCGGAGTGCCATTAGTTTGACACTCCAAAGAAGGGCGCAATACGATGCTCCATCGTAGCCTTGTGATTTTCCCCCGTTACATAGAGGCGTGACTATATTCTTTCGAATCCTGTGTTTCATTTGTCATGACTTGTACGTATAACAACGAGAAACTACAAGGAGCACAGCGCTCTCCAACCATTTAATTCATACTTAGCATTCACTTGAATCCACCTTTACTTTGCATCGGGAATACGCAGTTTAACTTTCCTCCGCAGATCAGCGCTGGTATCAGCAAAGGAATAGGAGCAAAAAAATTGCCGGCTCAAGTCTCTCCCCCCCCCCCCCCATTATTAAAGGGCACCTTAGATTAAATTGGTAGGAAGAGTGCACTTGGGACTTGATCGCATCGGATATCAAACGTATTTCAGCGATTAATATTGGCAGACCCCCCCCCCCCCACAGCCCACGCACACGACTGATTTTCAATGTTTGGACGGCAAAACGCTATGTAAAGCCCAAAATGACACCTGTGATCACAAGAAATCTTGAATAAAGATGAAACAGAACCTGAGACTTGATCGCAGCAGAGTTAGCAGAGTTAGTATTTCATATTTTTTTTTTTTTTTTTTTTTGGTTTCAATCCCGAAAGAAAAGTTCTTTTAAACTAGACCGGGGTTTTTTTTTAAACCCAGAGGGTTTTGGATTTTTTTTTTTACATTATTCTTGTTAGCGTAAAACAAACCAAACGCGTTTGCGTAACGATACAGCTGTCTATTGATAACGAATGAAGTCTTGTCAATCTTCTTTATCTGCTGTCGGACTGAATGACAAGCCAGTTAACAGAAGATTACGCGCTCTCTTGAATAAAAAGAAAAAGAAGAAAATTAAACGAAATTACTGTTCTCTCATTGAATCTTCTGCACTGAAAAAAAAAAAAAAAAAAAAAAAAAAAAAAATTGTATGAATTAACAATTTAACTGTTCAGAATGGGGCCCTCAATTAGTTTCGCTAATTCAACAAAACGAAATGGTGAATCAACAAAATAAGATTGTTAAACTGACGAAATAGATTGTTGATTCACCATTTCGTTATGTTGAATTAACAGAACTGATTGAGGGCCCCATTCTGAACAATTAAATTGTTAATTAATACAGTTTTTTTCCAGTGTGAGCTCATTTCAAATTCTTTTGTTTGAAAACTGTCCGAAAAATTGATGTTTTGCATGTTTTAAGCGATACATTTTGTGCAGTGCATTATAGTCACGAGGAGAATGACTTAATTTCCATAGAAACCGGGGAACCATTCGTATCATAATTTTGCGAAACTTGAACTCGAGTTTTCTTGTTTTACCTTTCTTGAAAAGTTGAAAGTCTTCGTCGGGGTCGTCGAAAGTCACCTTGATGGCGGGTGTCGTTGTCAACTTTGCGATAAAATCTTTCTCATAGGTATAAATACAGAAGAGGCATCGATGTTACATTGTTACATGGATCTTTCGGCTAATTCTGGCTGGTAATTCAAAATTTTACTTTGCTATTAATGAGAAAATGTCTATGTTAACACGCCAAACAGCAGCTCTCTTAAGAACTGCGATTCGCGCGCGAAGCGGCACGGTTAGAAAACATTTGGTCCTTCGGCGGTCAGATTGCCGGCGTGCCAGTTTGTCTACTGTGCATTTTGAGCCATCAGTTTCTCTGTGTTCAGTTTATACGGTCCATTTGATAATCCCGCTCGTGACTCCCCCACTCCCTTCCGATCTCAATACACCTGCCACCACACATTTTCTAATTACGTCCCAGCACACACCCTACGGCAAGGCGGCGTCTGGCGTACAGCAAGACACTCTTATTGTCAGAGCGCTCACTTGTCGGTCGCATCGCGTTGACCGTGTGTCTATGCTTCGTTCGACGCTGAAAAAATGTCTCCATCACCTTGATAATTTATTTATCTATCTTCGTCATCTATCGACTTATCTCTTTATTTAATTATTTGTCTTTTAATATTTCCTAAGCATAATATTCATTTTGGCCTTACGCGTAGTGTTTTGATTTCAGTGAAATGATGATGTGCGCTTATTGTAAAGATAGTAAATGCATTGTTTTGCACCGCCTGTTTTTCAGTGATTGAGACCATTGTTTGGTTTCTGCGAGCGTAAATGTCAGTGATTATTAGAGTGCGAAAGCTTTTGAAATAGAAAGTTATTTCGATTTGTATTGTGTCAAACCGAGTGTTTTTATTTTATAAGGATGTTAAATATGGAGATGGATATTGCAGGAGTAGTCTTTTTGAGACAGGTAAAATGTTTCTTTAACCCCCCCCCCCCCTTCCCTCATTGAATAGTCATATTTATTGGATGCAAGGTTCATATACATAAGGTCTGGCGGTAGCTTTCGGCTCCCCTCGTTGGTCCACAGTTTGGGAACCACTTCTCCATTTAAAACCGTTGATCCAAGATGGCGGCGAACTCGGGAAGAATGTTGGAGTAAATGGGGGTATGGGTTCCCAAACATTGGATTTCCCGAGTTGGCGCTACCGGCCAGACCTTATGTATATGGACCTTGTATTGGATGCATGAATTTGTTAGCTACCCATGGGCGCCCCCCCCCCCCCCGGAAATTTAGGAAGATCGGAAAAACGATTATGCACCTTGACTTTCGCAATGCAGGATTGACGAATGAGATTTGGAATAGATGATCAAAAATTTGTCGAGCACCTATGTTGCCGGAGGAGTCGAGGAGGTTACAATTTATCTTCGAATAAGGTAAATACACCCTTCTTCCTCCCTCTTTTAGATTAAAATTACATGAATTGGGTCAAATTTCTATAAAACTAAATTTCCGTTGACCAAAAAAAGAGAGAGAAAAAGAAGGGTCTTCAACACTTTGCCCCCCCCCACTAAAAAATTTCTTTCAACGCCCATGTAGCTACCGCTTATTGACCATGAAGGGGTTTTGAGTTTTAAGGAAGAGGGAGGGGGAGGGGGGGGAGAACTTAAAGTGATTTTTGATCAATGGAGCTCTTTAAGGTGATTCCAGGCGAAACTTTTCCAGATCTCAATCCGATGGATAGCGCCACTAGTTGCTTTTTGGTATAGTGACTGGATAAACCGCATAGAGTCCCTTGATGGAAATATTGTATAGGGAGTACCGACACGAGCTCAACGAGTTGTGATTGGTCGTTGGTTTTAGGCTCTCACGGAGTCGAGCAGGAGTCGACGACATCGAAGGCTCCACACGAAAGGAGTCGATTCGTAGAGGAACGTATGGGAACGGACCGGAATGCCGGCAAATCCGCCAGTCCACCACTGGTCCACTGTCGAACTTAACCTTCGAATTCGTTCAGGCAGTCGACTAAATCGACTCCTGTCAAAATGTATAAAGCGTCGTGTCGGTACTCCCTATACAATATTTCCATCAAGGGACTCTAAAACCGCAGTGCGGCCATTTGCCCTCCACCCCTCAATAGTGCACCCACTTTAGCATGGGCAGCATGGGGAGTATGATTGTTCTTGGGTTTCGGAATGGAATTTTCTCTACCCTCTGTCTGAAAAAAGTCATTAATGCTATGTCTAAACCATTTTTAGGGCGGGGGGTTGCGATATTTTTTGCGAGTAACTCAGGAACACACCTCCTCCCTATGTCGTCCGTGTTAAGTTGGGTGCGCATCCGCGGGGGGGTCAGTTACGGGGAATCGTTGATTTCTCCTAATTTTGCGCACCAATATCTTTCAAATTTGACAGAAGCCCTTCAGTCGTGTCTAACTTGCCTTTGAGAACCCTATAAAACTGTAAAAATACTTTTAAATGCTCAAATTCGCGATCTAAGGAATCCGACCAATCAGAAAGACGACCGAAATGGCCACACTGTGGTTTATCCAGTCACTGTACTTTTTGGAAAAGTCGTGTTTTTGGAGTTTTAAACTGAAACCATAGATAAAACGAAAAATCCAATAACGTCAGCACCTGCAAAATTTTTTATGGATTTTTTGAGCCCAAAATAAGCCAAATTGGTTTAAAATTAAAGCCAGGTGCTTACGTTCCTCAAATTTGTATTTTTAGCGTGCATTCGTCAAATTTAGTAAAAAACTGTTGACTTTTTGAGCAGCGCGACGTGGTGTCCACAGTTGGAACTATTTGACCCTGGAATCATCTTAAACGTCTGCATATGTGTGCGCATGTTTTAACCCTTTCACACATAATATGTGTACAGGGTTTAACATGGAGTCTTATGGGATTTTGAAAAAATAGGGATGCACGTCAATTTAGATGAGAAAAGTTCAACCAGTTCAATGACGTGGATCCGAGATTGATGTGACTATTTTTTCCTAATGCGTGTCCCAAAGGGCTGAAATAAGTGCCCCTTTCACAAGTTTTGTCGTTGTTATTCTGATTTTTTGCTTATTGTGCTAGAAAAAAACAAAAATGTTTCAACAATATCTTCAGATTTTTGTGGGGGGGAGGGGATACATACATAAAATTTGAACATATCTCTGACGATGCAAATTAAATTAAATCATCAACTGTTATAAAATTGGTACCATGGCCTTTTCTGTCTGGTTTTTGTTTTGTGCTGTTGTATAATGTACTCGCTATTTTTGAGCACTGGAATCCTCTCTGTTTTAAGTCGTTGTTTCAGATTGATTTGGCACCACTGTCAGCGACCGTGATTTTGTAGCCAATTGAATTCCTCTATTCATCTGGCGGACCGACATTAGTCGTCCTTTATTTCGACATATGTCGGGTTTCGATGTCATCCGAGCGGCATCCTTGACACTTTATTTTGCAGATTATAGGCGTGGCTTATTTCGGATGCTGCTGTACGGTACTGTACAAAAACAGGTCTAACATCCATCGATCGGCATCCTACGGTATCCATGTCCCGAGCACAATGTTGCGATTAGATGTTGAGCGCGCTGGCGTTTCAAGCGGACATCCAGGCAAAATTTAGTGCTGAGCCGTGGTTGGCTGTTATTTCTAGGGGTGTGATATAAACTAACATCCGTCAGATGACATCCTAATCCCAAATCTGTCGAAATTAAGGACGACGATTTTGTAGAAAGTAATACCCTTTTGCACTGGTTTTCAAACGCTTTTTTTAGACGGCTATGGACGTTTTTCACGAATTTGTGTACGTCTATGAAGATGGAGTATCTTGATTTTGGTCTATTTCTTGCTATTTCAAGCTTCAGTTTTTTTGTTTTGTTTTTTGTTCTTATTTATTTATTCGATATTAGTACAACAGCTTTGCTTAAAGCTATAGCACAGGTCAAAAACATTACATTTTACGTTTTGCTTAATACTAAACTTGGCCATTGAACAGAAGAATAAGAACATGTAGGTAGGAGAAATACAGTAGATATTTATCATTTCGAGGAGTACACAGATTTGTCTATTACATCAGTGGTTTTAAGTACTCATTCAGATTACAGAAAGGATTTATTTTTATATACTCCTTTGTTTTTCATTGAGAATATGCTATCCCCTTCCAAGAACATAGTTTTCATAGATTTGGGAAGTTTATTGAATACGTCAACTGATCGAAATCTCAAGCGTTTCTCATCCCAATTATTATTAGGTATCACATTCTAGTATTTCAGCACCTTTCTCTGTAATGTGTTTCTCAGTAAAGCCGGCTTTTAATGTTTCATAGATAAGTACAGGGAGACGACTGTCATTATTTTACTACTTTTAAACAGAGGTTTGTAGTGTTCCTTGACTGGCTTATTGTAGATAATTCCAAGGATTTGCTTCTGGGTTTTAAGTATATCCTGAGTCTGCAAAGAATATAGCCATCACAGATAAACCGGTATCGAGCTGCGGTTTGCGCCAAAAGTCTTAGAATTTAATGCCCTTTCAAACGATGTGTCACGAGATAGGGGGTGCCTTAAGAGAAAATGAAGTCGACCCCCGCCCTCCCTACCCTCCTGGTCAGAGGGGGGAGGGGGGTCATCGGAAATAGCACCCTCAGAAAGCGCCTCCGGTATTAACAAGAATGGTCAAAACTGCATCATTTTTTCTCAATTAGAAGAAAAGTTAAGGGGGGGGGGTTACTTTTGAATAACCCTGTATATTGGTCCCTTAAAATTGTCTTTGGAACTATGGAGCTTCATCATCAGCTAAAGTATCCACAGTATCTACTTTTGATTAGCTAAATCATTGTATATTGTTTTAAACAGACTTTAGTTTCTCGAATGTAGTGACATGAACACTTTGGCAGTGACACGGTGGAATACTTGGTTACAGGGGTCTTCTTTTCGATGGACCATTAGTAACCTTCCATTTAGCCAGACTACATGCAAGTCTTAGCTAATGATTTCAAGTATCGGCCTGCAGGGAAAGAAAATATTGTTTGTACACAGTGTACACAGGGGTTTTCACATAACTAACCTGCACACTATGTTTTCCTCGAACAGATAACCATAAAAAAAATGATGTCCCCCGATTTTCTTATGATCATTCGGTTGAGAAAACCATATAGTGAGCAGGTTACGTAAAACACCCTGTACAGTGTACAATCATGTTCAGGGGGGAGTTCGTCATTTCCGCGCGCAAAATACGGGGGCTCATCATTTCCGCACAAAAACCTCGATTCTCCTTTCCGCACAGTTATTTTTTTTTTTGCACATTATGGCAACGCTGCGGGAGAATTAATTTATTAATTACGTGACATTGTAAAATGGCGTAAAATGTAGGGAAATAGAAGGACTCGTGCACCTATGATATAAGTTTCTCGAGCAGTAATGTATCGGTATATAAACGTCAGAATTGTTAACCCTTTAAATCCGGCCCTATTACAAACCTTTCTCGCACAAATATCAATCTAAAATAAAAATAGAATGAACTTTTTTCGTTTAGTTTGATGTGCATATTGATTTATTTTTTTTAAAATTACATTTAAAACCATGTAAAGGTGGTACAAATGTGTACCGTCAGGATACAAAGGGTTAAGTAACCGTATGTATACCTACCGAGCGTGAATGGCGTCGATAAGCTCTGCCTCTAACTCACCCTGGGGTTTTCTTTTTTGGTGAACGACATTTTGGGCAACGGATTTAATTTCCAAGGATACAAGGGTCTTTCCATCTAAGATTTTCTGGATTGCGTGATGAATATTTAGGTGGCTGTCATAAAAGTCAAATTTCTACTTGCTATGAAAGCTCTCCACGGCATTGGTAGTTTTTAATCCGTTTATTGGGTAAGGGCTTGCCCACTTGAAGGGAGGGTACTTAGAAGAAGAAATGTAATTTTTGCAACGCTTGCAACACTGAGAAAAAACTGGGCAGATTCGCTAAAGAATTTGGTCCGCCTGCCCAAAGCCAGTGGTAATTATATAGTTACCGAGCCGCTTTGGGACGGAGGGCCAAAGTACTTTGGACATTAGTGGACCCAAAGAAGATCAGGTACCCTACCCAAAGTGAGGGGGTATCCTACCCACAGTGAGTGGGCAACTTTAGGGTGTGTCAAAAATACCAAAGTTGTGAAAAACCTTGCTCCCCCGCGTTTTTCCCATTCCTTTGGTCCTTCTGATGAAGAAAAATCCATTCCGAAATTTTTCGGAGGGGGGAAAGTTCCCCGAAAGCTCCCCAAAGTTTCAAATTTTTCGTCAAAATTAGGTAAATTTAAAAAAATTCGTGACAGCACGGATTTTCTTGTAAACCCTAAAAATGGCATGAAAGTTACTTTTAGGATGTATTTGAATCATAAAAAAAATTCTCAAACCGTTTCAGGCATAAAACAGCCCCCCAAAGCCCCCTTCAAAATACGTAATTTTACTGAAAAATTCCCGACTTGGCCAACTATTCAAATTTCTACCATTCACCTCGCCTTGAGGTTAAAACGTTGTTATACTCACGGTGGATTATATACTTTTCCTACTTAAGGTTTAAGTGCCTGGAGGACTTCTCTGTTCACCCGTGGGGGGGGGGGGTCCAGCGCGCTCCTCAAGAAAGTCCTATACAGCAAACAGCCGCTTGAAATCCCACGGCAACAAACGAGTAGTCTGATGCCGGATGCATGTAATATATTTAAGCACTTTCATAGGCGGACCGTATCAGGGGCTAGGGGGGGGGCTATAGTCCTCCCCCCACTTTTTCTGGGCGGAGGGGCTAAAAATCGGGAAAAAGTCATCACTTGAGACGTGAGAAGCAAAAAAAAAAAAGGTCATCACCTTTTAGCCCCCCCCCCACTTATTTTGGTCACGGTCCGCCTATGAGCACTTTGTTCTTTTTGGCTCTTGTTTATCCTAAATTATACGCAAAGTATTAATTTGTAAAGTAGGTGATTCTAGCGCTCTTTTAGGAATCATCGTTGCCTTAGGATTTGTTGGTTGTGGTTTTCGAGTACAATATAATCATCGGATTATTTACTGTACGATGTTTTAGCTTTGAGATTTTTATTAGTTTCTACTTCTGAACTTATTCCAAGGCGTTCATTAGCGGCGCTAATAAATTCTAAACCAAAACCGGCAAACGTTAACACCTACTAAAACTTTTTCGGTACATTTAAAACACGAGTTTCGGACAGCTTTGCTTTTTTCCTTTCGTGAACATGAAACTATGCATAGCGATCGGTGGAAGAAGATGGCGTGCTTAATATATCTGAAGCATCTTCAAAAGGCTCCAGTTGCAGCATGCTCATCACCTGTGTTTTAGAAGCCTCCGTTGCCTTCATACCACGCTGTTTTTCTCTTTGTACCCGTTGCTCTTTTTCTAAGCATTTATTTCCGTAACGTTTATCTTCCGAACCTAAAGTTACATTTTTGTTCTCTTTCAAGAACTGCATAGACTCAATGCGTCTTCTTCCTTTTGTTTTACAGTCCTTAGTCTATCCGTTTCAATGAGTTTTTCATAAGAGGTGTGAGCAATTAAGAAGAAACTGTCCAAAGTGCCCTTGAATGTTTTTTCATTATTTTTCTGTTTTTCGTACTTGCACGTCAAATGTGCGCTTTTTCGCCAGTCCGTGTAATTTAGGTATAATTTTTCCACTCTTTGTTTAATTTTATCTTTCCTGTAAAGCGGAATCCCTATTTTTGACCAAATCTCATGAATTTCTCTAATAATTATATCATACACAGGCTGCAGGCTGTATCCATGTTTGTACTGCTCGAAATCCCCGTCTTTCAAGTAGCACAAACGACGGAGAATATCGCCATTTGTTAGAATATTGTTTTGATGGAAAGACCCCAAGCTTTTCCCAATAAGCCAATTTTCATTTTGAACGGAGAGTAAGCATTTTACACTGGTATTTAAATAGTGCAAAGAAAGCGCTATGGTTTAGAATTTATTAGCGCCGCTAATGAACGCCTTGGAATAAGTTCAGAAGTAGAAACTAATAAAAATCTCAAAGCTAAAACATCGTACAGTAAATAATCCGATGATTATATTGTACTCGAAAACCACAACCAACAAATCCTAAGGCAACGATGATTCCTAAAAGAGCGCTAGAATCACCTACTTTACAAATTAATACTTTGCGTATAATTTAGGATAAACAAGAGCCAAAAAGAACAAAGTGCTCATAGGCGGACCGTGACCAAAATAAGTGGGGGGGGGGCTAAAAGGTGATGACCTTTTTTTTTTTGCTTCTCACGTCTCAAGTGATGACTTTTTCCCGATTTTTAGCCCCTCCGCCCAGAAAAAGTGGGGGGAGGACTATAGCCCCCCCCTCCCTAGCCCCTGATACGGTCCGCCTATGAAAGTGCTTAAATATATTACATGCATCCGGCATCAGACTACTCGTTTGTTGCCGTGGGATTTCAAGCGGCTGTTTGCTGTATAGGACTTTCTTGAGGAGCGCGCTGGACCCCCCCCCCCCCCCCCCACGGGTGAACAGAGAAGTCCTCCAGGCACTTAAACCTTAAGTAGGAAAAGTATATAATCCACCGTGAGTATAACAACGTTTTAACCTCAAGGCGAGGTGAATGGTAGAAATTTGAATAGTTGGCCAAGTCGGGAATTTTTCAGTAAAATTACGTATTTTGAAGGGGGCTTTGGGGGGCTGTTTTATGCCTGAAACGGTTTGAGAATTTTTTTTATGATTCAAATACATCCTAAAAGTAACTTTCATGCCATTTTTAGGGTTTACAAGAAAATCCGTGCTGTCACGAATTTTTTTAAATTTACCTAATTTTGACGAAAAATTTGAAACTTTGGGGAGCTTTCGGGGAACTTTCCCCCCCTCCGAAAAATTTCGGAATGGATTTTTCTTCATCAGAAGGACCAAAGGAATGGGAAAAACGCGGGGGAGCAAGGTTTTTCACAACTTTGGTATTTTTGACACACCCTAGGCAACTTACCCAAAGTGAGTGGGCAACCTACCCAAAGTGAGTGGGCAACCTACCCAAAGTGAGTGGGCAACCTACCCAAAGTGAGTGGGCAACCTACCCAAAGTGAGTGGTCAACCTACCCAAAGTGAGTGGGCAACCTACCCAAAGTGAGTGGGCAACCTACCCAAATTGAGTGGGCATCCTACCAACATGAGCACACACATCTCAGGTACGCACTCCCCCCCCCCCCACCCCCCTTGAGCCAAATTTTTACACTGTCTGCAAAGGAATTTTTGGTGTAATTTCGGGCGTTTTGTTGAAAAAGTAGGTTGAAAAAAATCCCCCCCCCCCTTCAGAATAATCGCCTGATCAAAATTTTTGATAATCGCAAAGAAAAATTTAGGGAACCAAAAATAGCAACAGTGTTAATTTTAGTTGAAGAGTGTAGTTTTAACTGAAAAGTGCTTGTTACGGTGGAGAGCTACAGCCTTTTATTTTAGTTCCAACCTTTTTTGGAGGAGCGATGATTTTTTGAAAATTGGCTGATTTCGTACTTTGAGGTACGACTTATTGAATTCCAAAAATAATCGTTATTGACATAAGGTTTGCGATGAAAGTCTTAAAATGTTGCATTTTTTCTAAATCAGTAATAAAAAATGGGGTTCCTCGTTTGGAATAAGCAATTTTGGGAAATGATTCCCTCTGGGGGCACCGAACATGGAAAAATGAGCTATCTTGCATCTTCAAACATTAGCAGATCTGGAAATTGGTTCTTCTCTCTGTTAAACTAATTAAAGAGACAAATTTGAAAATCTTGAGATAGAAAAAGACAGATATTAGGGGCATTTTTGCCCTTGCCTGCGTATCCTCTTTATCACATGCATCCAAATGGGCAAAGAGAGAGGAGGACAAATTCCTGAATGTTCCCTCTATCTCAAAGCCAGATAAAAATGTATAGAGTATACAGAGGGTGTTTTTTTTTTTTTATCTCCCCCCCCCTGGTTTTTTTCGTGCAAATTGAGATAAAGAGTTACGATTTGGACCATTCTTCACGTATATTTACAATTATTTTTTTGTTTGGGGGTCAACCCCCCCCCCCCCCCCCCGCGCCCCTAGGGGGCTACCAGGGGGGCTATCTCGAAAATTTCAAGTGGCAACCCCTATCTTGCGATACATCGTTTGATAAGACGTAAAATTCTAAGACTTTTGGCGCAAACCGGAAGTTGATATCGTTTTTGTTCTCGATATATCGAATTTCAAAGTTCGATTTGGACCCATTTTCAAAAAATCATTACGCCACTTTGGAAAGGCCGAATTAAGAAAACTATGGGTCCAAAATACTCTAAAAATCAATTACTTTTCAGATAACGAAATGATTTTGACATAAAATTAGTCCAAAATTGATTTTTGAGCCCTAAATTTTTTTAAAAATTTTACCCTTAAAAAGGGCTTTCTCAAAAATTCCCTTGCGCGCCATTCTTATTGAATGATACGTCGATCGAAAAAGCATAAAAAACTGAGCATTTTGGCGCAATTCGGATATCGATTTGTTTTTTTTATTCGAGGTATCGAATATTTTCGCCTATCTTCAAAATTCGATACCTCGAATAAAAAAAACAAATCGATATCCGAATTGCGCCAAAATGCTCAGTTTTTTATGCTTTTTCGATCGACGTATCATTCAATAAGAATGGCGCGCAAGGGAATTTTTGAGAAAGCCCTTTTTAAGGGTAAAATTTTTAAAAAAATTTAGGGCTCAAAAATCAATTTTGGACTAATTTTATGTCAAAATCATTTCGTTATCTGAAAAGTAATTGATTTTTAGAGTATTTTGGACCCATAGTTTTCTTAATTCGGCCTTTCCAAAGTGGCGTAATGATTTTTTGAAAATGGGTCCAAATCGAACTTTGAAATTCGATATATCGAGAACAAAAAACGATATCAACTTCCGGTTTGCGCCAAAAGTCTTAGAATTTTACGTCTTATCAAACGATGTATCGCAAGATAGGGGTTGCCACTTGAAATTTTCGAGATAGCCCCCCTGGTAGCCCCCTAGGGGCGCGGGGGGGGGGGGGGTTGACCCCCAAACAAAAAAATAATTGTAAATATACGTGAAGAATGGTCCAAATCGTAACTCTTTATCTCAATTTGCACGAAAAAAACCAGGGGGGGGGAGATAAAAAAAAAAAAACACCCTCTGTATACTCTACACATTTTTATCTGGCTTTGAGATAGAGGGAACATTCAGGAATTTGTCCTCCTCTCTCTTTGCCCATTTGGATGCATGTGATAAAGAGGATACGCAGGCAAGGGCAAAAATGCCCCTAATATCTGTCTTTTTGACAAATATATGAAGTCCGTCTTGTAAATATATGAAGAATGGTCCAAACCGCAACTCTTCATCTTTTCGCAAGAAAAAAAAACCAGGGGGAGGATATAAAAATAAACTGTAGGGAATACCCTACAAACACTTTCTCACACCATTTTTATCTGGGGGAGACCCCCTGCCCCCCCGTTTGAAATGCTGGGGGATCCCCCCCGACCCCTTTTTAAAATGCTGAGAGAGACCCCCAGACTCGTATCAAATTTCAAATGTTTTCATCTCTGGTGAAAATCGGGAAGCATATGGACCAATATTTCAAAAGTTATGGGGAGGTACAGACGGACTGACGGACAGACGCCACATACTTTTTTTTCATAAATCTCTCTAAGTTAGAAAGGGTTAAGAAATATGGGAATATGATGGAAGTATGTTCTTTCAGATGGTATTAGATATATATGATGAGAGGCCAATATTTTATAAAAATCATGATTGACTTAGTTGTGAGAGGCCAACTATCGAAACAAAATACCTTGAAAACCACTGCGCCATTGCAAAACTTTCTCAATTTTTCTAATTTCATTAGAGTGAGAGTGTACAAACACCCTAGGTATGTCAACCATAGTTGAGCCCCCCCCCCCCACCCACCCACCCTGAACTAATTCTCAGCATTGTCCATTGCTGCCAGATCCGATGAAAAAGTTAAACACTATTCATTTGATTTATATACTGTGTGTAATTTCTTGCCAAATTTGCCAGTAATGTAATACTGTATATGTTCTCAAAGCCCAAGGCATAAAAACAGGAATCAATCTTGCATCTTAAACATTTTCAGATCTGTGAATTTGTTCATCTCTCTATTTGACTAATTAAAGAGATAATTGTGAATAGGTAGTGAGTATAGAAAAAGACAGTTTAGGGTCAGTCTTTTGATTTTTTCCCCTGCCTGTAATCTGTATCCTCTTAAATAACACATGTGTGCCAAGATGGACAAAGAGAGAGAAAGACAAATTCATGAATCATTTTCCGTCTTAAAGCCAAATATTACTTTATTACTTTTGTACAATGTTTTTGAGGGCTTAATTTTATCAAAATTGTTTTATTCAATCTTTTATCTCTTGAGAAACTTTAAATAACTAAATTCAATAAATAAAATTAACCTGAGGGAATCACTTCTATTTATTTTTTATGAAATATTTTGAAAATAATGAACACCCTCCTACTTCCTCGGTCATGCAAACATCAGCACTATAAGAAAATCCAAAACTGAATCCCCCTATAAAGTGTGTAAGCATCTTCTGGGCCTAATAGGACTGACTCTGAATGAGTAACTGCAAATGGATGACATACTGAAACTTTATTGTAATTCTGTGAAAGAGTGTTACAAACATGCTGCGAGTATATCAAGCGGGGTTCCAAACTCCTAATGATTTACATGAATCCCAGTATAAATTAAGTTGGCCTACCGTCTTATTTCTCCATTATGCCTCCTTGGCATCTGCTGATCGCATCGTCAGCAGAACTCATAGTTCTCACCAAAGGAGCTCTAATTCAACAAATTTGACAAACCAATGAAACTCACTTACAATTTTACATCATATTAGCAGGAGAACAGCTAGGGAGACATAGTTTAAAGCTCCCTAATGGAATTGGTGGGCACAATCTTTAGAAATACAGTCGAAACAGTCAAAATTCTACGCGATAAAGAGAAAAGTCACCCTCAGAACTGCTTTCAGAATGAAATGACTTTGACAAATACACTCAATTAAGGTTTAAATCCCTGTCTAATTAGCACACACCCTCACAAATTTAGAAAAGTGTAGAAAGATTGAAATGGAAGTAAGTGGTAGTTTCTAATCAGTTGGCATCCAACGGGTCTCAGTTTCAGAGTACCACTGCCCTCTAACTCAAAGCGTAGATACAATATGTTGTCATTGATTAGTCATTAACATTCAGAACATTCAAAGCTCGGGAGAGAGGGGCTAACTAATTTGAGAAGATCAGTATCCTTGAACTGCCTTCGACAAAACAGAGTTAAGAGAACAGAACCAAATTTTCCTATCGAAGGATTAAGCCTCAAAATCAAAACCGAGACTTTGAGCTCGGTGTGAGGTGATTCAAATCAGACATATGCGGATCCAGCAATCTGGCAACTGCACATTGATCCCATTTGATTACATGATAACCAATCAATGGTGGAAGAAGCTACAGTTCCATGACTAATCGATTATTTCTCATGCAATCAAATGGGAAGAATATACTGTTGCCAGATTGCTGGATCCGCCAACGAAATGAGAATATGTACACTTGGAGATTTAGTAAGTATCCGATGAAAAATGAGCAAGCAGGTATCTAATGGAATAAGAACAAAGAAACCATAAGTTGAAAGATGACTTACCACAAATATTGAGGCACAAATAAGGGGGGAAGTTGTTTAAAAAAATGCAAACATTTTGAAAATTAGATTAGATTTCATACATCTGTCAAGGTCAAAATTCAAAACAATAGGTCATTATTTGACACAATCAGGAACAGAAAATTGTGGAAACCTAGGTAATTTTAAATATTTGATTCGCAGATGTAATTTGAAGAAAGAATCATTGCAATTAGAACTTGTATTTTTGAAGCACAGCTAGGGGAACCGGCCACAAAGTGGATCGTAGGCTACGAGTGGGTCCGAGTAATATTCTGACCCAAACAATCACATATCGCACTAACCACGGTTGCACAAACCTTTTGAAAAGGGAAACCACATTTTCGTAATGGAAACGTATATTACTGAACAAAATTATGATGAAATTCAAACAAATAAAATCACGTGTTGACTGCAAATATACTAGCTGTTGAGAGACACAACGAACCGACTTGCAAAATAAATGAAATTCTAACCTCTCGGCTCTCCCTTCACCGGTGCATGCAGGCTGATTTACGATGAAGAAGCACCACTCCGCGCTTGATTTAAATCGACGCAACTGTATATTTTTAGCGACATTTTCATTAATATTTAATCAAAATTGTGGCAGACTTCCGACCCGTTCACGTTTAACCGACGCCATTTTCGAAAACTGATTTAGCCGTTACAATATTTACTAAAGACTATGGACGCATTTCCCACAGGCTATGGGTATTAAGACCAAAGTCTTTGGGTAATAAAGCCACAGTGACGAGTACGAAGTGAGTGGGCTTCCTAACCAAAGCCCTTTGGTTGTTTCCCCCTCTTTCTTCGGTCATTCCGACCAAAGTTCAAGGATAGATTACCTAAAGTAACGTTACCCAAAGTCTATGGGCGCATTAACCACTCAGATTTTTCTCAGTGAACGCTGCCAGACTATGCAGCATCGATGTTTGTGCAGAAACGATCTTGTGCGGAAAAGATGACCCACAAATTTTGTGCGGAAAAGACTAGCAGTCGTCACGTATCGCAAAGCAATGTTAAAAAGATTCTTTTCAAGCAACACTTTGCTCATGCGAGACCTCATTTCATTAGCATATTTTAGTCTTAACTTCATTTCTTCCCGCCCAATAACTCCAAATTACCCCTTGCTTTATTCACAAAGAGCCATCTATAAATAGGAATACGCAAGGGGGGATGTGCTCCACTAAAAATGGTCAGAATTTTAATGAAAAGTACCCGAATTTCTTTTCTCCTACAGATAGGAGGCTCACCGGGGATTAACTTAACACACAATTTGGCGGCGCACGGAGAAAAACGTTCTACTGTGAAAATGGCAGGAATTATAATAATTAAAAGTTCCTGAAAAACAATCGTGGCATTTTTCAAGAGAGTTCTGGTCTTTTGATTACAAGTAGAATCCTGGCATTTTCGGCCTGAGTAATCTCGTGTAAAAAGCCAGCATTCGTGGCCAAAATTCTACTTAGGAGGACCAGAATTATTCCGAAAATAGCCACACTTTTTTCTTGAGAACTTTTTCTTAGAATTCTGGCCATTTTTAGCTGAAAACTTTTATCTCCTTGCGCCGCTGAATGCGTGTTCTAGGCTAATTCCTCGTGAGCCTCCTTCCTGCATTTTTTCGTATGCTGTTACAAACATCGGTGGCGCTTCTGACTCATTAATATGCTATGGTCGTTGCGATTGCTACCCAACAACATGTTCGCTTTTTGTATCAGCGCTATCAGTGAGTTCATCTCATAATTCTCATGTGAGTATTATATTTGTCCTCAAAATTCAACGAACGTAGAATATGACTGTAATGGGGCTCTTGCAAACTTTTGCTACAGGGGATTGAGGAGTTGATTCTTGTATAATAACCTGTAAAAATACAGTGGCTATATAGAGACAGTGCGGTCACTCGTTGGATCGATTTTGATTGGCTGAGCGAAAATCCGCCAGCTTGTGTCGGCTCTACGGTAGGCGCCCCAAGTAAAGCATAGGAAACTTGTGACTTTTAATAAATTTTTAAAAATATAAATCCGCGTCCATATGGATGAAACTTGATATCATCCGAAAGCTAGATTTATGTGATATGCTCTGTTTTTCTTGAAAGTTCGTTTAGTTTGTAAAAATTGGGCATCAAAGTGACCCTGATTTCGTTGTCTACATAGTGGCCCTAACCTTCACGCAACTTGTTTTTATCAATTACTATACTTGTATTTATGGTAACTATCAATCATGAATTTAATGGATATCAAGTGTTCTACAGTGACTTCTGAATAGATCTGTTCTTTGTAACTTACTGGCTTGTAGGTGAAACTCCTCACTCCTCTTTAGGATTCGAAACAAAGAATGTGTCTTATAACTCTACTTTTACTTTTAGTTTTGAAATTCCAACGTTTAATCAGCCCTCTTTCAATCTTAATGGAATGCGCTTTGCGGTCACGCTTTGTGACATCCTATTTAGCCGTCAGCTAACTCCTGTCGTATGACTTAGCGCTATTGTTCATTAGTGTAGTGGTAATAAGTGTATTGCGATTCATTAGTCATTACCCGGATTTACCTCAGGACTGTGCATTGACCTACCAATATTGTTTGATACCACGGACCTGTTCATAAAACTTTCTTTGTTTCCAAGTTATCTGAAGCATTCTCTTCTTCTCATTTTGTTGTTTTACTTGGCACCAAGAAAATTTATTAGCAGTGGGGTGATGCATCGATTCTTTCATCAGAACGAAGAGCCATAAACTGTCACAATTACTGTTGTACCAATCAAATGAACTTGTTTTGTGAGGCTGGTTTTTTCAGAAATTATAGAAGAAAGACTTCAGCGACCCTGATTTCTAACTGAGGGTATGTTTTTTAAACCGTTTAAAATTGATTTTTTATCTAATACATGTTTTCCTCCTCGTACTTAACCATGTTTACTGTACCTAGTCGGAAGTGGCTTTTCTAAGTAGTTTGAAATGAACGCCTAGGCATTCATAGCAGCTGCTATCCTCTTGTGATCAGAAATAAGAATTCGTTGCTTGTGAAGCATTTTACATTTTAGAACTATTGGAACTTAAGGCTTTGATAGAGGTCGTTTCACGAAAGCTGGCCGATGGCAGATGGGTTCGTTAACTGCGCAGAGAAGTGTTTGTGTGTTTGCACACGTGCAAGAGCGCAAGTACGTCTTTCTTTGCGCAGGGAGCCACATGATCTGTCACAAGCTTTCTTTCGTGAAACAAGCTCCAACTTCTTTATGCCATCTTTAGACGGATTAGGGTTTGGATCAGCGTAATTTTAGTGTAACTTAACTCGCAAGGTGATCGCGAACCACTGTAATGTGTTCAAGATTAGGCCTATGATTTAGATCATTATTATGTGATGGGTGTTGTCATTTTGAATGGCTACTCAACGCAGTAAGTTCAACTTGAGTTTAAGTTACAACTATGCATGGCATACTCATGACCTGTTGTTGAAAAGACACATTCTCAGAGTTTTGAGTTCTGACAAATAGCGTGCCTGCTTTCGAAAAGCATCTAACGCATCAGTGGAGTTGCAAAGAATGGAAAACTCTTTGCCAACCAATGCGTTTCGATGCATTATGAGAGCACGCACCGCTACTTGTCAGAAGTTGGAACCCGATTCTCAAAATATCTCAGCTCTAACTATGGACAATATGGGTCAATGCGGTACAGTCAGTAAAAGTGCAATTTTAGATGTTTACAAGATGATTGTAATCTATTATGTAACAGATGGTGTCTTATCACACCAGCAGTAGTGAATAGGTAGATGTGAGGAAATCTTTCTAACCTCGTTTAGTTCTGGCAAGATGATACAAGACATCGTTTCGAAATTCATTTTTCTATCCATAAATCATAGCCAATTTCTGAATAGGAACGCGATGAAGTGCAGCTCTTTTTTATAGCGGTGAGCCATCATGGTTCGCGCGATCCATCAGAACGGAACTTGTCAACCAATCTGATTAGTCAGTCCTCCCACTGCGGTGACTTTAGTCCAACCGAGAGTAACCCATTCCATCTTGTTCCACAAATGAAAATAATAACCTCCAATCAGTGATCAAGAGTACCATAATTTTCAGAAGAAGCGAAACAATAAACAGCTCATCACGAGTCACGAATTGGAGCCAAATATCTTTGCACTTATACACTTGACCTAGATCAAGTTGATGAGGTTCATTCATGAGGTGAGAGCTAGTTACACAAGAGCAGGCTAGGGTGTTACTTATTTTTTAGAATTGTTCGGATTGAGCCTTCCAACCGCTAAAAACGTTCAAAGTCGACTCAAAACACACCCATTTCAAGGATTTTGAAAAAATTTTAAATTTAGGGGGCGCTCAAAGGGCCTAAAGGGGTTAAGTGCAAATTTTTCGAAAAATGGCATTTGACATATCAATCCTAGCTGCAAATAGCGAGTTATTGCCCTGAAGACCCAAAATTTCAACCGTTTTTGCTAATTCTTAAGCGTTAAGCTGTTATCGCTATTTTTATGGCTCGCTTAGTTGGCTGATTACGCGCTACGAACCTCAAACGCACGTGATGCGCTAGGCGCGGCTGCCATAAGATGTCCCGATACAACGAAAGTTTCGAATTTTTTGTTTTCACCGGTCTTAATCAATGCGCCCTTAATGGAGCAGGCCACCCCCTGCAAAATTTGAGCTCATTTGATTGATATTTGAGGTGGCGCATCGCGTTTTCTGTCTTATGCTTAATTGCGATTTCGTATTTTCGCTTTTTTTGCTGATTTGGCGATTTTTTTTCGAGCACTTACAATCAACACAAAATGTTCAAATTTTGTGTACTTGCACTGTTCCAGTAGTACTTTAAGAAAAAAATATCCACGTTTGACTCAAAACCCAGGATTTTTTGGAAGCCTGCCTCAAAAAACCCTTAGAATTACATTCAACGAATTTTTTGTCTTATCCGCGCGTTTTCGTGTTTGACACTTTCAAATCTAAATTAGAGATTCAAACTTTTGCGGGTTTGAGTATTTTTTTCTTCTTTTTTTGCAGAACTATCAGTTAAAAATATCGGTCTTGGCTCAGGACCTCGTGAACCTTTCAGTAGTGCCCTGAAGTACCTTGGAAATCACATTTGGCGAATTTCAAGTGCATTTCCCATTTTCGTCCGGCCCTTTGACTCTTCTTATAGGCATCTAGCGAATTTTAACAAGAATAGACTGTGTGAAATAATTATTATTATGTCCAGTGCATGAGCTATAAATTACTTTATAAGTATTTTGACATCCACCTTCCCCCCTTCATTGTACTTTTATATTAAAAGATAAACCCTTCAAAATCATGTATGATTTACTTTCATGGACTATTGGTGTGGTTCATGGTTTGGATTTCATTTGGAGGACTATGAGATATCATCAATGAGTACAGGGTGTTTCACATAACCTGCTCACTATGGTTTTCTTGAACACATGACGATAAAAAAATCGAGAAAAATCGGTTTTATACTAATTCGGACCTGAAGTTTCATTTAAAAATACTTAAAGTTTAAATACCTGAAGTTTAAGGTGGGCCCTAAGCGGAGACTAAATTTTGACTTGCGATATCTCGACCGCAAAAAAAGGTATTGACTTCCGGTTTGCGCTAAAATTCTTGATTTTTTAGGCGCTTTCGAATGATGTATCACACGATAGGATCCATTTTTTACAGGGTCGAAAAAGGTCCTAATCGAACTTCGATTTTCGATATATCGAATAAGAAAAACGATATTGAACTTTTGATTGCGCCAAAATGCACGACTTTTTACGCCTTTTCGCATGAGTTGTTCAATGATAGGGGTTGCCATTTGAAAATTTTGATGTATCGGGGTTTTCCCGCCAAAATTTTTAAGGTGCCTAAAAGTTGGCTTACAATTTGTTTGATTCTAAATTCGTATTTTTTTCTTGAAAGTACTCATCAAGTAGAGTATTTTGCATGTGCAGTTTTTTGTTTTACGACTCTTTTCGTAGGAGTTACGAATTTTCGAAAATTGGTCCAAAATCGAACTTCGACCTTCGATATCTCGAACACGAAAAAAGATATTGACTTCCGGTTTAAGCCAAAATGCTTAGAATTTTACGCCCTTTCAAAGGAGGTATCACAAGATGGGGGTTGCCATTTGAAATTTTCGAGATTCGGGGGGTGCCCCCCTGAAAACCCCCCAAAAACCACATTTTGGGTTGTGACAGTATTTTTAAATGAAACTTCAGGTCCGAATTAGTATAAAACCGATTTTTCTCGATTTTTTTATCGTCATGTGTTCAAGAAAACCATAGTGAGCAGGTTATGTGAAACACCCTGTACTCATTGATGATATCTCATAGTCCTCCAAATGAAATCCAAACCATGAACCACACCAATAGTCCATGAAAGTAAATCATACATGATTTTGAAGGGTTTATCTTTTAATATAAAAGTACAATGAAGGGGGGAAGGTGGATGTCAAAATACTTATAAAGTAATTTATAGCTCATGCACTGGACATAATAATAATTATTTCACACAGTCTATTCTTGTTAAAATTCGCTAGATGCCTATAAGAAGAGTCAAAGGGCCGGACGAAAATGGGAAATGCACTTGAAATTCGCCAAATGTGATTTCCAAGGTACTTCAGGGCACTACTGAAAGGTTCACGAGGTCCTGAGCCAAGACCGATATTTTTAACTGATAGTTCTGCAAAAAAAGAAGAAAAAAATACTCAAACCCGCAAAAGTTTGAATCTCTAATTTAGATTTGAAAGTGTCAAACACGAAAACGCGCGGATAAGACAAAAAATTCGTTGAATGTAATTCCAAGGGTTTTTTGAGGCAGGCTTCCAAAAAATCCTGGGTTTTGAGTCAAACGTGGATATTTTTTTCATAAAGTACTACTGGAACAGTGCAAGTACACAAAATTTGAACATTTTGTGTTGATTGTAAGTGCTCGAAAAAAAAATCGCCAAATCAGCAAAAAAAGCGAAAATACGAAATCGCAATTAAGCATAAGACAGAAAACGCGATGCGCCACCTCAAATATCAATCAAATGAGCTCAAATTTTGCAGGGGGTGGCCTGCTCCATTAAGGGCGCATTGATTAAGACCGGTGAAAACAAAAAATTCGAACTCCTAGCGCATCACGAGCGTTTGAGGTTCTTAGCGCGTAATCAGCCAACTAAGCGAGCCATAAAAATAGCGATAACAGCTTAACGCTTAAGAATTAGCAAAAACGGTTGAAATTTTGGGTCTTCAGGGCAATAACTCGCTATTTGCAGCTAGGATTGATATGTCAAATGCCATTTTTCGAAAAATTTGCACTTAACCCCTTTAGGCCCTTTGAGCGCCCCCTAAATTTAAAATTTTTTCAAAATCCTTGAAATGGGTGTGTTTTGAGTCGACTTAGAACGTTTTAGCGGTTGGAAGGCTCAATCCGAACAATTCTAAAAAATAAGCAACACCCTTGAGCAGGCGCAGCTCAGTCGACAATCTTTAGCAAAATTTCATGTTTTATTCCTTCAAATCAAAACAAAATTTGCCGAAGAGTTTTACGTTGTGCTTTTAGGGCGCTCTTTAATGAAAAGCCCAAGTTTTCTTATTCATTTTAGTTTCAATCCAATCCGTAATATAAGAAATTAAGTGGGATAAATTCCAAATATTACCGGTTGAACTCCGCCTCCACTTCTGAAACGAGCTCTAGTATTGACTCGATAAGATTATGATGAGTTGAGTAGTAATAACAGCACTGCTAATTGATGCTCTAAGAGCTGCTTGAAATAAAACTGTTTAGTGAGACACAGTCATTTTATTGTTGTGTTCAACTAATTAAAAAACCGAGCACATACCTTAAACTCAGTGGTGCGGTTAAAATGCCTTATTCATGCTGAACTGTTTTGGTTTGAGTCCTCCAAAAACCTTCTTTGCAGAAACGTTTACAAATCGCTGCTCAGTAGTGATAAGCCCTGCTGCCAATAAATATTCTTAGCACCAAGTTATGCTCAGCAAACAGTTGGAGAGACAGATTTCCGCTCACTTGGAGCTCAAGAATATTTTAGTGGAATTACTGGGGAGTTTATATTTAAATGATGAACAGAGAAAGGTGAAACTAAAACATAAAAATTTCTGCGCACAGCTGTTCAAAGAAAGTGAGCGGAAACACTATAAGCAATCCTGGAAATGCACTGATTATGGGAGTCTTCGATTTCGACGAAACTCTTGAACTTCTAACAATAAGCCCTGAGACTGAGGCAGCCGGTCGGGACTTTGACATACTGAAAGTAGGCTTAGCTTGAATGGGCAACTAATTTCAACATTTTAGGTACTAATTATAAATTCGAGTGCGAACTTGACTTGATATTCCTATCACCACCTATCACAACATTGCATCCAGTAGGAAACACATCATTATCACAAGGTACTATTGTTCCAAATCTTTCGTAAAAAGAAACTGAATGAGTGCAAGAGAAAAAAGTATAAAGAGTAGGTTCAGGTTACATCGATTTTAATTCACTGTGCACGAAATATTTACCATCATTGCTAGAAAAACCAACTAAGTAATGAAGAGGTTATGGCCACTCACGAATGTAAACAACACCCAGAAATACAAGGGAAAATGGCCATTTTCAACTCATCATTCCTCAGCAAAAAGGAACTTTGCAAACAAACCGAAGTTTGATCAGAAATCTAGGCGTATTCAGCTTTCAAATAAGACCACATTTTTTTGAAATCGGACGAAGATTTATATTTTTAAAAATTTATTGGAAGTCGCTGGTTTCCTGTGCTTTTCATACGGCGCATACCACAGTCCGAAACAAGATGGCGGAATGACCGCACTGTCTCTATATAGCCACTGTATGTAAAAATGACGATGAGTGCATTAAAAAATCATGGAATTCACTCACAAAATCGGGCTTAATGGCAGAGAGACGCAGGTATCATGGGAGATTCCTATCTAATTTGAGGCATATCTCTGTGTTTCTGTAGAGAAAGTGACAAATTAGACAGGAATCTCCCGTGATACCTGCGTTGAACGATCTAGCCGTTATAGCAGTTATGTGTGTTTATATCAACTGAACTTTAGACTTTCTCAGTGTGATTTTCGCTGCTTTTTACATCAGATTGGACTATTCATTTTCTCCCAGTAAAAGTTTGCTGGAGCCCCATTGTAGAAATGCAAAGTAGTATGTCGGTTGGTGATCGCGCATCAAAGATCATCGTTTCTAATAGGTCCTTCGCATATTTTTGCTACAGCAATATGGAGGGTTGATTCTGATGAAAAATCGCGTGAAAATCACATTGAGAGCATTACCAAGTCTCAAAATCCTCTCATAAACTCACAAAAAGCGCTTTAAAGAAAGCCTGAGACGGCGGTTGAAAGGGCGAATCAACCCGCCGGCATGCATGCACCACGAGCACCAAAGTATATTTTGAGACTATTTGATGCTTTCAATGAGATTTACATGCGATTTTACTCCAGAATCTACCCTCCATATAGTGCTATAGTAAAAGTATGCAACAGACCCATTCTGCGGAAACGTTTGGATTCCATTCCATCGGTTTTCTTTTTTTATCTCTCAGCGTTGACTCTTATATTATGGTATGGTTTTTTTCCCCTCTTGTTTTCTTCTCTTTTACTTATTTTCTTTCTGTATGAAGGTCAAGGGCCACTCAAAACTCGACCATTCGCGGCGAATAACGCGTCAAGTGAAATTTTATCTTCGTCCTCTGTATTCCGCCACGCCCAGGGCATTGATTAAACCTTGTCTCGTCAAATTAAATATCGATAATTCCGTAAAACTTTGATTGCATCGAAGTATAAAAGAAAAATAAAACAAAAGAGGGAGAAAAAGAAATACTAATATGATCAATCATGAATGAAGGTTTCATTCATTTTTATTCGTTTTTCTCAAAATGATTTCAGGGTCGATCAATTCCAACCGTATGCTCTACGTCGCGCTGCTCAAAAAGTTAACAGTTATCATAGCGTTTGGTCGGACGCAAAACGGAAAGTCCCAACAGCACGAAAAAGAGACCAAACACTATAATTACAAGAATCATTTCATTTGGACCGTTTTGTTCTAATATCCGTCTCTGCCGCATTAACGGCTGAACGAAACCCTTTATCGCCGTACATCAATCAACTCTAATTGAGTTCGTTTTGATACTTCTCGACTTTTAATTTTCTCCGTAAGCGAGAAATCTCGTTTTCAAATTTTGGGAATTTCAAATGATCTGCCTCAAAGCAAGTGAAAGCAACCTATAATAAACAAAAGATGTAACGGACAGTGCGGTTCGCAAATCAATCAATGCTACCAGTTGCACCAACCACGGATTGAATTGCGTGTACTCTACTGGAACCAGGAGAAAATTTAATACTTTTCTGCGCTTGTAGTGTTGTTATCTTTCGAAAAAAAGTCTGAGAACTCTGAAATTTTATTACCTCAATACTCCGAGTTCTCATTTAAGTACCAAAAATTACTGGGCATCGAAGTGGCTCTCTAGTTCAGCCCCTATTTCGCAGTGTGTATAGCGGTCCCTGCCCTAACTTCCTAGCAATTGGATATTTCCCATCAACTTTCAGCTATTCAAGCAAGCTTAATGAACTTGTTTGCTCAAGCTCAACGTAATAAAAGTACTCTGTTTGCGTTTATGGTGGCTATGACTCTTGAATTGGGTAGATTTCAAAGGTTTCACAATGGAAACTTCTGAATAGACCTGTGCACATTTAAAACCATGTAAAGGTGGTACAAATGTGTACCGTCAGGATAAAAGGGTTAAGTAACCGTATGTATACCTACCGAGCGTGAATGGCGTCGATAAGCTCTGCCTCTAACTCACCCTGGGGTTTTCTTTTTTGGTGAACGACATTTTGGGCAACGGATTTAATTTCCAAGGATACAAGGGTCTTTCCATCTAAGATTTTCTGGATTGCGTGATGAATATTTAGGTGGCTGTCATAAAAGTCAAATTTCTACTTGCTATGAAAGCTCTCCACGGCATTGGTAGTTTTTAATCCGTTTATTGGGTAAGGGCTTGCCCACTTGAAGGGAGGGTACTTAGAAGAAGAAATGTAATTTTTGCAACGCTTGCAACACTGAGAAAAAACTGGGCAGATTCGCTAAAGAATTTGGTCCGCCTGCCCAAAGCCAGTGGTAATTATATAGTTACCGAGCCGCTTTGGGACGGAGGGCCAAAGTACTTTGGACATTAGTGGACCCAAAGAAGATCAGGTACCCTACCCAAAGTGAGGGGGTATCCTACCCACAGTGAGTGGGCAACTTTAGGGTGTGTCAAAAATACCAAAGTTGTGAAAAACCTTGCTCCCCCGCGTTTTTCCCATTCCTTTGGTCCTTCTGATGAAGAAAAATCCATTCCGAAATTTTTCGGAGGGGGGGAAAGTTCCCCGAAAGCTCCCCAAAGTTTCAAATTTTTCGTCAAAATTAGGTAAATTTAAAAAAATTCGTGACAGCACGGATTTTCTTGTAAACCCTAAAAATGGCATGAAAGTTACTTTTAGGATGTATTTGAATCATAAAAAAAATTCTCAAACCGTTTCAGGCATAAAACAGCCCCCCAAAGCCCCCTTCAAAATACGTAATTTTACTGAAAAATTCCCGACTTGGCCAACTATTCAAATTTCTACCATTCACCTCGCCTTGAGGTTAAAACGTTGTTATACTCACGGTGGATTATATACTTTTCCTACTTAAGGTTTAAGTGCCTGGAGGACTTCTCTGTTCACCCGGGGGGGGGGGGGGGTCCAGCGCGCTCCTCAAGAAAGTCCTATACAGCAAACAGCCGCTTGAAATCCCACGGCAACAAACGAGTAGTCTGATGCCGGATGCATGTAATATATTTAAGCACTTTCATAGGCGGACCGTATCAGGGGCTAGGGGGGGGGCTATAGTCCTCCCCCCACTTTTTCTGGGCGGAGGGGCTAAAAATCGGGAAAAAGTCATCACTTGAGACGTGAGAAGCAAAAAAAAAAAAGGTCATCACCTTTTAGCCCCCCCCCACTTATTTTGGTCACGGTCCGCCTATGAGCACTTTGTTCTTTTTGGCTCTTGTTTATCCTAAATTATACGCAAAGTATTAATTTGTAAAGTAGGTGATTCTAGCGCTCTTTTAGGAATCATCGTTGCCTTAGGATTTGTTGGTTGTGGTTTTCGAGTACAATATAATCATCGGATTATTTACTGTACGATGTTTTAGCTTTGAGTTTTTTATTAGTTTCTACTTCTGAACTTATTCCAAGGCGTTCATTAGCGGCGCTAATAAATTCAAAACCCAAAAACCGGCAAACGTTAACACCTACTAAAACTTTTTCGGTACATTTAAAACACGAGTTTCGGACAGCTTTGCTTTTTTCCTTTCGTGAACATGAAACTATGCATAGCGATCGGTGGAAGAAGATGGCGTGCTTAATATATCTGAAGCATCTTCAAAAGGCTCCAGTTGCAGCATGCTCATCACCTGTGTTTTAGAAGCCTCCGTTGCCTTCATACCACGCTGTTTTTCTCTTTGTACCCGTTGCTCTTTTTCTAAGCATTTATTTCCGTAACGTTTATCTTCCGAACCTAAAGTTACATTTTTGTTCTCTTTCAAGAACTGCATAGACTCAATGCGTCTTCTTCCTTTTGTTTTACAGTCCTTAGTCTATCCGTTTCAATGAGTTTTTCATAAGAGGTGTGAGCAATTAAGAAGAAACTGTCCAAAGTGCCCTTGAATGTTTTTTCATTATTTTTCTGTTTTCGTACTTGCACGTCAAATGTGCGCTTTTTCGCCAGTCCGTGTAATTTAGGTATAATTTTTCCACTCTTTGTTTAATTTTATCTTTCCTGTAAAGCGGAATCCCTATTTTTGACCAAATCTCATGAATTTCTCTAATAATTATATCATACACAGGCTGCAGGCTGTATCCATGTTTGTACTGCTCGAAATCCCCGTCTTTCAAGTAGCACAAACGACGGAGAATATCGCCATTTGTTAGAATATTTTTTTGATGGAAAGACCCCAAGCTTTTCCCAATAAGCCAATTTTCATTTTGAACGGAGAGTAAGCATTTTACACTGGTATTTAAATAGTGCAAAGAAAGCGCTATGGTTTAGAATTTATTAGCGCCGCTAATGAACGCCTTGGAATAAGTTCAGAAGTAGAAACTAATAAAAATCTCAAAGCTAAAACATCGTACAGTAAATAATCCGATGATTATATTGTACTCGAAAACCACAACCAACAAATCCTAAGGCAACGATGATTCCTAAAAGAGCGCTAGAATCACCTACTTTACAAATTAATACTTTGCGTATAATTTAGGATAAACAAGAGCCAAAAAGAACAAAGTGCTCATAGGCGGACCGTGACCAAAATAAGGGGGGGGGGGGGCTAAAAGGTGATGCCCTTTTTTTTTTTTGCTTCTCACGTCTCAAGTGATGACTTTTTCCCGATTTTTAGCCCCTCCGCCCAGAAAAAGTGGGGGGAGGACTATAGCCCCCCCCCTAGCCCCTGATACGGTCCGCCTATGAAAGTGCTTAAATATATTACATGCATCCGGCATCAGACTACTCGTTTGTTGCCGTGGGATTTCAAGCGGCTGTTTGCTGTATAGGACTTTCTTGAGGAGCGCGCTGGCCCCCCCCCCCCCCCCCCCCACGGGTGAACAGAGAAGTCCTCCAGGCACTTAAACCTTAAGTAGGAAAAGTATATAATCCACCGTGAGTATAACAACGTTTTAACCTCAAGGCGAGGTGAATGGTAGAAATTTGAATAGTTGGCCAAGTCGGGAATTTTTCAGTAAAATTACGTATTTTGAAGGGGGCTTTGGGGGGCTGTTTTATGCCTGAAACGGTTTGAGAATTTTTTTTATGATTCAAATACATCCTAAAAGTAACTTTCATGCCATTTTTAGGGTTTACAAGAAAATCCGTGCTGTCACGAATTTTTTTAAATTTACCTAATTTTGACGAAAAATTTGAAACTTTGGGGAGCTTTCGGGGAACTTTCCCCCCCTCCGAAAAATTTCGGAATGGATTTTTCTTCATCAGAAGGACCAAAGGAATGGGAAAAACGCGGGGGAGCAAGGTTTTTCACAACTTTGGTATTTTTGACACACCCTAGGCAACTTACCCAAAGTGAGTGGGCAACCTACCCAAAGTGAGTGGGCAACCTACCCAAAGTGAGTGGGCAACCTACCCAAAGTGAGTGGGCAACCTACCCAAAGTGAGTGGTCAACCTACCCAAAGTGAGTGGGCAACCTACCCAAAGTGAGTGGGCAACCTACCCAAATTGAGTGGGCATCCTACCAACATGAGCACACACATCTCAGGTACGCACTCCCCCCCCCCCCACCCCCTTGAGCCAAATTTTTACACTGTCTGAAAAGGGAAATTTTTTGGTGTAATTTCGGGCGTTTTGTTGAAAAAGTAGGTTGAAAAAAAATCCCCCCCCCCTTCAGAATAATCGCCTGATCAAAATTTTTGATAATCGCAAAGAAAAATTTAGGGAACCAAAAATAGCAACAGTGTTAATTTTAGTTGAAGAGTGTAGTTTTAACTGAAAAGTGCTTGTTACGGTGGAGAGCTACAGCCTTTTATTTTAGTTCCAACCTTTTTTGGAGGAGCGATGATTTTTTGAAAATTGGCTGATTTCGTACTTTGAGGTACGACTTATTGAATTCCAAAAATAATCGTTATTGACATAAGGTTTGCGATGAAAGTCTTAAAATGTTGCTTTTTTTCTAAATCAGTAATAAAAAATGGGGTTCCTCGTTTGGAATAAGCAATTTTGGGAAATGATTCCCTCTGGGGGCACCGAACATGGAAAAATGAGCTATCTTGCATCTTCAAACATTAGCAGATCTGGAAATTGGTTCTTCTCTCTGTTAAACTAATTAAAGAGACAAATTTGAAAATCTTGAGATAGAAAAAGACAGATATTAGGGGCATTTTTGCCCTTGCCTGCGTATCCTCTTTATCACATGCATCCAAATGGGCAAAGAGAGAGGAGGACAAATTCCTGAATGTTCCCTCTATCTCAAAGCCAGATAAAAATGTATAGAGTATACAGAGGGTGTTTTTTTTTTTTTATCTCCCCCCCCCGGGTTTTTTTTCGTGCAAATTGAGATAAAGAGTTACGATTTGGACCATTCTTCACGTATATTTACAATTATTTTTTGTTTGGGGGTCAACCCCC
The DNA here is from genome assembly GCA_011764245.1 of Trialeurodes vaporariorum. NCBI lineage: Eukaryota > Metazoa > Arthropoda > Insecta > Hemiptera > Aleyrodidae > Trialeurodes > Trialeurodes vaporariorum. The sequence continues at coordinate 35,052,724 of VMOF01000111.1, read as the reverse complement.
CCCCCCCCCCCCCCGCGCCCCTAGGGGGCTACCAGGGGGGCTATCTCGAAAATTTCAAGTGGCAACCCCTATCTTGCGATACATCGTTTGATAAGACGTAAAATTCTAAGACTTTTGGCGCAAACCGGAAGTTGATATCGTTTTTTGTTCTCGATATATCGAATTTCAAAGTTCGATTTGGACCCATTTTCAAAAAATCATTACGCCACTTTGGAAAGGCCGAATTAAGAAAACTATGGGTCCAAAATACTCTAAAAATCAATTACTTTTCAGATAACGAAATGATTTTGACAAAAAATTTAGTCCAAAATTGATTTTTGAGCCCTAAATTTTTTTAAAAATTTTACCCTTAAAAAGGGCTTTCTAAAAAATTCCCTTGCGCGCCATTCTTATTGAATGATACGTCGATCGAAAAAGCATAAAAAACTGAGCATTTTGGCGCAATTCGGATATCGATTTGTTTTTTTATTCGAGGTATCGAATATTTTCGCCTATCTTCAAAATTCGATACCTCGAATAAAAAAAACAAATCGATATCCGAATTGCGCCAAAATGCTCAGTTTTTTATGCTTTTTCGATCGACGTATCATTCAATAAGAATGGCGCGCAAGGGAATTTTTGAGAAAGCCCTTTTTAAGGGTAAAATTTTTAAAAAAATTTAGGGCTCAAAAATCAATTTTGGACTAATTTTATGTCAAAATCATTTCGTTATCTGAAAAGTAATTGATTTTTAGAGTATTTTGGACCCATAGTTTTCTTAATTCGGCCTTTCCAAAGTGGCGTAATGATTTTTTGAAAATGGGTCCAAATCGAACTTTGAAATTCGATATATCGAGAACAAAAAACGATATCAACTTCCGGTTTGCGCCAAAAGTCTTAGAATTTTACGTCTTATCAAACGATGTATCGCAAGATAGGGGTTGCCACTTGAAATTTTCGAGATAGCCCCCCTGGTAGCCCCCTAGGGGCGCGGGGGGGGGGGGGTTGACCCCCAAACAAAAAATAATTGTAAATATACGTGAAGAATGGTCCAAATCGTAACTCTTTATCTCAATTTGCACGAAAAAAACCAGGGGGGGGGAGATAAAAAAAAAAAAACACCCTCTGTATACTCTACACATTTTTATCTGGCTTTGAGATAGAGGGAACATTCAGGAATTTGTCCTCCTCTCTTTTGCCCATTTGGATGCATGTGATAAAGAGGATACGCAGGCAAGGGCAAAAATGCCCCTAATATCTGTCTTTTTGACAAATATATGAAGTCCGTCTTGTAAATATATGAAGAATGGTCCAAACCGCAACTCTTCATCTTTTCGCAAGAAAAAAAAACCAGGGGGAGGATATAAAAATAAACTGTAGGGAATACCCTACAAACACTTTCTCACACCATTTTTATCTGGGGGAGACCCCCTGCCCCCCCGTTTGAAATGCTGGGGGATCCCCCCCGACCCCTTTTTAAAATGCTGAGAGAGACCCCCAGACTCGTATCAAATTTCAAATGTTTTCATCTCTGGTGAAAATCGGGAAGCATATGGACCAATATTTCAAAAGTTATGGGGAGGTACAGACGGACTGACGGACAGACGCCACATACTTTTTTTTCATAAATCTCTCTAAGTTAGAAAGGGTTAAGAAATATGGGAATATGATGGAAGTATGTTCTTTCAGATGGTATTAGATATATATGATGAGAGGCCAATATTTTATAAAAATCATGATTGACTTAGTTGTGAGAGGCCAACTATCGAAACAAAATACCTTGAAAACCACTGCGCCATTGCAAAACTTTCTCAATTTTCTAATTTCATTAGAGTGAGAGTGTACAAACACCCTAGGTATGTCAACCATAGTTGAGCCCCCCCCCCCCACCCACCCACCCTGAACTAATTCTCAGCATTGTCCATTGCTGCCAGATCCGATGAAAAAGTTAAACACTATTCATTTGATTTATATACTGTGTGTAATTTCTTGCCAAATTTGCCAGTAATGTAATACTGTATATGTTCTCAAAGCCCAAGGCATAAAAACAGGAATCAATCTTGCATCTTAAACATTTTCAGATCTGTGAATTTGTTCATCTCTCTATTTGACTAATTAAAGAGATAATTGTGAATAGGTAGTGAGTATAGAAAAAGACAGTTTAGGGTCAGTCTTTTGATTTTTTCCCCTGCCTGTAATCTGTATCCTCTTAAATAACACATGTGTGCCAAGATGGACAAAGAGAGAGAAAGACAAATTCATGAATCATTTTCCGTCTTAAAGCCAAATATTACTTTATTACTTTTGTACAATGTTTTTGAGGGCTTAATTTTATCAAAATTGTTTTATTCAATCTTTTATCTCTTGAGAAACTTTAAATAACTAAATTCAATAAATAAAATTAACCTGAGGGAATCACTTCTATTTATTTTTTATGAAATATTTTGAAAATAATGAACACCCTCCTACTTCCTCGGTCATGCAAACATCAGCACTATAAGAAAATCCAAAACTGAATCCCCCTATAAAGTGTGTAAGCATCTTCTGGGCCTAATAGGACTGACTCTGAATGAGTAACTGCAAATGGATGACATACTGAAACTTTATTGTAATTCTGTGAAAGAGTGTTACAAACATGCTGCGAGTATATCAAGCGGGGTTCCAAACTCCTAATGATTTACATGAATCCCAGTATAAATTAAGTTGGCCTACCGTCTTATTTCTCCATTATGCCTCCTTGGCATCTGCTGATCGCATCGTCAGCAGAACTCATAGTTCTCACCAAAGGAGCTCTAATTCAACAAATTTGACAAACCAATGAAACTCACTTACAATTTTACATCATATTAGCAGGAGAACAGCTAGGGAGACATAGTTTAAAGCTCCCTAATGGAATTGGTGGGCACAATCTTTAGAAATACAGTCGAAACAGTCAAAATTCTACGCGATAAAGAGAAAAGTCACCCTCAGAACTGCTTTCAGAATGAAATGACTTTGACAAATACACTCAATTAAGGTTTAAATCCCTGTCTAATTAGCACACACCCTCACAAATTTAGAAAAGTGTAGAAAGATTGAAATGGAAGTAAGTGGTAGTTTCTAATCAGTTGGCATCCAACGGGTCTCAGTTTCAGAGTACCACTGCCCTCTAACTCAAAGCGTAGATACAATATGTTGTCATTGATTAGTCATTAACATTCAGAACATTCAAAGCTCGGGGAGAGGGGCTAACTAATTTGAGAAGATCAGTATCCTTGAACTGCCTTCGACAAAACAGAGTTAAGAGAACAGAACCAAATTTTCCTATCGAAGGATTAAGCCTCAAAATCAAAACCGAGACTTTGAGCTCGGTGTGAGGTGATTCAAATCAGACATATGCGGATCCAGCAATCTGGCAACTGCACATTGATCCCATTTGATTACATGATAACCAATCAATGGTGGAAGAAGCTACAGTTCCATGACTAATCGATTATTTCTCATGCAATCAAATGGGAAGAATATACTGTTGCCAGATTGCTGGATCCGCCAACGAAATGAGAATATGTACACTTGGAGATTTAGTAAGTATCCGATGAAAAATGAGCAAGCAGGTATCTAATGGAATAAGAACAAAGAAACCATAAGTTGAAAGATGACTTACCACAAATATTGAGGCACAAATAAGGGGGGAAGTTGTTTAAAAAAATGCAAACATTTTGAAAATTAGATTAGATTTCATACATCTGTCAAGGTCAAAATTCAAAACAATAGGTCATTATTTGACACAATCAGGAACAGAAAATTGTGGAAACCTAGGTAATTTTAAATATTTGATTCGCAGATGTAATTTGAAGAAAGAATCATTGCAATTAGAACTTGTATTTTTGAAGCACAGCTAGGGGAACCGGCCACAAAGTGGATCGTAGGCTACGAGTGGGTCCGAGTAATATTCTGACCCAAACAATCACATATCGCACTAACCACGGTTGCACAAACCTTTTGAAAAGGGAAACCACATTTTCGTAATGGAAACGTATATTACTGAACAAAATTATGATGAAATTCAAACAAAAAAAATCACGTGTTGACTGCAAATATACTAGCTGTTGAGAGACACAACGAACCGACTTGCAAAATAAATGAAATTCTAACCTCTCGGCTCTCCCTTCACCGGTGCATGCAGGCTGATTTACGATGAAGAAGCACCACTCCGCGCTTGATTTAAATCGACGCAACTGTATATTTTTAGCGACATTTTCATTAATATTTAATCAAAATTGTGGCAGACTTCCGACCCGTTCACGTTTAACCGACGCCATTTTCGAAAACTGATTTAGCCGTTACAATATTTACTAAAGACTATGGACGCATTTCCCACAGGCTATGGGTATTAAGACCAAAGTCTTTGGGTAATAAAGCCACAGTGACGAGTACGAAGTGAGTGGGCTTCCTAACCAAAGCCCTTTGGTTGTTTCCCCCTCTTTCTTCGGTCATTCCGACCAAAGTTCAAGGATAGATTACCTAAAGTAACGTTACCCAAAGTCTATGGGCGCATTAACCACTCAGATTTTTCTCAGTGAACGCTGCCAGACTATGCAGCATCGATGTTTGTGCAGAAACGATCTTGTGCGGAAAAGATGACCCACAAATTTTGTGCGGAAAAGACTAGCAGTCGTCACGTATCGCAAAGCAATGTTAAAAAGATTCTTTTCAAGCAACACTTTGCTCATGCGAGACCTCATTTCATTAGCATATTTTAGTCTTAACTTCATTTCTTCCCGCCCAATAACTCCAAATTACCCCTTGCTTTATTCACAAAGAGCCATCTATAAATAGGAATACGCAAGGGGGGATGTGCTCCACTAAAAATGGTCAGAATTTTAATGAAAAGTACCCGAATTTCTTTTCTCCTACAGATAGGAGGCTCACCGGGGATTAACTTAACACACAATTTGGCGGCGCACGGAGAAAAACGTTCTACTGTGAAAATGGCAGGAATTATAATAATTAAAAGTTCCTGAAAAACAATCGTGGCATTTTTCAAGAGAGTTCTGGTCTTTTGATTACAAGTAGAATCCTGGCATTTTCGGCCTGAGTAATCTCGTGTAAAAAGCCAGCATTCGTGGCCAAAATTCTACTTAGGAGGACCAGAATTATTCCGAAAATAGCCACACTTTTTTCTTGAGAACTTTTTCTTAGAATTCTGGCCATTTTTAGCTGAAAACTTTTATCTCCTTGCGCCGCTGAATGCGTGTTCTAGGCTAATTCCTCGTGAGCCTCCTTCCTGCATTTTTTCGTATGCTGTTACAAACATCGGTGGCGCTTCTGACTCATTAATATGCTATGGTCGTTGCGATTGCTACCCAACAACATGTTCGCTTTTTGTATCAGCGCTATCAGTGAGTTCATCTCATAATTCTCATGTGAGTATTATATTTGTCCTCAAAATTCAACGAACGTAGAATATGACTGTAATGGGGCTCTTGCAAACTTTTGCTACAGGGGATTGAGGAGTTGATTCTTGTATAATAACCTGTAAAAATACAGTGGCTATATAGAGACAGTGCGGTCACTCGTTGGATCGATTTTGATTGGCTGAGCGAAAATCCGCCAGCTTGTGTCGGCTCTACGGTAGGCGCCCCAAGTAAAGCATAGGAAACTTGTGACTTTTAAAAAATTTTTAAAAATATAAATCCGCGTCCATATGGATGAAACTTGATATCATCCGAAAGCTAGATTTATGTGATATGCTCTGTTTTTCTTGAAAGTTCGTTTAGTTTGTAAAAATTGGGCATCAAAGTGACCCTGATTTCGTTGTCTACATAGTGGCCCTAACCTTCACGCAACTTGTTTTTATCAATTACTATACTTGTATTTATGGTAACTATCAATCATGAATTTAATGGATATCAAGTGTTCTACAGTGACTTCTGAATAGATCTGTTCTTTGTAACTTACTGGCTTGTAGGTGAAACTCCTCACTCCTCTTTAGGATTCGAAACAAAGAATGTGTCTTATAACTCTACTTTTACTTTTAGTTTTGAAATTCCAACGTTTAATCAGCCCTCTTTCAATCTTAATGGAATGCGCTTTGCGGTCACGCTTTGTGACATCCTATTTAGCCGTCAGCTAACTCCTGTCGTATGACTTAGCGCTATTGTTCATTAGTGTAGTGGTAATAAGTGTATTGCGATTCATTAGTCATTACCCGGATTTACCTCAGGACTGTGCATTGACCTACCAATATTGTTTGATACCACGGACCTGTTCATAAAACTTTCTTTGTTTCCAAGTTATCTGAAGCATTCTCTTCTTCTCATTTTGTTGTTTTACTTGGCACCAAGAAAATTTATTAGCAGTGGGGTGATGCATCGATTCTTTCATCAGAACGAAGAGCCATAAACTGTCACAATTACTGTTGTACCAATCAAATGAACTTGTTTTGTGAGGCTGGTTTTTTCAGAAATTATAGAAGAAAGACTTCAGCGACCCTGATTTCTAACTGAGGGTATGTTTTTTAAACCGTTTAAAATTGATTTTTTATCTAATACATGTTTTCCTCCTCGTACTTAACCATGTTTACTGTACCTAGTCGGAAGTGGCTTTTCTAAGTAGTTTGAAATGAACGCCTAGGCATTCATAGCAGCTGCTATCCTTTTGTGATCAGAAATAAGAATTCGTTGCTTGTGAAGCATTTTACATTTTAGAACTATTGGAACTTAAGGCTTTGATAGAGGTCGTTTCACGAAAGCTGGCCGATGGCAGATGGGTTCGTTAACTGCGCAGAGAAGTGTTTGTGTGTTTGCACACGTGCAAGAGCGCAAGTACGTCTTTCTTTGCGCAGGGAGCCACATGATCTGTCACAAGCTTTCTTTCGTGAAACAAGCTCCAACTTCTTTATGCCATCTTTAGACGGATTAGGGTTTGGATCAGCGTAATTTTAGTGTAACTTAACTCGCAAGGTGATCGCGAACCACTGTAATGTGTTCAAGATTAGGCCTATGATTTAGATCATTATTATGTGATGGGTGTTGTCATTTTGAATGGCTACTCAACGCAGTAAGTTCAACTTGAGTTTAAGTTACAACTATGCATGGCATACTCATGACCTGTTGTTGAAAAGACACATTCTCAGAGTTTTGAGTTCTGACAAATAGCGTGCCTGCTTTCGAAAAGCATCTAACGCATCAGTGGAGTTGCAAAGAATGGAAAACTCTTTGCCAACCAATGCGTTTCGATGCATTATGAGAGCACGCACCGCTACTTGTCAGAAGTTGGAACCCGATTCTCAAAATATCTCAGCTCTAACTATGGACAATATGGGTCAATGCGGTACAGTCAGTAAAAGTGCAATTTTAGATGTTTACAAGATGATTGTAATCTATTATGTAACAGATGGTGTCTTATCACACCAGCAGTAGTGAATAGGTAGATGTGAGGAAATCTTTCTAACCTCGTTTAGTTCTGGCAAGATGATACAAGACATCGTTTCGAAATTCATTTTTCTATCCATAAATCATAGCCAATTTCTGAATAGGAACGCGATGAAGTGCAGCTTTTTTTTATAGCGGTGAGCCATCATGGTTCGCGCGATCCATCAGAACGGAACTTGTCAACCAATCTGATTAGTCAGTCCTCCCACTGCGGTGACTTTAGTCCAACCGAGAGTAACCCATTCCATCTTGTTCCACAAATGAAAATAATAACCTCCAATCAGTGATCAAGAGTACCATAATTTTCAGAAGAAGCGAAACAATAAACAGCTCATCACGAGTCACGAATTGGAGCCAAATATCTTTGCACTTATACACTTGACCTAGATCAAGTTGATGAGGTTCATTCATGAGGTGAGAGCTAGTTACACAAGAGCAGGCTAGGGTGTTACTTATTTTTTAGAATTGTTCGGATTGAGCCTTCCAACCGCTAAAAACGTTCAAAGTCGACTCAAAACACACCCATTTCAAGGATTTTGAAAAAATTTTAAATTTAGGGGGCGCTCAAAGGGCCTAAAGGGGTTAAGTGCAAATTTTTCGAAAAATGGCATTTGACATATCAATCCTAGCTGCAAATAGCGAGTTATTGCCCTGAAGCCCCAAAAATTTCAACCGTTTTTGCTAATTCTTAAGCGTTAAGCTGTTATCGCTATTTTTATGGCTCGCTTAGTTGGCTGATTACGCGCTACGAACCTCAAACGCACGTGATGCGCTAGGCGCGGCTGCCATAAGATGTCCCGATACAACGAAAGTTTCGAATTTTTTGTTTTCACCGGTCTTAATCAATGCGCCCTTAATGGAGCAGGCCACCCCCTGCAAAATTTGAGCTCATTTGATTGATATTTGAGGTGGCGCATCGCGTTTTCTGTCTTATGCTTAATTGCGATTTCGTATTTTCGCTTTTTTTGCTGATTTGGCGATTTTTTTTCGAGCACTTACAATCAACACAAAATGTTCAAATTTTGTGTACTTGCACTGTTCCAGTAGTACTTTAAGAAAAAAATATCCACGTTTGACTCAAAACCCAGGATTTTTTGGAAGCCTGCCTCAAAAAACCCTTAGAATTACATTCAACGAATTTTTTGTCTTATCCGCGCGTTTTCGTGTTTGACACTTTCAAATCTAAATTAGAGATTCAAACTTTTGCGGGTTTGAGTATTTTTTTCTTCTTTTTTTGCAGAACTATCAGTTAAAAATATCGGTCTTGGCTCAGGACCTCGTGAACCTTTCAGTAGTGCCCTGAAGTACCTTGGAAATCACATTTGGCGAATTTCAAGTGCATTTCCCATTTTCGCCCGGGCCCCTTTGACTCTTCTTATAGGCATCTAGCGAATTTTAACAAGAATAGACTGTGTGAAATAATTATTATTATGTCCAGTGCATGAGCTATAAATTACTTTATAAGTATTTTGACATCCCCCTTTCCCCCCCTTCATTGTACTTTTATATTAAAAGATAAACCCTTCAAAATCATGTATGATTTACTTTCATGGACTATTGGTGTGGTTCATGGTTTGGATTTCATTTGGAGGACTATGAGATATCATCAATGAGTACAGGGTGTTTCACATAACCTGCTCACTATGGTTTTCTTGAACACATGACGATAAAAAAATCGAGAAAAATCGGTTTTATACTAATTCGGACCTGAAGTTTCATTTAAAAATACTTAAAGTTTAAATACCTGAAGTTTAAGGTGGGCCCTAAGCGGAGACTAAATTTTGACTTGCGATATCTCGACCGCAAAAAAAGGTATTGACTTCCGGTTTGCGCTAAAATTCTTGATTTTTTAGGCGCTTTCGAATGATGTATCACACGATAGGATCCATTTTTTACAGGGTCGAAAAAGGTCCTAATCGAACTTCGATTTTCGATATATCGAATAAGAAAAACGATATTGAACTTTTGATTGCGCCAAAATGCACGACTTTTTACGCCTTTTCGCATGAGTTGTTCAATGATAGGGGTTGCCATTTGAAAATTTTGATGTATCGGGGTTTTCCCGCCAAAATTTTTAAGGTGCCTAAAAGTTGGCTTACAATTTGTTTGATTCTAAATTCGTTTTTTTTTCTTGAAAGTACTCATCAAGTAGAGTATTTTGCATGTGCAGTTTTTTGTTTTACGACTCTTTTCGTAGGAGTTACGAATTTTCGAAAATTGGTCCAAAATCGAACTTCGACCTTCGATATCTCGAACACGAAAAAAGATATTGACTTCCGGTTTAAGCCAAAATGCTTAGAATTTTACGCCCTTTCAAAGGAGGTATCACAAGATGGGGGTTGCCATTTGAAATTTTCGAGATTCGGGGGGTGCCCCCCTAAAAACCCCCCCAAAAACCACATTTTGGGTTGTGACAGTATTTTTAAATGAAACTTCAGGTCCGAATTAGTATAAAACCGATTTTTCTCGATTTTTTATCGTCATGTGTTCAAGAAAACCATAGTGAGCAGGTTATGTGAAACACCCTGTACTCATTGATGATATCTCATAGTCCTCCAAATGAAATCCAAACCATGAACCACACCAATAGTCCATGAAAGTAAATCATACATGATTTTGAAGGGTTTATCTTTTAATATAAAAGTACAATGAAGGGGGGAAGGTGGATGTCAAAATACTTATAAAGTAATTTATAGCTCATGCACTGGACATAATAATAATTATTTCACACAGTCTATTCTTGTTAAAATTCGCTAGATGCCTATAAGAAGAGTCAAAGGGCCGGACGAAAATGGGAAATGCACTTGAAATTCGCCAAATGTGATTTCCAAGGTACTTCAGGGCACTACTGAAAGGTTCACGAGGTCCTGAGCCAAGACCGATATTTTTAACTGATAGTTCTGCAAAAAAGAAGAAAAAAATACTCAAACCCGCAAAAGTTTGAATCTCTAATTTAGATTTGAAAGTGTCAAACACGAAAACGCGCGGATAAGACAAAAAATTCGTTGAATGTAATTCCAAGGGTTTTTTGAGGCAGGCTTCCAAAAAATCCTGGGTTTTGAGTCAAACGTGGATTTTTTTTTCATAAAGTACTACTGGAACAGTGCAAGTACACAAAATTTGAACATTTTGTGTTGATTGTAAGTGCTCGAAAAAAAAATCGCCAAATCAGAAAAAAAAAGCGAAAATACGAAATCGCAATTAAGCATAAGACAGAAAACGCGATGCGCCACCTCAAATATCAATCAAATGAGCTCAAATTTTGCAGGGGGTGGCCTGCTCCATTAAGGGCGCATTGATTAAGACCGGTGAAAACAAAAAATTCGAACTCCTAGCGCATCACGAGCGTTTGAGGTTCTTAGCGCGTAATCAGCCAACTAAGCGAGCCATAAAAATAGCGATAACAGCTTAACGCTTAAGAATTAGCAAAAACGGTTAAAATTTTTGGGGGTCTTCAGGGCAATAACTCGCTATTTGCAGCTAGGATTGATATGTCAAATGCCATTTTTCGAAAAATTTGCACTTAACCCCTTTAGGCCCTTTGAGCGCCCCCTAAATTTAAAATTTTTTCAAAATCCTTGAAATGGGTGTGTTTTGAGTCGACTTAGAACGTTTTAGCGGTTGGAAGGCTCAATCCGAACAATTCTAAAAAATAAGCAACACCCTTGAGCAGGCGCAGCTCAGTCGACAATCTTTAGCAAAATTTCATGTTTTATTCCTTCAAATCAAAACAAAATTTGCCGAAGAGTTTTACGTTGTGCTTTTAGGGCGCTCTTTAATGAAAAGCCCAAGTTTTCTTATTCATTTTAGTTTCAATCCAATCCGTAATATAAGAAATTAAGTGGGATAAATTCCAAATATTACCGGTTGAACTCCGCCTCCACTTCTGAAACGAGCTCTAGTATTGACTCGATAAGATTATGATGAGTTGAGTAGTAATAACAGCACTGCTAATTGATGCTCTAAGAGCTGCTTGAAATAAAACTGTTTAGTGAGACACAGTCATTTTATTGTTGTGTTCAACTAATTAAAAAACCGAGCACATACCTTAAACTCAGTGGTGCGGTTAAAATGCCTTATTCATGCTGAACTGTTTTGGTTTGAGTCCTCCAAAAACCTTCTTTGCAGAAACGTTTACAAATCGCTGCTCAGTAGTGATAAGCCCTGCTGCCAATAAATATTCTTAGCACCAAGTTATGCTCAGCAAACAGTTGGAGAGACAGATTTCCGCTCACTTGGAGCTCAAGAATATTTTAGTGGAATTACTGGGGAGTTTATATTTAAATGATGAACAGAGAAAGGTGAAACTAAAACATAAAAATTTCTGCGCACAGCTGTTCAAAGAAAGTGAGCGGAAACACTATAAGCAATCCTGGAAATGCACTGATTATGGGAGTCTTCGATTTCGACGAAACTCTTGAACTTCTAACAATAAGCCCTGAGACTGAGGCAGCCGGTCGGGACTTTGACATACTGAAAGTAGGCTTAGCTTGAATGGGCAACTAATTTCAACATTTTAGGTACTAATTATAAATTCGAGTGCGAACTTGACTTGATATTCCTATCACCACCTATCACAACATTGCATCCAGTAGGAAACACATCATTATCACAAGGTACTATTGTTCCAAATCTTTCGTAAAAAGAAACTGAATGAGTGCAAGAGAAAAAAGTATAAAGAGTAGGTTCAGGTTACATCGATTTTAATTCACTGTGCACGAAATATTTACCATCATTGCTAGAAAAACCAACTAAGTAATGAAGAGGTTATGGCCACTCACGAATGTAAACAACACCCAGAAATACAAGGGGAAAAAGGCCATTTTCAACTCATCATTCCTCAGCAAAAAGGAACTTTGCAAACAAACCGAAGTTTGATCAGAAATCTAGGCGTATTCAGCTTTCAAATAAGACCACATTTTTTTGAAATCGGACGAAGATTTATATTTTTAAAAATTTATTGGAAGTCGCTGGTTTCCTGTGCTTTTCATACGGCGCATACCACAGTCCGAAACAAGATGGCGGAATGACCGCACTGTCTCTATATAGCCACTGTATGTAAAAATGACGATGAGTGCATTAAAAAATCATGGAATTCACTCACAAAATCGGGCTTAATGGCAGAGAGACGCAGGTATCATGGGAGATTCCTATCTAATTTGAGGCATATCTCTGTGTTTCTGTAGAGAAAGTGACAAATTAGACAGGAATCTCCCGTGATACCTGCGTTGAACGATCTAGCCGTTATAGCAGTTATGTGTGTTTATATCAACTGAACTTTAGACTTTCTCAGTGTGATTTTCGCTGCTTTTTACATCAGATTGGACTATTCATTTTCTCCAGTAAAAGTTTGCTGGAGCCCCATTGTAGAAATGCAAAGTAGTATGTCGGTTGGTGATCGCGCATCAAAGATCATCGTTTCTAATAGGTCCTTCGCATATTTTTGCTACAGCAATATGGAGGGTTGATTCTGATGAAAAATCGCGTGAAAATCACATTGAGAGCATTACCAAGTCTCAAAATCCTCTCATAAACTCACAAAAAGCGCTTTAAAGAAAGCCTGAGACGGCGGTTGAAAGGGCGAATCAACCCGCCGGCATGCATGCACCACGAGCACCAAAGTATATTTTGAGACTATTTGATGCTTTCAATGAGATTTACATGCGATTTTACTCCAGAATCTACCCTCCATATAGTGCTATAGTAAAAGTATGCAACAGACCCATTCTGCGGAAACGTTTGGATTCCATTCCATCGGTTTTCTTTTTTTTTCTCTCAGCGTTGACTCTTATATTATGGTATGGTTTTTTTTCCCCCCTTGTTTTCTTCTCTTTTACTTATTTTCTTTCTGTATGAAGGTCAAGGGCCACTCAAAACTCGACCATTCGCGGCGAATAACGCGTCAAGTGAAATTTTTTCTTCGTCCTCTGTATTCCGCCACGCCCAGGGCATTGATTAAACCTTGTCTCGTCAAATTAAATATCGATAATTCCGTAAAACTTTGATTGCATCGAAGTATAAAAGAAAAATAAAACAAAAGAGGGAGAAAAAGAAATACTAATATGATCAATCATGAATGAAGGTTTCATTCATTTTTATTCGTTTTTCTCAAAATGATTTCAGGGTCGATCAATTCCAACCGTATGCTCTACGTCGCGCTGCTCAAAAAGTTAACAGTTATCATAGCGTTTGGTCGGACGCAAAACGGAAAGTCCCAACAGCACGAAAAAGAGACCAAACACTATAATTACAAGAATCATTTCATTTGGACCGTTTTGTTCTAATATCCGTCTCTGCCGCATTAACGGCTGAACGAAACCCTTTATCGCCGTACATCAATCAACTCTAATTGAGTTCGTTTTGATACTTCTCGACTTTTAATTTTCTCCGTAAGCGAGAAATCTCGTTTTCAAATTTTGGGAATTTCAAATGATCTGCCTCAAAGCAAGTGAAAGCAACCTATAATAAACAAAAGATGTAACGGACAGTGCGGTTCGCAAATCAATCAATGCTACCAGTTGCACCAACCACGGATTGAATTGCGTGTACTCTACTGGAACCAGGAGAAAATTTAATACTTTTCTGCGCTTGTAGTGTTGTTATCTTTCGAAAAAAAGTCTGAGAACTCTGAAATTTTATTACCTCAATACTCCGAGTTCTCATTTAAGTACCAAAAATTACTGGGCATCGAAGTGGCTCTCTAGTTCAGCCCCTATTTCGCAGTGTGTATAGCGGTCCCTGCCCTAACTTCCTAGCAATTGGATATTTCCCATCAACTTTCAGCTATTCAAGCAAGCTTAATGAACTTGTTTGCTCAAGCTCAACGTAATAAAAGTACTCTGTTTGCGTTTATGGTGGCTATGACTCTTGAATTGGGTAGATTTCAAAGGTTTCACAATGGAAACTTCTGAATAGACCTGTGCTTTGTGATGTGCTGACTTGATTTTTAATTCCATCATGTCGTTATTTTATGTGGAACTCTTCTCTCCTAGCTTTAGGACGAAACAAGAAATGAGTCAAAATTTGTCTATCTTTACATCTTCGGTTTTGAAGGATCCAAAGGGAGTCAGCCCTCTTTCAATTTTAACGGAATGTGCTGCTTTGCGGTCAAATTTTCTGACATTCTATTTAGTCCTCCAACTCCCGTCAAATGACTTAACGGTATAGGCCATCATGTAATCAATATAGTCATATCGCTCCATCTCTATTTACAAGTAAACTTCAAATACTCTGGGAAACTTCCTGATTGAATGTTAATTATTGGATATTCTGATTGATTTTGTGATTCCTGGACCCATCTAGATCGTAATAATCTAACGGGTATCGTCATTTTGAGTATCAGGCTCCGACAAGTAGCGGGTGCCAACTTTCAAACTGCATCAAAGCGCAACGGTGAGCGGTTGATTAGCAACGAGTTGAAACTCTGCGCTAAGCAAACGCTCACCGATGCGTGTTGATGCAGTGCGGAAGCGGGCACCGCTACTTGTCAGATCCCGATATTCAAAATGGCCCCGCTCTACTTGAGTTTTAGTTACACTTACAACTATCCATGACGTACTCTTGATCCGTTGTTGAACAAGTGCATGTATGCGTTCTAACAAGTAGCAGAGCCTGCTTCCAAAAAGCATATCAAAACGCATCAGTGGTGGTCACCTATGCATTTTGATGTATCACGGATAGCAAAAATCCATCAATCCACTTGTAAATTAAAGGCTAATTTTTAACTTTTAACTGAAAAGTTATGGAATGGTGTAATTTTTTAATGCCGTTAGCTGGCATTTTTCGCTCGAGCGATCAGAACGGAACTAGCCAACCAATCTGATTTGTCGGTTTTCCAACTGCGGTAATTTTAGACCAACCAAGAGTAAACCGCTTCATCTTGTTCCACAAATGAAAACATAAACTTCCAGTCAGTAATCAAAAGTACCGCGACCATGAGAAGCTTCTTGAAACAAAAATGACAGCACCTTGACAAGTCACAACTAGATGAGCTCGAGCCAAAATTCCTTTGAACCTATCCACTTACCTTGATCAAGTTGGTGAGATTCTTTCATGAAGTTAGAGCTAGCTTCACACGTGCAGGCAGAGCTCAACCGACAGTCTTTAGCTAAGTTTTAATATATTCATTTCTCCGAAACAAATTTTTCCTAAGACTTTGACAGTGTGCTTTTAAAACGCCCTTTCATGAAAAACTAAAGATCTCTTATTCAATATAATTTCATTCCATCCTGTCACATGAAAACTAATGTTGGAACGATAGCATAAGGTGCTTGGGCAACGCGGCAGCACCTAAAACTTCGATAGATTATCGGTTGAGCTCCTACTCAATTTTTGAGCCCAGCTCTTACATTAACAAAATAAGATTATGATGAGTTGAAGCAATACCATTTTGAGTATCGGGTTCGGTCAAGTAGCGGTGCCTGCTTTCGAACCGCATCAACATGCATCATTGAGTAGTAGGTAAGCGCAAAGTTTCAACTGGATGCTAATCAACCGCTCACCGATGTGCTTTGATGCAGTTTGGAAGCAGGCGCTGCGACTTGTGAGAGCCCGATACTCAAAATGGTTCTGCTTTAGCAACCACCCTGCTAATTGATGCTCAAAAAGCTGTTAGGAACAATACTGGCGAGTGAGACACAGTCACTTGATTGGTCCGTTCAACTATTAGAAAAACCCAGCCCACCTTAAACCAGAGATTACTAAGCTAAAGAGATATGGCAGAACTGCTCAAAACTGTTAATCGACTCCTACGAAGTAGGCAAACTGGCAGACGATCTGGTGGACCATTTTTGTAAACAATTCTGACAGTAACCGAAGTGCATTCGGCTGCCAGTAAATGACTTTTGATTAAAGTTTTAGTGATTCTTTTATTGGTTAAAGTTGTCCCTTGACATTTTCCATTTTGTCAACGTGTTTGTAAGGTAAAAAGATTCAGAAAAGTGTGTGCCTTGAATTTATCTCCACTAACAGCAGTAATAGCAATGTTTACGAAAAATAGTCCACCAGGTGGTACGCCGAATTGTATCACGGCCTATTTGAAGGCGTTTTTTTTCGAAATTCGATTAACGGTTTTCTAACATGGCGGGGATAGGACTTGCCATATCTCTTTAGCTTAGTAATCTCTGCCTTAAACTCAGTGGCACGGTTGAAATACCTGATTCATGCGTGGCTGTTTGGACTTGGGTCCTTCAAGAAACCCTCTGTGTTCAAACTTTAAAAAAAAACGCTTTACAGTAGTCACCAGCCCAACTGCCCATAAATATACTAACAAAGGGAAGGCAAAGGTGGGCTCCAAATGGAACGGGACTTGCGCAAAAACATAGTCCTTTGGGTTCTGATGAAGGGACTTACAGCACTTTTTGTGAATGGGCCCCTTAATTTGCAAAATTTGGATTTTTAAAAAGAGCCCCAGGGACGGCGGATCGTTATGTAGCCGAGAATCAAACCCCTTTCTCAGAACTGAAGTCGTGGCGCAACGACAGTGCAGTGGACTCCGGATTACATGTTCCCGAGTTCGATTCTTGCTGGCGACGCTAATTTTTTCACGACAGTTGTGCTCATCTTTTTTTGCAATGTTGTTATGTTTCTTTCTTGTTGTGTGTTTGTATTTTAGTTTTGTTTTGCGTTTTTTTTTTTTTTTTTTCAAAAACCCTTTGAATCGAGTTATTCCCCCTATTTTCATCCTGCATGCATCAGGTATTACTACCAACACTGTGCTTGTATATAAAAGTTAAGAAAATATTGGAAAAGAAAAACAACAGCTCTTGAAAAAACAGACGGAAAAAAAAGTTTCGTTGATCAATTTCCATTTGTCGTTTTGATTTTCTAATATTTTCTTAACTTTTACATACAAGCACAGTGAAGTAACTGCGTATACAGCACGAAAAGATGTGGAATAATTCGATTCAAACAGTATTAAAAAAATCGGCGCTTCGCGCCGATTTTTGGGGGCTTCGCCCCCAATCCCCCTAGCGCTTCGCGCAGGCTCCGGCGCTACGCGCCGTCATATTGGGGCGGGGGCGCAATATGTTGCGGGTACCCGCACGCGACTTTCTCGCTCCATGTTTCCTATACTTTACAGCATGGGGTTGTACAAGATTATTATTTAAGCATAGTCATATTTCGGTTCAACAATACTGCTGAGATTAGATAACCCAGAAAGATGATGACTTCCAAAATCAACTTAGCTTTACTTTAAGGCATCTGCGATACAAGAGAAAGAAACTATACTTGCAAAGGAAATGTGGCGATCCTAATTATTCAAAAAGGGGACTAAATAAGAAGGTAGTTTACTCTGGATGATGAGATCTGTGACCATAAAAATAATCAGACCGGGATTCAAACCCACAACCTTCAAGTCCAGTGGTTATTTGCGCTTGATAGAATAGATGTCGTGTGAAGCGTATTTCTGGTCTCAACAAAACGCTTTTGCCGGCGAAGCAGTTGTGTGAGTTCCATGTGATGCAGTTGAGCGAGTGTTCGCCAACCACCAGATAACTGATAAGACCATGTCTTCGAGAGTTGGGCGAGTCTATCTTGAGGGGGTGTGGAAACAGATTTCTTCCCTGAAATTTCTGACACTCGCTGGCAGTGGATACCCCTCAGGCATCATGCATGGACTTGCCGCGATTCTCGAGGAGGAGGGAGAACCCTGATTCCCCTTAGCCATACATTTCACTCATCCCAGTTCGGTCAGTGCCCGTCGCCCCCTCTCCATTCAATGCTCACAGCCAATTCTTCCTTCTTGTTCGTGTTAACATTTGATTGAGAACAAGCAGATAGGTTAGGGCCTAACCATTAAGTAGTTTGTGTTTAAATCTAATGATCACGAAGAGTTTGGTCATCTTTAAGTTTATCTCCCATAGTGTCTGTAAAAACTCCAGTTATCTCTTTTAGTACATTTACTCAACTTCTGAAAATAAGTTAGTTCAAGTGCACCACAGAATCTCCATTGTCAACATGGATTTTTGCTATCTCAAAGCAGCCTTATTTTGAGTGATAACGTGTGCGTGTGTTTGTGTGTTAGTGTTCCCTCATCAGTGACTTCGTAATCTTTGAATCTAATTTCACGGTCAAACATCAAAATCTTACCATTGACCGATGGTCCGACAGTTTTTTTTAAAAGTGGTATTTAATTTTACTCTTCTACGAAATTTAAATGTGTGCCATATAGGCAGCTTTCCCCCTTCATTGTGGTAGTTCCAAGCAAGAAAAACACAGCAATTCTTAACCAGGGTTTCAGTGTTTTCTCATTTGGAGCTGCATAATTACGGCTTAAATATCACAATCTTTACTTGTCAAACACTACTATTGGAATCAGAACAGTGAGTACATTTATGATTTTTTTAAAAAAATCAGTGTTAACACTTGAAATTTGGCATGCTGAATTTGCTCCATTTGAATTCATGTAAAATATCGATTAGGTGGAGTGCACCGTGTATTCTTGGTAGTTTGACCTTTTCATGGGTGGAAATAGACCAAATGCAGCTATGCCAGATTGCAGGCGACACCACTGAATACAAACCTCTAAGTGGTGCTCTCAAAAATTGAAGTTTTACCTGTCTACCCCACCCCCCTCTCCCATAACTACCCTTATTTGGTTTTTCTTGGACGAATCAATGCTGCCATTCTATGTGTCTGTCTTAGGAGCATATTTTCTCCAAGTTTCATGAAAATCCTCACGGTGGTGGTCTCGGAAACGGGTATTTTTCCCCATTTCCCCCACCCCCCCTCCCGTAACTACCCTTATTTGAGTTTTTTTGGACTAATGGTTGGTGCCATTCAATTTGTCAGTTTTTGGAGTATATTTTCTCCAAGTTTCAAGAAAATCCTCACCATAGTGCTCTCGGAAATGGGTATTTTACCCCATTTCCCCCACCCCCTCTCCCATAACTACCCTTATTAGGGTTTTCTCGAAAAAACGAATAATGCCATTCGATTTGTCTCTTTTAGGAGCATATTTTCACCAAGTTTGAAGGAAATCCTTAGAGCCATTTTTTTGAAATTCCATTTTTTTGCCATTTTTGGCCTATTTTTGGGGTTAAACCCCCTTAATTTTAACTTTGGACAAAATCCGAAAAAGCTCCTCTTGGAAAGTAGAAAACAATTCTTCTTGTCAAATTTGAATGCAAACAGGTGAATAGTTGAGGAAATATCATCCGTGACGGACGGACACACAGACAGACAGACGGACGGACATTTTTTGGGATATGGTTTTTTTGGGGTTTCCCGGGGTCATCAAATGCCAAGAAATGGAGCTAACTCAATTTTCAAATTTTTCATGATTACAATACTTTCTCTACCCTATGGGGAGTGAGAAAGTAAAAAAGAAAAAGCAAAACAAAACCAAACTACGAACAAGCAACAAGAAAGAAACATAAAAACATGGCAATGAAAGATGAGCTCGACTGTCGTGAAAAATTAACTCCGCCAGCAGGAATAGAACTCGGGATCTTGCAATCCGGAGTCCACTACACTGTCGTTGCGCCACGACTTCAGTTGTGAGCGAGGGATTGATTCTCGGCTACATAACTATCCGCCGTCCCTGGGGCTCATTTTAAAATCAACATTTTGCAAATTCAGGGGCCCATTCACAAAAAGTGGTGTAAGTCCCTTCATCAGGACCCCAAGGACTATGTTTTCGCGCAAGTCCCGTTCCATTTGGAGCGGGCCCACCTTTGCCTTCCCCTTGTTAGCATCAAGTTTTGCTCAGCAATCAGTCAGGGAGGAAGATTTCCGCTGACTTGAAGCGCAAGAATTTTTTAGTGGAAGTATTAGGGATTCTTTCATCTCTATGATCAACAGAGAATGACAACATTAACTTGAAAATTCGTGAGCACAACCTACAATTATTCAAAGAAAGTGAGAGGGACTGGTGTATCACTAGCAGAGTTGGGCAAACGGGCGCGGGGGTCAGTGGCGTTGCGTGCAATTTGGCAACAATGTATTCTATCCATTTAAACTCATGTAAAAGATCGAATTCAGGGGGTGCACAGTGCACAAGGAAAATTCGATATTTTTTAAAGAGTTTAAATGGAGCAGTTGCATTGTTGCCAGATGGCACGCGACGCCTCTGGCGGGGGTGGCAATTGATTACACGATTACCGAGTAATCGTTATCGCCTTTCTTTTGGAGTGTGATTTTATGGTAATCAGGGTTGGTTCTATACAAGGCACCTATCATATTAGTTGCAGAGGAATAAGATCTAATCGAATAAAAGACCCTGAAGTTTACTATTTACGTATACTCGTATCTCTTAAGAATAGGTACATTTAATTACCATCCAAATGTTTGACAATTGTGGAATCGATTACGTTCCTATTTGCCCGACTCTGATCACTAGGCCATCCTGGAAATGCACTGATTCCATGGAAGATTGATGAAAGTCTTCAAACTCAATGAAACTTTAAAACTTATAGGGCCTTGAGGCAACCAGGATTTTGCCAAACATAACATAGATTCAGCTTCAGTGTACACAAATCATAATGGGCAACAAATTTGAACCTTGAAAGTATATGTTATGAATTCAAGTGTGCAAGCTTGAGTTGATACTCCTGGCAGAACATGCAAGAAAAATGAACAATGTGATAAAGATGTCGTTAGAACATATAAGCGGTCATGGTCTGCTTTCAGAAATGTAAATAACCCGGAGAAATGGTAGGGAAATATTTATTTTCACGCTCTTTATTTCTCAGCAAAAAGGGCTTTTGAGAACAAACCAAAGTATGGTCCGAAATCTAGGCATTTTTATAGCTTTCAAAGGAGACCAAGTTAATTTAAATCAGACACGGATTTATATTTTTTTTAATTTTATTGAAAGTTGCAAGTTCCCGTATCATGGATTCACTTTGGTTGTAGACGATAGACCGCTGCATCATAAAATAAATATTATTACGTAAGTATTACGAAAAAATAGACCTGTTTAGTTATAATATCACGATCAAAATTGGATCCTAACAGATGCTCTATCTCGCTCACTCTCGTGGATTTACCCATAAGAAATCAGAACCAAATTTTTGAAAGCAAATTCTTCCTCGATAACAACCAGTTTTCTCAAATTTTATTGCACCATGAGATTCCACGTACCTTAAAGTGTCTTTTCGCTCCGACATAAATTCTGAAAGATCAAAAGAGGATTTACAATCACTTTTTTTCCCTTTCCTTACTCACGGTCTCCTATGAACGTATCACCGCCATAACACTCAATCATCCTAACCTCTTTTCGTATCGAAGCTTGTTCGAGGTATAACACTTGATGTGGTGGTGCCGATTCACCTGTATTCTAGAATTCAGTGTCCATAAGAAACTGTGAGTGAGACAAGGACAAAACATAGGACTTTCTTCGGTATAACTGTGGTTGTAAATTAATGTGTGATGTTTCGAAAATATTGTTGTAACGTGCTTATATTTTAAGGTACGTGGAATCTAATGGTGTAGTAAAATCTGAGAGACCTTGTTGTTTACGAGCACAAAGAACCTTATTCAAAATGAGCCATTTTGGCCCTGAGGAATTTGTTTTGGATTATTCTTCCAATGGATAGAGCATCATTTCGCGGTTCTAAAACTGGGTTTGTTTTTGTCTTAGCCCCTCTAGGAGCGGCGGGGGAGGGGGGCAAAGCTGAAACATATTTTCGTCAATAACTTTTCACCAAATTAAGCTACGTCTCTCAACTTTAAACCAAAATGTTCAGCGTAAAAAGAGCTTTCTTTTGATGTATATGATAGTGCATTTATCTCAATTTTCAAGGTAAAAATTGCAATTTTTGTTTTTTACAAACCCAAAATTTTTAAAATTTGCAATTTTTAAAGATGAATACCATCTTCGATTTTTTTCAAAAACTATCCAAAAGAAAGCCCTTTTTTTGTTCTTTCAAATGGCGCAAAGTTCATTTGTCGGCAATGAATACTCTCGGAGATATGATCGGTCAAAGTTGGCAAGGTCGCGAAAATTCTTGAAAGTTGCGCGCTCCAAGGGTTCGTATTTTGCGCCTCCTTCCGTACAGTCACGAAAGTTGAAAGTCAAGAGCTTATGCAAGTTGTCAGAATGACTTCTGCGCAAGGGGGGTGGGTATTTTGGGTGGCGTAGGGGCATAATTATCGACGGAAATTGGTATGCAGTGTTGCCAAATGTTGTCGAAACTAACATACGTTATGTGAAGGACAAGGAATACATTTAAAAAGTTGGATGGAATAGTCGGAATTTATGTTCTGAAAGGCAAACACAGCTGAAAATATGGTTAGTGGTAAACTGACGGATGAGAGATTTTGTAAGTACTATGTATTTCTTGCCTGACAGCCGCCTTGCACAAGCAGCTTCGAAAGTCATCGGCTCCGCTTATCTCTGCTAACTCACCTACAAATGGGATGACATCTGATAAAAGTACTATCTTTAACACACAGATAATGCACCGAATTGATACCGATGACATATATTCCGACTATTCCATCCAACTTTATTCATGTATTCCTAAAACTTAATTTATGTATTCCTACACATAACGTATGTTAGCTTCGACAACATTTGGCAACGCTGCATACCGATTTCCGTCGATAATTATGCCCCTACGCCACCCAAAATACCCACCCCCCCTTTCGCAGAAGTCATTCTGACAACTTGCATAAGCTCTTGACTTTCAACTTTCGTGACTGTACGGAAGGAGGCGCAAAATACGAACCCTTGGAGCGCGCAACTTTCAAGAATTTTCGCGACCTTGCCAACTTTGACCGATCATATCTCCGAGAGTATTCATTGCCGACAAATGAACTTTGCGCCATTTGAAAGAACAAAGAAAGGGCTTTCTTTTGGATAGTTTTGAAAAAAATCGAAGATGGTATTCATCTTTAAAAATTGCAAATTTTAAAAATTTTGGGTTTGTAAAAAACAAAAAATTGCAATTTTTACCTTGAAAATTGAGATAAATGCACTATCATATACATCAAAAGAAAGCTCTTTTTACGCTGAACATTTTGGTTTAAAGTTGAGAGACGTAGCTTAATTTGGTGAAAAGTTATTGACGAAAATATGTTTCAGCTTTGACCCCCTCCCCCGCCGCTCCTAGAGGGGCTAAGACAAAAACAAACCCAGTTTTAGAACCGCGAAATGATGCTCTATCCATTGGAAGAATAATCCAAAACAAATTCCTCAGGGCCAAAATGGCTCATTTTGAATAAGGTTCTTTGCATTCGAAAATTTGGATCCTGTTTCTTATGAGAAAACTCACGAGAGCGAGTGAGATAGAGCGTTTGTTTGGATCCAATTTTTTTGTGACGTCATACTAAACAGGTCTATATTTATTCTGTGGCTGCATAGAATCAAAATCATTCATAGAATGCGCTGTGGGCATGGACGAAGAGTAGTTCCGCAAACTGCTGCTAAGCCCCCCGGGGTCTGGACTAACCTGACTAACCTTAAGTCCCTATTACAGGGTGGCCCAAAAGTCCCCGGGACCCCCCTATAACTTTTGAACGGCTGCAGATTACAGAACCAAACTTGGGGATGTTTATAACTTAAAAGGAACTACCTTTTGAGGGGGTCAAAATTTTGGGGTCCCCCTTAAAGGGAGGTAACCGACCCCCTACTCAAAATTGTCAAATAGCACCGGCCCTCTATCTTGTGATACATCATTTGAAAGGGCATGACATTCTAAGATTTTTGCCACAAACTGAAGGTCGATATCGTTTTTCATTTTCGATTTATCGAAGGTCAAAGTTCGATGTGGACCTATTTTCAAAAAATCATCACTCCATTTGAGACACCGTAATTTTAAAAAACAAGGAGTCTAAAATTCTCCAATAAGCATGAAGCACGTCCTTTTCAGAAAAAATACGGCTTTGACACACATTCAGTTAAAGTTAGGATTTAGCGCCCCCGAAAATTTTTAACGTTTAGGCCCCTCAGGGGTACCTATCTCAAAAACTCTGTGAGACGGCCTCTATCGTGTGATACATCGATCGGAAGGGCATTAAAAACTAGCGCAAATTAGAGGCCGTTGTCGTTTTTCATATTCGAGATATCGAATTTTGTAAATTGAACTTTGACATTCGAGCTTGCGAGGAAGCATTGAACTGATTTCAGTGAAAAACACAGAGGATATCCCACCAAAAAACGCCTGGAGGCGTGCTATGGTGAACGAAAAATCAGCGTGTATCATCTCGTTTGTATGAATGGTCAACGTCTTCTTCACCCCAAAAACGATTTCGGAATATTTTTTATCTCATGATATCGCATCTCAAAAACTCGACTTCTTTCCGATTCATGATCTACTGGTACAGTGAAATCAGCAACGAAAAGTCCTTTGACTCTCTTCGTCCTCTCTCTCTCTCTAACAAATAAAATGGGTGATAAAATCGCCTTCAATTCGCCGGCTTTTCTTTTCCATGCACACCCGTTTTTTTGAGGCGACTGTTACGGCCAAGGTGTGGCCTGATGGAAAAAACCTCACCTTGAAGACTTATAGGTGTTCTAAGGTATGAACGCCCTTCGGTTAAGCCTCTAACAGTGAGGTTAAAATTGCATCAGGACGCACGGTTCTTAAGATATGGAGGTCTCGAGAACAAGAACTAGAGCAATTGGCGCTTGGTGGCGCAGGAAAATCCCCAAGAGTATGACTCCTAGGGCTACTCTGGGCTTGGCTAAATGGCACAAATGATTGGGCCTTGGTGAGCACCGATGTGACTTTGGTGAGTCGATATCAAACGTTTAGACTTTGGTGGCGGCTGATCTCTGTCGTTTGGTGGCGACAGTGACTTGAATTGAAAATCAAGGAAGCTCTTGGTGACGCGGGGACGGCTTGGTAACAGGGTAGGTGCTTGGTGACGCGGGTTGGCTCAGAAACTGCGCGGTTTGGGAGTCGTTTGGAGGTTAGCTGGCCTCGGAGATTTGGTGGTCTCGATAGAAAGAAAGATGGAGGTATGGTGGCCTTGTCTGAAATAGAGGTTAGCCTCAGGTGAAGAGCAAAGAACTTACCGTGAATAGACCGTTGGTGGGCTGCACGTATAAGAAAGCTGTAACTGGAGTCGCAGCCTCTTATACAGGGTGTCCCAGACCCAGAGACAACATATAATAGAGACCACGCACTATCCTTGCGCGCGGTGGCTGACTTTTTTTTCGGAGCTCAACAGAAATTAACATAGGGAGCATGAAGGAGCACCATCCAACATGGACCATATGTTGACTGATGAAATTTCGGTGCTTCGGATTGAAACGCTTTTTTTTTCTATTAGCGATAGGGGGGTAGCTCCACCAGACACTTTTGGTAAAAGTGACAAAACTAACTCACAACTTGGTATAACTCAAAATGGTAGAAACAGATTAAATAAATTGAAATAACGATTCGGTAATTATAGAATACACACTTATTATATTGGCCAAACATTCGATAAAAAAACAATAACAACAAACAACGCAAAACAACGCAAGCTCCCGGCCGGCGAGCCCCCGGGCCACGAAAACCCAAATAAAAACAATAAAAACCAAAACGCGAATCCCTCGCGGAGCCCTCACACGCGACTGACTTCAGAAAATTTCGAAGATTCGCATGAGGCTTCATTTCAGCCTCTCTCACCCCGCGCGTACATGCCCATCACGACCAATCAGATTTTTACACGGAAACTGATTTTCCGAGTGGACAATATGCACACGGGACGCGAGATGCTGAATCTCACCCTGATGCCACACTTTCTCCCTGTCGCCAGACAGCACGGCTATCGCCATACACATGTATTTGAGAAGCCGCGCCATCTGTCAACGTGGAGTGTGCTCACCTCCCAGCGAATTTTCGCTGAGCTGTTGTCCAGACAAGAGCTACAAGTATCACGTCATAAGCCTGTGATACTTGTCTTTCCTGTGTAGAGAAAAGCCCAGTTTTCTGAAGAATAAAATTATTCGGGACCACTGATATCTCCGAAACCCTTCATCGACCAAAATTCACGGAATGGGTGACGTGCCTGCATGTGAAACACACAGGCACGTTACATCCCTCCTTGTCAATTAGATGCGCCCTCGCATCTTTAAATCCCTTCATAAACGAAAGCAGCGAGTTCTCAGAGAATTTTAGTCGATGAAAGGTCACGGAGAGTTCAGTGGCCCATGGTGCTACTCAGCTGATCGTAGATGAGAATAGTATCGACCGAGTTCTCCGCGAGGGAAACTCGATACGTAATATGTAAACAGTGAGCTCTCGATCAAGCGGAAAATGCTGATCTTTGTAAGACAGAAAGGTGAATATAACTCAATGAATGATGTTCTTAGAGCAGGGTTGTAAAATTTATCCGGTTTATGAAAATCAAATTAGAAAATAAGACTATAAGTGATTGAGAGTTAAAATTTTAAATGACGAATGAAGATAATGAGCTGGAAGGAACTGCGAATAGTTTTTTTCCTTTTTTTTTTTTTTTTTACTAAGCCAAGATTGCGTAAGAATACTGTGCGAAACTTTAATTGGAACGGGAGTCATCTGACAACCCTGCACTGAAATGAGATAGGATTTGTCACTCGGGACTTGAGATTCGTTTGCGCTGTATACGATCGTTTGTCGTGGGATTCTACGGACTAAATTATGAATACAAACTAAAAAGAAAGGGTGGCAGAAAAATGAACATGATAAGAATGGTGAAAGGCAAAACGAAGCCCTTGAAATACTTGGGAGGCAGTTTTGAGCAACTTGACTATAACATTATTGAAAGTATGTAAAACAATTAATGTTTGCATACTTATTATTTGGAATTAAATGACCCAGTGCTTCTGCCCAGTTTTTGGGTTTTAAGTTAACTTAACGAGTTATTTTAAAACAGCACATTTAAAAATTAACTTAAAAAATAAACAGCATGAAATTGAATAATACTCAGAAAACTTTTTGGCACATTTGTATCATTTTCATTTGAATCTTCTCTGATTGTTGGATTCTTGGTGTTAAACATCATGATCTTGAATTCAATAAATTCAAGACTCTTTACAACGTATTGAGCTTGATGGTAAATACCGAATTTACAGCCACATTTTGAGAAATGTCGAATAATACTCGATATAGTAATAATTGGTTGTAAAGTTTGATCGTATGTTCGTAGAATTAAAATTTGATTTTGTTTGAATTCGCTTCGTACTTTCAGAAATTGTTATTGGTAGATTTTACCGAGTGTTTTATCGTGAAAAACGGAATGTCGCTATGTTGGTATCCCTGATAAAGAGAGATGGTAGTTCTTGAGAAGATAACTGTCACATAAATTAATAATGAAAACAGTGAAACGGCAAAATAACATTAACTGAGGCTTAAAACAATGAAAGTTTCTAAAACTTGGCAATTTTTTTTTTTTTTTAATCAAAATTTGGCTACAAAATTGCTGATAAACTGGTCCCTCCCCCTCCCTTTTTCAACAGCCGCCCCTGGCTGTTTTATTCCATAAGAAGTGTAATAAAATGCACAGGAAGATTTATGATTGAACTAATTTAAGAAAGGAAACTGTTAAATTAGGAAATGATTAGTAGAGAGACAGACTCATCAACGTTCATTTTTAGTCAAATTACCAAATCTGGAAACGTCGATCACCCTTGTCTCACGGCAACGTTACGGATAATGCTGATACTCCATGACATTGAGCGGTAGGCTGGTGTTTTTTTTTTTTTTTTTACCAACTGCAACAATGCCTCGTTGCCAGGTTGAACACTTTTTTTTTTTTTTTTTTTTTTGGAAATAATTGATAAAAATTTGAGAGTTAAAGTGATAGAAATTTTAATCTAGTTATCGCGATTCACTTGAAAGATCCCTTTTAGTGAACATTACTTAAAAGAATGGTTGAACTTAGACGGGGTGTCTGTGAATTCTGAGTGAGATGGGAAAAAAAAATCAAAAGTTATCACCTCCCTTTTAAAAGAAAATTTAAAATCAGGTCGGCAAATGAACGCACGAGTCTCTTAGAAAGAAAAATTAAACTTAAAACTTAAAAGAACCTATGTTAGAAAATCTGTTAAAAAAAAAATAAAAACAAAAACAAAAACAAAAGAACCTTGTTACTATGACATTAATGGAATCCGAAGAGAAAAAAAGACGTTTGTAAAAATAAAAATTAACCTTCTTCTCGGGTAAAACTTTCAAATTCAATGGAACTCATTCAGGTGTTGAGGTAAAATATACATATTAAAATTCATTCCAGAAGTGAGCCTACAAAAATACAAGAGTAATTGCATATATTTTCTTTCTTTTTTTTTTTTTAACTCTGTGCGCTTTCTCTTGAGTAATTTAAATGATTTAGTCCATACTGCTTCAGTGTTGACCCCGTACCCTCTGAATTGCCACTGTCCAAAATACCTTTAAAAAAATCTACTAAAAGCCACGGCTAGTTAAAGCAACGGCTTCTAAGCTTTACGTATAGCGATCTGGATCCTGGAAAGCTCTACGATGATATCATCTAAGAGAGTACACTGGAAAATGGCAAGAGACTAAAGGGCAACAGCAACTTAGTGAAATCTGCTTGATTTTAAAACCAAGGAAAAACACGCTCTAAAAAGTGCGTAAAAAATGTAGTGTACTCTGTTGACTCACTGGAATGAGTTTAGTTTCAAATTAGCTTAAATTTTGTAAGTTTGTCCATGAATTATACCTTTACCCCTTTTTTTTCAGCACGCAATTACCTATTAGATAGAGAAAAGATATCTTTGACTCACGTGAGTGTTTTATGAAGACCTATGCTGCGTGGAAACTTAAACTGAAGTTAACTTAAACTTACTTAATTCCTTACTTTTCTAATTTCTTAAATCTATGGAAGCAATAAGAGATTTTAAGTCCTTCCAATATTACTCGGCATTCTAATAATTCAGGTAAGATTTCAACCGGCGAGAAGCAATTTCGTCCGAAAAATTTTGTAGAAAAAAATGTCAAAATTTGATTTTAAGCTGTTCCATGATATTACAGTTGAAAATGTGAAAAGTTGAAATTGGTTGAGCAGGGTAGAAAGCAGTGATTGAGCAGCGTAGAAATATGTGACACCTCATGGTGCATTAACGGTATTTTAGATGCGTGCATTTCCATCGGAAGTGTTGATTTTCATTATAGTTTCAGTCTCTAGATTTCTGAAGGATGAGCCGCGAAAAATGGGGACCGTTAACGATAGGTAACGAGATAAACAAAACACTAACACTATCTCCGAGATCTATTTATGAGAAACACTATTATTTTATTATTTACTTACACTAAAACACACTTTTATTTTTAGGCGAAAAAAATAGAGCATCAAAATTAAGACGGAAAATTTTGTATTGAATCTAAAGATCACTGGAAAGAAAAAAACGGACAAAATGAAACTTTTTGTTTCTTTTAAAAGGCATCATTATTTTATCGAAAATATATGAGATTGATGCGAGAATTTAATTTTGAAGAGAAACTGATTCAAACTCGGGAAGCACAATTTTAAGACATAATCTGCCCATTCATAAAAAAAAAAAACACTGCGCACGTTCACTGGATAAAGGTCGAAATTATTTCAAATATCAGGTGGGTCCAATTTCTTCTTATTTATTTTTTTTTTTTTTCGAGAAGCAGGAAGCATCAAACGCATTATTTTATTCTGGTGGCGCATCACAATATTTTCCGTCTTCCAAATATGCTTCATAAATGCCGGAATTAAACGTTTACTAAAGTGTTTCCGTTGATGTTTGAACTTACACTTGCGTGTTATCTGGTATCGCTGCAATTTAGGTTTTTCGTAAACACATGAGAACGGTTCGGTAAAACTAGCAATTTTTCTAAAAGAAAGTGGTGGTTGAACAATAGCAGTAACTTCAGTTTTGACATCAAATTGGACAACTGATGTAAGCTTCGGCAGAAATGAATTTCTGGAGTCAATTTGAGATATTTTCAGCAAGCAACGATGAGACGACTCGGGCAACCAATTTTTAAAAAATCTAGTGTTTTCAATCGAGAGGAAATTTTTTTGAAAGAAAAGGTGCATACTTTTGGAATTCAAAATCGGGCTGATACTTTTGATTTCCTTAGATGAATCAGTCAAGAAGCATGGTCTAGTCAGTTGAGAGAACGAAAAACGTTTGCAAATTTTGAAAATCCTCGCATTGAAGTGGCCAGAAGTATCAGCTGATGGTATCTGATCGAGTGATAAGTGATGGAAATTAGCTCTCTGATAATTTGCGACACAGATAGAATTCTCAGCATCGGGATACTTTTTTGATTTTTCGAAACAAACGGGATGCTCGTTCCAGCAAAGTTCTACAGTTGATAGGTCTGGAAAAGCAAAGGCACAATTTTCTCGCTTGACTTGTTTAATTTCAGCCTTGATTGAAAGCATTTGATTGACTGTGGCAGGAAGCAGAAACTCTCCCTCCTTGTCAATTTTGTCATAAACTCCTACTTTTGCTAACTCTCCTAGAATTTTTTTCGACGTTGATGTTATTTCAGAATCAGTCTTAGCAACTTTTAGTTCACTTTCCGAAATTAAGGCGGGAACCTTAGTGCAGTCTGAAGTGCGGTGATTAAAACTACCACAGATTTGACAGGCAAATTTTTGGAAATCCGGACAATCAAGGGCCGTGTGTCCGAAAATCTGGCAAAATTGGCAAGTATGATCAGGACACTCTGGAGCAAAATGCCCGAAACCAAAGCACAGTTGACATGGTTCCTCGATCTTATTTTCTTCCGCCATTGAAAATTTTGGTGTTTGATGATTTGTCACAGTGACTACCGCATGACCTAGCTCGTCAAACGTGGCATTAGGGCACAATGCCTTGATGTCTGAGGCAAAGTGAGAATGGAGACCTTCAATGAGCCATTTCACAAGTTCGGTACTACGAATGTTTTCTCTACAGTTTTCCGACAAAATGGATAGTTTCCGGTGAAAATAATCATTGCATATTTCATCAAAATGTTGGTGACAGGCAAAAAATTGGAGGAGAAGAGAATTTGGATGAAAACATTCCAGAAATTTTTGCCTTACATTTATCCAACATGAATTTTCTATCCAAACTTTATTTACTTGGTACCAGGATAGTGCAGGTCCTCCCAAATGAAGAGACAATTTATGTACAGTGTATTTATCATTCCAGTAATATTTACTTGCAGCGAGCTCCAAGGAGAAAATAAAGTCATCGGTAAAATCTCTCTCTCCGCAGAATAATGAGTTATCGATGTTATACGCATAAAACCTGCCAGGAGGTTCGGCTTCAAATTGAAGAGCGTCCCTCCATCGCTCTTCGGAATCATGATAGAAATTAGACATTGTCTAATTGTTGATCAGTTGATCATTTTCTTTACTTTTCTAGAGTCCCGGAACGTCGCTAGATAATCCATCGACCCTCGAACGAAACCGATCTCGACACAGGTAAACGCACATGAAAACTCAACCCTCAAAACTGGGGGTTTTTTTTTTTGTTTTAAACGAGAAAAAACGACAACTATGAGCATCAAAGCAGCATACAATTTTTAAGAAAAATTTAAACGAGTAAACCACAAACAAATATAAAATAAACTGTCCAAAAAATTACGAAACGATAAACTTCGAATTTATCATACACAACTGCAATCACAAAGGAAATAAAAAACGTAAAAACGACAAAAAAATTAAAAACTTCAAAACGAAAACACGGAAAAACCACGAAAATCTACGAAAACTTCGAAACACATCCAATTCAGAAATTAAAAAAAAAATGACGCTTGGCGCGAGAGGGCGAGGTCGTTTTCGGGTAAAACGTTACGTTAATTACCCGTTGGGGCCTGCACCATTTGAAACGCTTGTTTTTTCTATTAGCGATAGGGGGGTAGCTCCACCAGACACTTTTTGGTAAAAGTGACAAAACTAACTCACAACTTGGTATAACTCAAAATGGTAGAAACAGATTAAATAAATTGAAATAACGATTCGGTAATTATAGAATACACACTTATTATATTGGCCAAACATTCGATAAAACAACAATAACAACAAACAACGCAAAACAACGCAAGCTCCCGGCCGGCGAGCCCCGGCCACGAAAACCCAAATAAAAACAATAAAAACCAAAACGCGAATCCCTCGCGGAGCCCTCACACGCGACTGACTTCAGAAAATTTCGAAGATTCGCATGAGGCTTCATTTCAGCCTCTCTCACCCCGCGCGTACATGCCCATCACGACCAATCAGATTTTTACACGGAAACTGATTTTCCGAGTGGACAATATGCACACGGGACGCGAGATGCTGAATCTCACCCTGATGCCACACTTTCTCCCTGTCGCCAGACAGCACAGCTATCGCCATACACATGTATTTGAGAAGCCGCGCCATCTGTCAACGTGGAGTGTGCTCACCTCCCAGCGAATTTTCGCTGAGCTGTTGTCCAGACAAGAGCTACAAGTATCACGTCATAAGCCTGTGATACTTGTCTTTCCTGTGTAGAGAAAAGCCCAGTTTTCTGAAGAATAAAATTATTCGGGACCACTGATATCTCCGAAACCCTTCATCGACCAAAATTCACGGAATGGGTGACGTGCCTGCATGTGAAACACACAGGCACGTTACAGGATTCACTAGGCAAAAATATCAACGAAGTTACTCATCAGTCAACGTATGGGCCTTGTTTTTCGGTGTTCTGTTGAGACCCCGAAAAAAAAGGTTGCCACCGCGCGCAAACATGACAAGATAGATAGTGTGTGGTCTCTATTATACAGATTGTAAAAAAAAAAGGGAAAAAAAAAGGAGAAGCTCCGAATAACTCGAGTTTGGGTTCGAATTTCAAAAAACGCTGAAACACGGGTTTCATTATTTTGAGGGGACATCTTTTAGGGGGGTTGCCAAAGTCCAGCCCCCCTCCTGGGGGCGGATCCGGGGGTCACCGTCCCCTAAATCACATTTCTCAAATGGAGACCCCTAATTTTATTACATACCTTTAAAGAACATCAAATTCTAAGCATTTTGGCGCAAACCGCAGGTCGATATCGTTTTTAGTGTTCGAGATATCAAAAGTCAAAGTTCGATTTTGTTGACCCATTTTCAAAAATTCATAACTCCCAATCGGCGAGAAAGTTTCTGACTTTCGAAAAAAATAAGAAAAAACGACGCACTAGGCACCCTTTTCATTACATATAATCA
Source organism: Trialeurodes vaporariorum (assembly GCA_011764245.1). Lineage (NCBI taxonomy): Eukaryota > Metazoa > Arthropoda > Insecta > Hemiptera > Aleyrodidae > Trialeurodes > Trialeurodes vaporariorum. The sequence continues at coordinate 35,019,263 of VMOF01000111.1, read as the reverse complement.
CAGATAGCCAAAAAGTAAAATCACTCAAAATGAAACAGCTTATACCGCATTAACAACAACGGCACGGCAGCAATCAAGATGAATCGTTTGGTCGATATTGAGATCCCAGAATTCTCAACATCCACCGCACCGGTTCCTTTCATTTCCGCGACCTGTTTGAATCGTCCAGCTCGCTTCGCTCGCTCCCGGTTTTTTTTATAATCAAACTTGGGGTTGTCTGCACTAGGAAAAGGGTTTTTTTTTAGGGGGAACGACAGTTTTTTTCCATTTTTTTTGAGTGGATCACAATCGGGGTTCGTCGCAATCACATAGACAGAACCTCAAAATTGAGCGGTCCTGTTATCGAACTCACGAACTACATCGTCTACAGTATCAAAGCATTTTATGAATGTTTAAAAAAAAAAAAAAAAAAAAAATGTCCAAGGCAGGACTCGAACCCACAATAGAATCGTCTCGGGGTAAGCTTTCTACCAGCAGGCCACATCGGTGTACTAAAAGTGGCGTGTAATATTTTTATATCTATATATATAATTTCCAAGCTTAATGGAAATTCCCGTCGATCCTTTGGACCGTTCCGGACAAGTGCGGTATCGATCGATGCGGCTCAGTACCAGGATTGTGGGAAAAATACCAGCGGTGCTGTTCAGAGCCATCTTCTCTCTCGAAAATCCAAAAAACTATGAATACTATAGGCGTAATGAGTGGGAGGGAGACAGTCGCTGTACCTCTGTAATGTGCGCGAGAGAGAGGTATACCATTTGTTTTTAAGCCCTGGTCAGTCACCTAGCGACGCTAAATTTTTTTACGTCGACAGCTGATATTTTGCTTTTTGGGTGCATCGACACTATATGTACGTAGAGAGGTGACTCCGTGGACTGTAGATCTGTAGGCATGATCTTCATTTTTAAGGTTATTTTTTTTACCCTTGATCCAAGGTTATAGATTAAAGAGGTATGCTCATCTGACTTCGCGCCACAAAGTCAGTAGCGCGCAATTCAAAATCCAAATCCAAGATGGCCGGAAAAAGCAGAAAACATTGTATACTCTTTCCAGAAAACATTGGGCTTCGCTCTCCACAAAAGCAGAAAATAGTCCGATGTTTTCGGGAAATATTATACAATGTTTACAATGTAGGTCGACAGCTGATATTTTGCTTTTTGGGTGCATCGACACTATATGTACGTAGAGAGGTGACTCCGTGGACTGTAGATCTGTAGGCATGATCTTCATTTTTAAGGTTATTTTTTTTACCCTTGATCCAAGGTTATAGATGAATGATGCGTTTTTTTATTCTCCGGAATCCGCACCGGTGCAATAACCCGGAGTTTTCGGAGCTGCTCCGAAGCTGTCTGGTGCAGCACCGGTCACGTGTTGAAGCTCCGGAGCTCCAGCTCCGGTGCATCGGTCTTTAACTCCGATACACTGGAGCTTGCACCGGAGCAGCTCCGGGCGCATCGCACCGCTAATAAAACAACACTTCGGTGCGCACCGGTGCTGGAGCCCCGGAATAAAAAAACACTCCGGAGCACTGGAGCTGCACCGGTGCGCGCTCCGGAGAATAAAAAAACGCATCAGAAAGAGGTATGCTCATCTGACTTCGCGCCACAAAGTCAGTAGCGCGCAATTCAAAATCCAAATCCAAGATGGCCGGAAAAAGCAGAAAACATTGTATACTCTTTCCAGAAAACATTGGGCTTCGCTCTCCACAAAAGCAGAAAATAGTCCGATGTTTTCGGGAAAGATTATACAATGTTTTCTGCTTTTTCCGGCCATTTTGGATCTGAATTTTGAACTGCGCGCTACTGACTTCGTGGCGCGAAGTCAGATGAGCATACCTCTTTAATCTATAACCTTGCCCTTGATCATTACTTGATATGCGTTTGTTGATACTCTCAGCTGATGCTTGTGATTTTGTGCGGTGTAGGCAGGTCTGTGATATTTATGTCGATGTCTCGATGATGAGTTTTTAATATTTTTTACAGAGACAAATAAAGAGCTCCAGCACCAGAGACAAATGAGACCCTGCACAAAGCATGCGACAGGTGTCCACTTTTCTGGCTCAATTTTTGTCGGAACTCATCGAAACAACAGCCAACATTCGCCTATTGTTGACTGATGAGCGCGTAGTTTGCATTCGCCAAGCAAAACCTGTTTCCGTTTCCGGACCGCGGACCAATCACAGCCTTTTGTTGAGCTCACCATTCAACATTAGGCGAATGTTGATTGTTGAGGCCGATGAATCCCGACAAAAGGTAGTTCAGGAAAACAGGACACCGCGCGCAACCACGGGAAAAATAGGGAATGCACGGTCTCTATTGGTCTCTGCCCAGCACACCGTATGCTTTCCGTCTTAAAAAGTGAAGCAAGTTTAGCGGTCACAGTTTTGTTCGGGAGTCACCGGCTGCAACGATAAACAGTCGAAAACTGTTGAACTGTTGTTATAGTTAAATTATTAACAAAAACAGGTAACAATGGCCGCGAAGCGGCCACCAGCCTCTATTTATATAAATCTCAAATAAACTAACTGACTGATTCACCCATGATCAACGTACCTCGTTAACGGTGGGGGTTACGGGTCTGATACTTTCCATATCGAAGGATGTTATATGAATAGGTGCAATAAGAAGGGAATTTTTTCTGCGCGTTATTTCGGAGATATCGCGGTCTAAAGGGGTCGTTTTTCCCATAAGGACAATGGGTGCGAGAGAAAGTGCGAGTGCGACACACGATCTCCGTTGCCGGAGCTGCAAGACGCAAGTGACTATAGGATTCGTCCGTATGCGGTTTCTGTGTTTGAATTTAGAATAACAGTGCCGCAATGGTGCAACGCGTATAGCAACCATTGAGTTGCTAAGGCCGTGGTTCGTTTTGAATTGTCAGCTGTTGAAGGGTTACGTAGTTATTAATATAGCGATATTTGCGTGGAGATGGAGAGCTGGAATCTATATAATATGCAAAGCCCGCAAGTGAAAGATTTTTTTGAAAAAAAATGGTGGACACAAAAATAAAAGAAAACAAGCGGTTGTTTCAAACCAATTCGTGTTAGAATACATTGTTAAATCCCCCCGTTTACCTTGAAGCGCAATGTCTTTGATAGACGTACCCGCAAGAATTCTATGATATGGAGGGGGCACCACGATTTTTGGGTAGGGGGGAAGGGGGTCTCATCCAAAGGAATGCAGATTAATTCAAACAGCACAGCAGATTTTTATCTAAACTCGTTCAATAGTTAGCCGATTGGGGGGGGGGCACCCTAATTTTTGGGTAGGGGGGAAGGGGGACTACAAACAAACGAAAAATAATTCGAAATAATGAATATTGGCCAAAACTGTAACTTTTATCTCAACTCGTTCAAAAGTTAGACTAATATGAGGCACGGAGGTGGCGGGTGGGGGTTGAACTCCCCCAAAAAGTTGTCATCCAAAAAATGAAGATTATTAATCCGAACAGCAGCTTTTTATCTCAACTCGGTCAAAAGTTAGATGGTGGGGCACGTTGGGGGGGGGGGATAGAACTATAAAATAAAACCGCCGGTATAATGAATATTGGTCAAAACTGCAACTTTTTATCTCAACGCGTTCAAAAGTAAGACGGGGGTGGGGCACGGGGGAATGGGGGGGGGGGGGTGTTGGACTCCCCCAAAATAATTGTCATCGAAAATTATAAAGATGAATCCAAACAGCAACTTTACAACTTTTACAACTCGTTCAAAAGTTAGGCTTGGGGGGAGGGGGTCGGCACGCCCCTTTTTGGGAGGGGGAGGGGGGATAGGACTAAAAAAATACCTCCGGAATAATGAATATTGGTGAAAACTGCAACTTTTATCTCAACTCGGTCAACAGTAAGATGGGGGTAGAGCACGGGGGAATGTGGGGGCTGGGGTTGGACCCCCCGAAAATAATTATCATCCGAAGTTATACAGATTAATTCATACAGCAACTCTACACCTCAACTCGTTCAAAAGTTCGGCGTGGGGGGGGGTGGCACGCCCGGTTTTGGGAGGGGGAGTGGGGATAGGACTATAAAATAAAACCTCCAGTATAATGAATATTAGTCAAAACTGCAACATTTTATATCAACTCGTTCAAAAGTTAAACGGGGGTAGGGCACGGGCACGGGCGAATGAGGGGGGGGGGGTTGGACAGATAATTATCATCCGAAGTTATGCAGATTAATCCAAACAGCAACTTTACATCTCAACTCGTTCAAAAGTTAGGCGGGGGGGCTTTCAATCAGAGTTGGGCAAAAATTATTCGGAGATTATTCGGTGATGTCAGGCGACGCCGAGTCAATCGAATTATTCGACGAATATTTGTACAATTGACCTATACCTTCCGTGTGTTTCCCTTTCCTCAGCTCAGGTAGCAAACCCAGTTTTCAATGTTGCCGGAGTCATTTTATTATTTCTGATTATTCGGTTGCCCAACTCTGCTTTCAATCCTTCGTTGACACACGCGTTTCAATGGTAGAGACAGATGTAAGAGAATTTCTCTGGGTTGCGCTAGTAGCGCAGCGCTACACGCCTACACGTATAGGCAAGTACAGGGCTTTTTCTTTCTCTCTTTCTCTCTCTGGCCCCTGTTTGAACATATGAGTCAGAAAATGATAGCATAGGAAGTTTAATGGATGAAGAGAGAATGTGAGCGAGAGAGAGAAAGAGTGAGTGAGAGAGAGAGAGAGAGAGAGAGAGAGAGAGAGAGAGAGAGAGAGAGAGAGAGAGAGAGAGAGAGAGAGAGAGAGAGAGAGAGAGAGAGAGAGAGAGAGAGAGAAACAGAGAAAGAAAGAGGCGAAGGCTATTAAATAGTTTTCTGTCGAGCTACCTCACACACACTGCCGCTCAGAAACGACGCAACACTTGCGCACGTTCACGCACACAACTCCCCAAATTACAGACGTACGCTATGGGTGATGTCGTGTTAGAGCTCAGGCATAAGGTATAGATGGCTCAGGATTTAACACCATAAGATTGTACGGGCGTCTTAGTGATTGTAAAACATCGTCTTTAACAATGTAAAAGAAGAAAAAGAATGAAGGTTATTTTAATTTTCGGAAGGCATAATACGGTATACATATAAAGAGGTCGAGAAGTGACCCACGAAAAGATAATCAGTTTTTTGTATGGATCCTCCCTCCCTTTCCTCCCCTAAAGAAAATATGAAATGGTGCAACTGATATTTTCCATGGGAGGCTCGGAATTTTTCCGGGATGCTACCTCCAATATACTCCTCATTTCCCTCTCCGAGTTAAATGATGAAACCAAAAACAGCGTAACTTAAATTTAAACATATTCACGGGATTCAAAAAGAGATTCAAAAGTTGTTGGAGGATGAAAAATGTGCCAATGATAAAACGGCACAACTTTTTATTGAGGAACGAAGCCCTCATAGCTGATCTGGGCACACTTTTGTCTTTTAAAACGATAAGCATATCATAATTTCATTTTCTCCATAAGATTTTATGGTATTCAGATGTAAACCAGGGATGAAAGGGTTAAGACGATGATACTTATGTTGGGACGCGGTAGCTCTGTCTACGCATTAGTATGTGGGTGAAATTAGTAAACAGAGTAGCGCGGGTTGTTTAAAATGGAAATTACTCTTTCAGTCAGTGGCGGATCTAGAAAATTTTTCGGGGGGAGGGGCGGGTACGCATGTGAAATTTTGAAATTTGAAGCGTCGGTTTAAGAATTTGTGGTCTATATTTTCTGCTGATAAAAGGAAAAATTTGAGTGCCCTGGGGGGGGGGGGCACGTGCCTTCCCCGGTAGATCCGCCACTGCTTCCAGTTAATGAAAGGATTTCAAAAGTTTTCAATTTGCGAATCGTTATTATCGCGCAATTGTACGTCAGGATCAATATGTCATATTGCTGTAGCGAAAGTACGCCGGACGGACGAATTTTCTTTGAAAAACATTCATTTCTTCATTCAAACATTTTCATGAAAAACATTCTTCATTTCTTTCTTTTTGGTCGGATTTAACAGGTCAGATTTATGATAAATTGCAATGAACTGAAAAAGGGAAGAAAACAATTTTAATTATAAGTTCAAGGTGTATTTTTGAACTTTTTAATAAATTATAAACTTGAAAACATGCCTATTAAAGAGTTCGCATAGTTTTTTTTCTGTTTTCTTTTTGTCGAAAAGTGATTGCGCATATCTTCAGGAAGATTGCATGGTCCTTCATGAAAACTATGAGACACGCTTCCATGCGAGTCTCGAAAAATATAAGATTTATAAGGAGGCGAGTAACAATCCTATTTGTAAATTATAATCTCATTTACAATAAAATGTGAAATTACTTAATTGGTTTATCAATTTTATAGTTATATCGACAATTGTCATTCGTCAGTTTATCGGTTAAAATTCTGATTTTCGTTCCTGGAACTATGTCTGGATCATTCACCATTTCCACCTTATTTCGCTTGAAGTTCCTTACCGTGTGACGACACAGCAGTAAAAATCGTATCCCACGTTTGTGCTGTGGGAGCATTTTATCTCAAAAATCATACATCAGCTTGATTTTTCGGTTTTTGAAGGTAACAACTAGTATAAGTCTTCTGTTACTCGTGAATTTGTGGCCTTATTCCTTTTGAGTATTTTTAGCCATTGGAACTAATGAATGAATGGACAAGAATAGTATCGCTCCGCAAATTAAATGTAAATTTTTCGACTTTTTCCTTTTGAATATTTTTAGCTATTAAAACTTATGAATGAGCTAGCAAAATAGTATCGCTCCTCAAATTTTGCATTCTCACATTTCCGCTAATTGTGTTCAATGGCTGAGGCGAGCTGTCGTCAAGATTAACTTCTAAATATCAAGGGAATAAGGCACAGCTATATCAATAGAAATACACTTGATCAAGAGATATACCTCTCGATTCACAAATAGTCGGTTATTAGAAACGCCGAGTCGTTCTTTTCATTTTACCAACCGTATCCACAACTTTTTACCAGGTATTTGATATTCTAAAACGTTAATAATAAAAAACTAATGCATGTTACCCTCACGGAAACACTAGGTTTCGGGAAAACTACCATACCCATCTTTTCCCTACACCTACTCAAACACACTACCATTCGGACGTTGTCGGGCCCCCTTTTCTGATGCAATCGCTTCAGGACGTACGTCTTGTTTTTATTTCCAATCATTGAGTACGGAAGTAAGAAATACATAAAAAGTACAGATAACTAAGTTTGGATATTTAAATAGGAAAGTTCTTCATGGAATTGGACGACTCAATTCAAAGAGTCAACAAGGTCTATAGTCTTGTTGTCAACGAAAACAGACAAAGGGTTGTTATTTCTGTTTTTTACAGTTTACTAGCCATCGCATTTTCGTATTGTTACCTACCTAGATAAGTGGATACACTTCGTTATCAATTTTAGTTTGTTTTTAGTTCTTAGATTTCTCAATTCTAGAACGACTCGGCGTTTCTAATAACAGACTATTTGTGAATCGAGAGGTATATCTCTTGATCAAGTGTATTTCTATTGATATAGCTGTGCCTTATTCCCTTGATATTTAGAAGTTAATCTTGACGACAGCTCGCCTCAGCCATTGAACACAATTAGCGGAAATGTGAGAATGCAAAAGGACGACGCCCGCACCTTATGGAAATGGGCTCCCGGTAGAATTGGCTGAAATTTTGATATGTTGTAGTCTTCGACCTCCTGATCAAAAGTTCTCACGGGCGCGAAAGATTTCTATGTCAAGTTTTCGGGATACAGAGGGTTGAAGTTCTGGATTTTCCAGGAAAAGTGACGTTTTTACCACTGTGCCTGTCGTTCGTTTTCCTCAATTTTGACAGGAAATGATACTTCTTCTCGATAGAACCGTTGAAAACTCATTCTAGGCCAACTTTTTACGTACCGATGCTCGTGCGGAGGGGTAAGGGAGGCCAGGGTCGAAGGGGGCTCCGACTAAATGTAGTGTACCAATCGTTCCAATCAGTGTCTTTTCTTCAAACGTATATTTCATGTGGACGTCACTTCAATCGACGACCGGAGAGCATGCTGTGGGGAGAGTTGGAGGGGACAAGGGGGCAGCTCCCCCCCCCCGTTGTTTGGCCAAAAAAAGAGAAAAAGGGGGGCAGGGAAGGGAAAAGAAAGAGATAAAAGGAAAATGGGTCTCGGGGGGGGGGGGGGCGAAAATCCCATGTTCACCCCTCCCCCCGTTTGTGAGAACTGGATCTACCTATGAAAGGGGGTCTTGTGGGGAGTCAAGGGATGAGGGGCGGGGGGTGTTCCGACAAAATATCGCGTAATAATCGTTCCAAACGGCCTATAAAATATGGTTTCTGACAGGTATTGCTTACAGCTTTCGTCGTTGGGAGGGTGGAGGTGTCCCTCCCACATCCTTGAGGGTTGAGGTGAACCAAAATGTTGGCTTTAAGCGATTAGCTAAATCAGATAACGATCGACATACCTGAAAAAATCGTATTGTATAGGTTGTTTGGAACGATTATAATGCAATATATGATTGGGGGACTCCCCCCCCCTTGGACCCCCTTGAATCCCCCTTAAAACCTTTTATCATTGGCTGGGATTCAGCCCTTGCGAAAGGCGGGGGCGAACCAGGGATTTCCGCCCCCCCCCCGTGATCCTCTTTTCTTGTTTTCTCTCTTTCTTTCCCCTTTTGTGGCTTAACGGGGGGGGGGGGTTGCCCCCATTGGCCCCCTCCAACTCTCCCCACAGCATGCTCTCCGGTCGTCGATTGAAGTGACGTCCACATGAAATAAACGTTTAAAGAAAAGACACTGATTGGAAAGATTGGTGCACTACATTTAGTCGGAGCCCCCTTCGACTCTGGCCTCCCTTACCCCTCCGCTCGAGCATCGGTACGTAAAAAGTTGGCCTAGAATGAGTTTTCAACGGTTCTATCGAGAAAAAGTATCATTTCCTGTCAAAATCGGGGAAAACGAACGACAGGCACAGTGGTAAAAACGTCAGTGGTAAATCCATAACTTCAACCCTCTGTATCTCGAAAATTTGACATAGAAATCTTTCGCGCCCGTGAGAACTTTTGATCAGGAGGTCAAAGACTACAACATATCAAAATTTCAGCCAATTCTCAAAAAGTGTAGGAGCTCAAAATGTATGGGTTTTTTGTTTGGGTATTTTATTTTTAGTACATCCCGTCTATGTTTTCCCCAAATTTCATCTACTTTGTAACGAAATTTGGGGGCCTCCTAGCTGCCAGTTCGACCGGGTAAAGTTAGGCGGAAAGTGGTCCCACTCCCATGACAGCGAAGATGCTTCTAGCAGGATGTTGGCAACGCTTTTGCTGTGGTAATCTATACCGCCGCCTCTTAAACTGAAAACATTCCGTTCTGTCATCATCTTTGCTTTGGTTCGTCATACCAATTCATTTGTTTTTCATTTGGTTTTTAGGGGTGCCCCCCTGAAAACCTCCCAAAAACCAAATTTTGGGTTGTAGCAGAATTTTTAAACGAAACTTCAGGTCTGAGGATCAAAAACCCGATTTTTTCAGATTTTTTCATCATCAACCGTTCAAGGAAACCTTAGTGAGCAGATTACGAGAAACACCCTGTTTGTGCGTCCAAAGGCGAATTAATTTTTCAGTGTTTAATTGATCAGTTTGAGTGTCCAAGTAAACCGATGTTCAAAAACTTTAGCGCGTTTGAAAGCTCTTTCCATACAGTTTTAGAATATACAGGGTGTTGATTAAAATATGTACCATCTCGAATTTCTCGCGAACGGCTTCGAATTTCATGAAACGCCGAAACACGTCTAAAATATTTTCGAGGGGGACATCTTTTTTGGGGGTCGCCGATTTTGTGGGCCCCCCTGGGGGGCCCCCAGGGGGGCCCCGCGACCCTAAATCCCATACTTCAAATGGGGACCCCCAATTTTTATTTAATATTTGGAAAGGAAATAAAATTCTAAGACTTTTGGTGCAAACCGGAAGTCGATATCGTTTTTTGTTTTCGATATATCGAAGGTCAAAGTTCGATATGGACCCATCTTCAAAAATCCGTAACTCCCCTTTGAATGGTCCAAATTGAAAAAACTTTGGGGCTAAATTGCTCTACAGAGCAAGGTCTTTTCAAATAAAACCACGCATTTTCCAAAAAAAATATTTTAAGGGGGGTTTTGGGCCCCTAAATTTTTTTGAAAATTTGAAAAGGCTGTAAAAAAGAAAGGACTTCAATTTTCAAAAAACGCTGAAACACGGGTCCCATTATTTCAAAGGATACCTTTTTTCTTGGGGTCGGCGATTTTCAGACCCTACAGGGGGGGGCGGGGGTGGGGGTTACATTCCTCAAAATTTGAAAATTTTAAATGATAACGACCCAGACCCCTGCTTTGTGATATATCGTTAAAAAGATCGTTACAAGCCGAACATTTTGGTGCAAACCGCAGTTCGATATCTTTTTTCGTTCTCGATTAATCGAAGGTCAAAGTTTCATATCGACCAAATGTATGATATGAACGATATGAAACTTTGACCTTCGATTAATCGAGAACGAAAAAAGATATCGAACCGCGGTTTGCACCAAAATGTTCGGCTTGTAACGATCTTTTTAACGATATATCACAAAGCAGGGGTCTGGGTCGTTATCATTTAAAATTTTCAAATTTTGAGGAATGTAACCCCCACCCCCGCCCCCCCCTGTAGGGTCTGAAAATCGCCGACCCCAAGAAAAAAGGTATCCTTTGAAATAATGGGACCCGTGTTTCAGCGTTTTTTGAAAATTGAAGTCCTTTCTTTTTTACAGCCTTTTCAAATTTTCAAAAAAATTTAGGGGCCCAAAACCCCCCTTAAAATATTTTTTTTGGAAAATGCGTGGTTTTATTTGAAAAGACCTTGCTCTGTAAAGCAATTTAGACCCAAAGTTTTTTCAATTTGGACCATTCAAAGGGGAGTTACGGATTTTTGAAGATGGGTCCATATCGAACTTTGACCTTCGATATATCGAAAACAAAAAACGATATCGACTTCCGGTTTGCACCAAAAGTCTTAGAATTTTATTTCCTTTCCAAATATTAAATAAAAATTGGGGGTCCCCATTTGAAGTATTGGATTTAGGGTCGTGGAGCCCCCCCTGGGGGCCCCCCAGGGGGGCCCACAAAATAGGCGACCCCCAAAAAAGATGTCCCCCTCGAAAATATTTTAGACGGGTTTCGTCGTTTTATGAAATTCGAAGCCGTTCGCGAGAAATTCGAGATGGTACATATTTTAATCAACACCCTGTATGCTGGTATATGGGCTTATTTCCAACCAATTTTTTTCTAGGTTAATTTGAGCGCGTAACAGTATGTATGGCCGTACTAGGTACAAAATGTCTAACCTTAGAATTTTATTTGTTGGTACTCGTGAATTCAAATAATAATAACATCAATAAACACGAAATAAGGGGGGGGAGGAAAAGAAAGACCTTCTGAACGGATTCCCTTCTCGATTTTTTCCCAATTATCATCGATTATACATCAAATTTTAAAACTTCAAGCTACAGACCTATAATAATTGCTGTTGAGTAATACACACTTGTACAACGCGTACTAGATATCTTCAATACTTTCGGTGATGCCAAACTTACAAAATTACCAAAAAAAATGCCTTAAATGTACTCGCCCAAAAGTCTCTTCGACATTGACTGGATCCCTCATGTAATTCAATTTTCAAATTGCCCAAAACGCCTACTCGAATCCAGCTCCTCGCCCAAAAGGTATCTTTTTGTGTCGCCCAAAAGGTACTCTTTCTCTCGCCCAAAACGCCCGGTTTTCGCCCACATTCGCCCAAAACGTCAACCCCCAAAAAGTGTCAACAATTATCTAGACTCAGGAAACTTATTGAAAATTCTAGCTCCTGTACTTTTCCGCAAAAATTCAAGTCGTGCTCTGCTATATTCTAGAAACATTGGAGTGAAAAATGACGTAAGAATGTTAAAATGGTTTTTTGTTGTTGAAAATGGCAGAATTTTCATATTTGAGGAAAAACTTTTCAAATTGGTCAAAATAACGTTGAAAATGTTGATGTACGCATAGGTGTTAATGATTGGTCCAAAAGAAGATAAAACATAAAATTAAGGGATTCACTTCAAAGACATTTTATTTTAGAATGAATAGAAAAAGGTTTGCAAAAGGAAGAAAAAGTTTTTTTTTTTTTTTTTTTTTTTTTTTTTTTTTTTTTTTTTTTAAATCATATGTTAGTGGCGTTGCCACGGATTCGAGGAGCTATTAAATTGATACTACCTCAACACCCTCCCTAATTTAATAGTCCCGAAATCGGTGGCACTACCTGTTGCAGACCGATTTTCAGACACAACCTGAGAAGTCGTGGCGCAAACAAAGGCTGTCAGGAAATCTGCCAACTGATTTTCAGTTACGATTTTACAAATCTCTATTCTTTTTGCCTGAACTAGCTCTCTAACATAAAAGTGGCGGCTACGAATATGTTTTGTTCGTTTGTGGAACTCAGGATTTTTGGCAAGTTTTACTGCTGCCTCATTGTCGACATATAGAAGTGGAGCTGTCTCTGTGAAGATCATGTCTTGGAACATTCGTTTGAGCCAGATTATTTCTCTAGCTGCTTCTGCTTCTGCTTCTGTGGTACAACAAATTTCTGCTTCTGTGGTAGAGATGGCTGTTGTCGATTGTAGCTTACTAATCCATGAGATAGCTCCCCCTGAGACGATGCAGAGTATTCCTGACGTTGATCGACCAGTGTCGATGTCACCACCATGGTCAGCATCACTGTACCCTTTTAAAACATTATCGTTTGCTTGTTTTTGGTACACTATGCTGTAATTGACTGTCCCCTTTAGATACCGGAAAATTCGTTTTACTTTGATAATATTCTTCCGTGTTGGATGCTCTAAATGTTTTGACACAACACTAAGAGCATAGGCGATATCAGGGCGGGTGCCGCACATTAAAAACATTAGGGCTCCAACTGCTTGCCGATATGGAAAAGTACTGTCCAGTTGGCTTTCATCAATACTTTCGTCTTTAATAATTGGTGTTGTAACAGCTCTGCAATCAGCCATTTCAAATCGCTCAAGCAGCCTTTTAGTGTAGCTTTCATGACTGATACGGATCGACTCTGCGGCTGTGTGAAGCTCAAGACCCAAATAGAAACTGGCAGGCTTTGACGTGATTTCAAATTCTTTGAAAATGTCTCTAAGAAATTGTTGGAGTGCTTCTTCATCATTTGCTGCAATCAGGCCGTCATAAACATAGAGAGTTAAAATTATTTTGGTTTTACCGTCGATCTTCACAAATAGACAAGGGTCAGCGTGACTTCTTTCAAAATGTAATGTGAGAATGTACTCAGTGAATCTCTCATTCCAACAACGCGGGGCCTGTCTGAGGCCATACAAACTCTTCTATGGACGACACACTTTTCCTGAGCCATCACTGTATCCTTCCGGTTGCTGCATATAGATAGTTTCATGTAAATATTCATGAAAGAAGGCAGGTGAAACATCAAATTGAGTCAGAGACAACCTTTCATTTGCTGCAACACTTAAAAGAGCCCTAATGGTGGTCATTCTGGCAACAGGGCTAAAAGTTTCTTCAAAATCGATTCCCTTTTTTTGAGTGAAACCTTTGACCATCAATCGAGCCTTAAATTTGTCAAGTGAGCCATCTGCATTTGTTTTGACTCTATATACCCATTTACAAGGTATTGACTTCTTATTTTGTGGCAAGTCCTCGAGAATCCAGGTTTTGTTGTTTTGCAGAGCTTGAAATTCCTTATCCATGGCTTCTTTCCAATTTTCTCTCTGGGCCGAGCGAATAGCCTCAGTAAAAGTTGTGGGAGTTTCATAATTTGTAGTTGCAAAGTTTATGAAATTAAAGTGATCAGGCAGCTTTTGTGGAGGAGTATCTTCATAATCTTTCTGATTTTTCTCTATTGATACGTGGTGTTCTTCTTTTTCTATGGTGTCTACTTCTTTCTCTTTTTCAGTGTAGTCTTCTGTTTTGTCATCCTGCTGTTGGCTCGTTTGTTCAGCTGGTCGTAAGGGTAAAGGTTGCTCTGAAAACGTAACATCTCTTGATCTGATAAGTTTATCTTCACACAAAATTCTATAGCCTTCATTTTGATCGTAACCAATAAGCAGCCCCTTTAAAGCCTTTTTGTCCATTTTCTTACGCTGTTGAGCTGGAATATGGGCATAGCAAGTGGAACCAATGATTCTCAGGTGCTTAATAGCAGGCTTCTTTCCGTACCAAGCTTCATACGGCGATTTATTCTTTGAATTTGAACAGCCAGTTCGGTTTAAAATATATGCAGCAGTATTGATCATCTCAGCCCAAAGCTCTTGTGGCAAATTTCCGTGAGCGTGCATTATGGACCTTGCAGTTTCGACTATTGTCCGATTTCGTCGTTCACTTACCCCATTTTGTTCGGGAGTGTAAGGCATAGTGAAACGATGAATAATGCCATGCTCTTGAAGGACTGCTTTAACTTGTCGATTATCATATTCTTTTCCATTGTCGCTCAAGAATTCATGAATCACATGTCCAGTATTTTGGACTTCAGAAATGAACTGCTTTAATTTTTCTACAACTTCCGACTTTGCTTGCATAAAATAAATGTATCGGAACTTCGTAAAATCATCTGTGAATGAAACAAAATATGTGTGCCCTGAAATTGATTCTTGAAATGGACCGCAAACGTCAGAGTGAAATAATTCGCCTGGTTTACTAGCTCTTGGTCTAGTGCCAAAGGGTAGACGATGAGCCTTTCCATAAACGCAACCCTCACAAACGGCTTCTGAATCAGACTGTGTTTGAATATTCCACTCTTTTTTCAATACAGATTGAATATGCCTTTTGTTCTGATGCCCAAACCGTTCATGGTACAGTTGAAGGGTATTTTCTTTGACCATATTGAGTTGAGTATCACATACTTCAGGCTTCAAACATTTTATTCTCAGTTTAAATAGCCCCCCAAAGCGATGTCTCCTTCCCACGAATTTAATTGTGGGACTGAGTTGAAGAGAGCAGGTTTCTGCATTGGATTGGAAGTGACTCGTTGGGTTTTTGTCTTGAGCCGAAAGAACTGAAAATAATTTTTTCTGGATCTGAGGAACATACCAGACATCATTCAGAGTCAGCTTGTGGCATTTGTTGTCTTCATCAACTGTGATAATAATTTTTCCTTTTCCCATCGCATTCAGTGGATCTTTATTGACGACAGTGACAGTGTGGGGCGTCATAAAGGCTTCAAAAGAATGAAATAAGTCTTTGGTGAAAGTGACATGATTTGTAGCTCCATTATCGACGTACCAAGAATCATCTGTGTTTTCAGTCGAAAGTATTGATGGGGTTTCGGTGAGGAGAACCATGTTTGTCGGTTCCTCATCAGAGCAAACCTCGCTAACTTCATGCACAGCAACAGCATTGTTGAATTTCGGTTTTCCATCTGATAACCATTTTCTGCATTTAATTACAATATGACCTGGCTTTTTACAGTAGTCGCAAATTATTTGTGACCTTTTTGTTGTGGCTGTATAACTGTTGGAGTCAGCTGCCAATGCATTTTGATTATTAGATGCCTGTAAAGTCTCCTGTTGAATCAAAACTTTTTCGAAAGCGCATAATTGATTGGTCAAACAGTCAATTGTTCTCTCACTTTTTGATATAAGCATCCAGCTTGATTTAAAAGAAAAAAATTTTCTGGCAAAGTTTCCAAAATTTTTGAGAGAAGAAATAAGTCTGGAAGATCCGATCGTTTTTCACTGCTTTTGTGCATTTCAATTTTTAAATTATTCCTCAGGGTTTTTAACTTAGAAACATGAGTAGCAATATCATCATTTGAATCCTTTTTGTAACTGAAAAAATCTGAGCAGAGAGTAAATACCTTATCTTCTGCAACACCGTCAAATAACCGATGCAGTTCCTGCCAGACTTCTCGAGCTCTTGAAAAACGCATTACCTTCAGCAAAGTTTCCTCTGTCATGTTTGTAGTTAAAATCAGCAAAGCTGTGCTCTCAATTTCATAGAACTTATCATTTTCTTCGAGCAGCTTTTTCTGTGCTTTGTCTGTACTAGCAGAGTCTTCACAAACTTTTTGCTCTGTAAGTCTGCCTTCAACAATGTCTGATGCCGGGGGTATGCCACGTAAACAGATACTGATTTTGTATTTCCACGTGATCCAATTACCCTTCCCTTGTAAGAGACCCACGTTGACTTTTGAAGGATCAAACATCTTCAACATGATAAACTTCAGTTCAAATTTTCTTTGCAAGTTTTAATTAAAAAGAACTTATTTATTAAAGCTGCAGAACGACAAATCAAGCCCGAGTTGCTACAAGCGTGGGGGCTGGGCCCATAACCATGTTAATGATTGGCACGAAAGAAGATAAAACATAAAATTAAGGGATTCACTTCAAAGACATTTTATTTTTGAATGAATAGAAAAAGGTTAGGAAAAAGAAGAAGAAGTTTTTTTTTTTTTTTAAACCATATGTTAGTGGCGTTGCCACGAATTCGAGGAGTTATTAAATTGATACTACCTCAACAATAGGGCAATAAATAATGGCACTGATGTAACAGCTCGGCCGGTTTCTCATTGATCAGACCTCGTAGTCGATACGTGCTGTGAGAGAAGGTTTTCTCGTTAATACGTTACTTATCACATAATATGCATTTAACAGAGATTCCATTATTCATGGAACAAAAACTTACGGTGCTTAAAGTTATGTGTGGCTCATCCATAGCTGGTTTTTAACAATGCAAGTACTCAAAAATGATTGTGTTTCTCGTCTCTGCACCCATTGTTTCCTCCACATCTCTCCCTACTTACTCTCTCTCTCTCTCTCTCTCTCTCTCTCTCTCTCTCCCCCCCCTCTCTCTCTCCTTGCAACCATCCCTTCTTTCCCCATGTTCATACCTCAACGCAATTAGTCGAGATCAAAATAGATATGTTGAACTCTCGATACTGAAAATGAACTACCATCACACAATGGATGGAAACCTGAATTTTGCTGGACACGAAAAATTGTACTTTGTTTACTTTCTAAAAATGTCAGAGTTTGATATTTTCTTGCAGATACCATTTGTCATTTTGACTCATTTTCAAGATCTTAAATGAATGCTTTTACACATTTTTCAGTCATTGCCGCCATTAAATGTTCGAGTAATCTTAATCTTTAAACGTAATATTGTGTCCGGGAAATTCTATGTTTCCACTCACAATGCGTGGGCTGTATTATTAAGCACGACCGCGACCGACACACTATGGTCTGAGATCGAAAAAAAAAGTGGAAAAAAATCAGTGAAAAAATAGTAATCTAAAATCAGCGTTTTCGACCTCTGACGCTTAATTTAAAACAAGCCAGTGGCATCACCATGGGTTTAAATTACTCATTGAAAGTGGTCTCTGTGATTAAAATTGGCCTTGAAAGTTTATGATTAGTGATAAATTGATGAGAAATTTACTTTCTGACTTTTTGCCACCAGTGGCGTGGCGTGCAATTTTGCAACATTGCATAGTTTCCATTTAAACCCACGTAAAAGGTCGAATGCGAAGGTGTTCACCGAACACCCAACAGTTCGATCTTTTTCACGGGTTTAAATGGACTCAATACAATGTTGCCAAATTGCACGCTGCGCCACTGTTTGCCACTCATTGCGACGATCTCGTACCCAGGGCTGCCGTTTTGAGTATAATCAATGCTATTTTTCTATTCACCGATGATTCCACCGGTTGAAAAAAGATTACAAAGTTCAGTTCAGTGCATGACTGTAATAAACTAAAATACTCGCATCTATAATCTTTTCTCAACCGGTGGAGTCGTCGGTGACTTTAAAAAACTTGCGGATATTTTGATTATTCAACGGAGTTTCCACCGATTAAGGAAAGATTACAGATCTGAGTATTTTCGTGCCTTACAGTCATACACTGAACTGAACTGTGTAATCTTTCCTCAACCGGTGGAATCATCGGTGATTAGAAAAATAGCATTGATTATACGCAAAACGGCAGCCCTGCTTACGATGAATATTGGAGCGTTCAATGACGTTGGCCGAGCGCAAGTTAGCGCAAAAGCTGCTCCCAAAACTGTTAATTGAACAGTTTGAACAAACGCTCGAAAATCGAAACGCATACAAACTGGCGGCAGATGAAAGCGTTTATTCGCATTGCAGCAGTTCGTTCTCCTTTTTTTCTCTCTCGCTTTCTAGTTTCCCATACATATTTCATTATCACTATAGAATGGGAACGAGAACAAGTTACGTATTTGTATCTTCCGAAACACGGAATCACAGCTACTTATTTGTACTGATTTGTTTTTTACGCAGCAAGCTTCAATGTACGTATAAACGCTCGATATCGGAAACTGCAAAAGATTATGGATCTCTCGTTTGATCGTAATTTCGAACTATCGACGTTTCGATTGATCAAAACTTTTCAAAAATTTTTGGCGAACATTGGCGCAATTTTTTATGATAGTACGAGTTCAGTTTTACTCGACATTTCTCACAATCAGTCACGCACCGCATATTTTGATGTATGAATCTTCAGCAATCAGGATGTGCAGACGGCATTAAAGATTGTTAATTTCATTCCATTTTCGGAATGGGGCAGTTGCAAGGGTCTGAAATGTTATGTTTTTTATAAAGCAGATGAAAGTATACTTGATGAGCTGAGAGCAAAATTGCCTCCAGCTTCTAAGTAAGTCCCATTGTCCCGGAGATGCGATTTTGGCCAAAAATTCCTAAAATACATTGTTTTAAATGGGAATTTTGCGTAGTGATGTCACTACGCACACGATTTTTTGCAACTTTACTCGTGTGTATCTCCTAAACCGAGACACTTGGGAAAAAATTGGGAAAAACTCAAAGGCACCATTGTTCTGTGAATGTTGCTACATAGCGCCAGTGACTTGAGATTTCGATTGGCGGGAGAATACGATTTTGTCCACGACCTTGAGATTGAGATGATTGGATACTGGTAATTAATTGCACTGACTTAGAGTTCTGAAAAGAACTTGCAATTAATTCCAGGTAAAGATGAATCCGTGTCCAGAGGTCCAGAGAAATGAGTGATTTGACTGACTGCCTCGGCGTGTGCGCCAAGAATGATAATTGTGCGGAGAATCTCGCGGTATTTATACTGATTGGAGTGATTTTCCAACGCGGAAAAGCGAGGGAAAGTGCAGATGTGCAGTGCAGTGAAGCGCTGTGATTAGCTGCGTTGTTGTCCGGATGCCACGTGTGTCAGAGAATGTGAATTAATTGTTTTCTTTGAATTATTAATTGATTTTACTTAGTAAATAAAAAGTGATTATTTGTAAATTATTATTTAAATGCAGAGAATACGAATATATTTTTATTGTAATTTTAAATTATTGCTGGAATTAATAATAACTGACAATAGCGTATGTTGAGCGATTTATGCGATTTAAATCAGGGATCCTCATTTGTTGTATGCAGGGCGTCCCACTGTCCCAGACCACCCGTGTACTTTTTCTTGAGAACGGCTGGGAGTTGAGAGCTGAAACATAGAAAGTCATACCGGGAATAGACCCCGAAGAATTCAACGAAGATATTTTCACAGTCCGTATCGGCCCTTCGGAAGGGGGGCAGGGGGTTCGAAATAAAGTTGTCCATTTTTGTCGGAAAAAAGCGCTCAAAACTTACGAAAATAAGTTCAGATCCTCAAAGAACATTTCATTGCCGACATTATTAATTGGTCCTATAACTTTTTCCAGGAAACCCCAAATGGGTTTTGGGCTCTTTTGGGGGAAAATTATCAATCATCATTATATGTGTCATGGCGCATGCCCTTAAACACTAAATACTAAATAAATTGTATTAAACAAAATCACAAACACCATGGCACGGTTTACCAATGCATAAATTGTATCATAGATCCTCTGCTTGTTTTCTGTTTGTTGTTTTTCACCAAAGGCTTGAACGGCGCCTTACGTAAGGTGATTTCTGATTGATCTACAGAGCTATTCACTTTTGTTTAACCCTAACCGAACCAGGTTACTAAGAAAAATCAACGCGTGCTTAAATTGAGTGAGTATAGTTAATCATTCAGTGTTGATTTTATCAATCAACCTAACAACCAGGCTACTAAGAAAAATCAACGCGTGCTTATGCTTAAATCGAGTGAGTAGTTAATCATTCCTACTCCTCGGTGTTGATTTTATCAATCAACCTAACCAGGTTACTAAGAAAAATCAACGCGTGCTTAAATTGAGTGCGTAGTTAATCATTCCTACTCCTCGGTGTTGATTTTATCAACCCCTCCAAATGAACGTGCTTGGAGCTACGTTACTGTCGTGACGGTGACAGTTTGGAGTCGATTTTCCTGTAAATAAGGAATTGAGATTTTGTGAAACAAATCTACACTGAGAAAAATTTCTCGAGCGCTGGCTCCATGGACGATTTTTCGACCGTGGCGATCAGGGATACGTCACAGCAAACCGAAAGTTCGACTCTCACTGCGAGTGTCGGATAGTGCGACTAATAGGCACCACCGAAGTGCCTCGGTATCCCCCTCAACTACCGAAGCGTCGGTAAAGCCGCCAGTTTCTCGGTAGCCAGCACCATCACTTTGGAAGTTTTACTCAGGACCGATTTCCTTCGTGGGCGGAAACGAAACTACGATCGCGTGTACCGAGGTATTGATAAAACTATAGGAATTAAAGTTAGGTTATGGAAGCCGAGACTTAATATAATACATCACATTGTTAGAACTCATTTCTTTACGAATTGAAAGCTTTGAAGTTACTTCCAATAAACACAATGAGAGGGGGAACATTTAAAAGAAATAACGGAAACACTTTTTGTTTGGACAAGTACGAAACTGCAAATGAATACCTACTTGTGATTCCGGATTACTTTCATTAGAATCCATCGGCGAACTTTCCACGTCCAAGACTTCATTCATTTTATAAGCTCATTTCGATCCTACGACGAATTTTTGAACCTGACTTTTTTTCGACTGATTTTTGATGTTCTGTCAAGAACATCATTAATCGCCAAAATCAAGATTCAAACTAACGGAAAGCAAGTTTCAGTTAAGTGAAGAAACGATAAGAGTTGGCGAAACCAAAACACACGTCCAAGTTTTAAGTACGTATAGCTAGCACTCACATCACACGTTTGAACACTAGTAAATAATAGGGAATCGAAAATTAATCAAGAAGTTTAAAACACCAAACAAACAGAATTAAAACCAACTGATGTGTGAGGAAGCAGATGCAGAATATAATGAAACACAAGCTGATAGGCCACTGCTTCTCTTACAGAGTATCTACGCACGATCACTCTGTTGAATTGAAAGTATTTCCAAATATCCATTGAAATGAAATACCAAGACACACGTAACATTCACTACATTAACGCCTAATAATAAACAAGAAAAACATTATAGTTCAACTGAGAATCATTGAAAGCACGAGACACAAGAGTAAATAATAACAAGACAGAGCAATGGCGTAACTGCGAGTGCAAGCCAACTTGATGTTGAGTGAAAGACAAAGAATGCCTCGCTCTAAGCAATTGTTACCAACCGCGCACTTAATACCGCCAAACTAGTGTCCTATGCCAAGATGCGCGGAGTACCGCAGTGGCAGGTGACTGGACAGCCGCGCCGAAAATAAGGGTTCGATCCTTGCCTCGGCCGGATTCATTTTAATTTTGTTTTTTATTTGGTCACCGGGAGCATTGGTCACCGAAGTTTCGACGCGACGGTGCGGTGGCCACCGAGGGGTTCGACGTTGGTCACCGAGGCTTCGACGGTGGTCACCGAGGGTTCGATAGTGGATGCCGTACGTTTCGGTTGTGGGGATCAGTAGTACTCGATGGAGTCTATCGAGATTCATCGGGTGGCTATTCTTACAAGAAGCTCGGTAGTCTCTGTCGATGTTCGGTAGTCACGCTCGAGAAATTTTTCTCAGTGTAGTAATTCAAGCGAGTATACTCGAGCGTGGTCGTGAAAGGGTTAAGATTGTTTAGAAACAAAATATAATCTTTTTCGATGATTTTTCTTGTTTCGCAGCAGGCATAATTTCAAAAGCCAAAATGCGTTTATTTTTCCATAAGTGCATGGACGTAAAGGTCTTGAACATAATTCTCTCGCAATAATCAATAAATTGCTAACTGTGCCATCCGTCCAGCACAAGTATGACGTGTATCCTATATTCCTTTCCCCTTCAATTTTATAGTTAATTTGTAAGTTGTATAACCAACTTGTATGATTCTAATGCGTTTTGTTTGATTTATTTTGTTTCAGACGTTTCAGTTTAGCTCTGAGCCCTTAAGCTTATTTACCCAGGCTAGTGTGTCGTATCCATTTTGTCAAGTGCGAATTTATTTCGGATCATGCAGTCAAGTTAGTTTTTTCTAAAGTTTTCCAACGCTAGCCCCTTGTTTGTGATTGTGTCCAAGTGAATAAAAAATCTTTAAAGACTTCTTCTCCTCTCTCCGGTGAGCCCTTAATCAAATTTTCAAATACGGCGCGTTTTAGCAGTTTGGTACTTTGCGGGCGGACAATTTTCTCTCTTCAGTGGGACTCCCCTATGAAGTTGTGCTCCCAGCTCAGCCGGGTTGGCAGGGCTCCTCGGAAAAAAAGCCGTCGCTAGAGATTGCTGGCGCTAAATCCGGAATTTTTTCCGCGTCCTTTCGAGGTCAGATCTTGTGTTCGATTAAAATCCGCCCTGTGAAGTCAACTCGTCCGCTACTTGACCGGTCAACGGTGACTTACTCTCTATCTGTCAAGTTTGGGATTTATCAAAAATGAGTGGAATCCCTTCGAGAAAAATTTCCTTGCTCCGGCGAGTCGGATCGGTAAGTAAGATTTTTCAAAACATTCTCTCTTTTCCATGTTCATGCAAACTTTTTTGTTTCCTCCCCGAATGATACAACAGTGATGTCAGCGAGAGGAGGAGGGATTTTTTATTATTATTGTTATTTGCACTCGTCTACATGTAGTCTAGAGCCAGGGACCAAAAACTCAACCGGAAAGTACAAGAAATTTCACCTGTTTTAAATGAAAGTTCTATACCCCTACGGAATCAAGATTGGGCGGTCTGGCAGTCTGAATCTGGGGCTTTTAAAAATTAAAGGAACTCAAATTTTGACAAAGGACGTGGCACAATCCTTATGGGAAATGGCCTACGGTCAAACTTAATAAATGTGGCATCATTTTTTTCGTCTCGTCGTCCTGATCAAAAAGTCTCACGGGCCCAAAAAATTATCATCGCCCGTTTTCGAGATAATCGAGCTTAAAGTTTGAGCAAATCTCGGCTCTCAGGGACGAATTCGCTCGGCAATTGAGCGTAGACCTTACCCTGGAAGCGGCTTACCGCAAACTGGCGATGGCTGCCGCCCTTTTTGCTCACACTCTGCCCGGAGAGTTTGTTGAAGCGTTTGGAGTGGGAGAAAGAGGGGGGGGGGATCACCTCCGGACGGAGTATGAGCAAAAGGGGCGGCAGCCATCGCCAGTTTGCGGTAAGCCGCTTCCAGGGTAAGATCTACGCTCAATTGCCGAGCGAATTCGTCCCTGAGAGCTGAGATTTGCTCAAACTTTAAGCTCGATTATCTCGTGTAGAAGCGTGTGATTTGTGGCTCACTCTATGAGCCAGATCGTGAACTTTTATCAAGTCACGTACCAATATTCAAAAGCAACAACAACATTATTATTTTTATTATGATGATAAACAAAATTTTAGAGGTTGGCATAATAATGGCTCATACAGTCCAAACAATAATGGTGTGCTGTATTATTACTATTGTATTTTATTTAAAGATAAATAGGTACTTATTAATAAGAGTACATTTGAGTCCCGCATGAATCACAGGTTCATCGAAAGTCTAAAATGATTGTGTGAAGTCCTATCATTTCTATGCCAAAATTGCTAGCCTGATTGAGTTATCCTCCAAGTTTAAGGTCATTGTTTTGCGTAAATAGGTACTTGATTCACTTCCATCTCTTGTTGCACTCCAATTAGAGTAGAGGATACTGTGTACAATCACAGCGGACTCCGTCTCTCCATGCGTAGTGAATAGATTGCAGTTGGAGAGAAAACAAATACTTGTCTCTTTGGTTTGCTAGTGTAACAAACAACTAATGTTCTCTTTTGAAACCTGATTTGCAGTAAAATGTGGTTTTGATTCCAAGACTATCATTTGTGAAACTCAGTTTTAAAGTTAATTTATCGATGAGACTCAGAACAGCGGAAACTACTTTTTGGAAATGCAAACTTTTACTGTTGGTAGGTATGAGCCTTGTGGTAAATTTTAACTTTCTTATTGTTGTACTTGAACTTCCTAATTGCCTGTAGGTACACACAGCTATTCTAAAGAGTACAGACACAGTGCGACAAGCACTCAACACAGAATGGAAAGTCTTTGTCTGTAGCTAACTTATTTGACTACGCCGTGTCAGGTGAAAAGGCATTTTAGCATTGTTACTGGCAAGGTTAGTAGATGAAGGGTCCACTGGCTTTGAAAGCCATTCATCTAAACTTAATAACAGAGAGAATGGGTCCATAGCCACTGACATTCTTTCAACTACGCCTGACAAAAAATCTGCGCATAAAATTCATGAGTAATATCTGCGCAATTTAATTTCCACGCAGCTTGAGTTTGATTTTTAGTGGAATGCAAGCCTTGACCCACTCTTGAGGCTAAGACAACCTTTTCCAGTCCAGCATAAAATAACTTTATCACCAATGAAGAAACTGGCATGAGAAATTGGTGTTGCTGGTTGCTGAGAACAATGTGTGTGCAAACCGCAAACAATACCTCTGTAGTTTTTTGGATTGATTACAGCCCAAATCAGGTTTCAAAAGTGAGCAATTTTTTATCAGTACTTATTCACCACAGGGTACATACCTACCAACAGTTAAAGTTTGCAATTTCAAAAAATAGTTTCCACTGTTCTGAGTTCCATCAATGAATTAACGTTAAAACTGAGTTTCGCAAATGATAGTCTAAGACTCAAAATCACCATTTACTGCAAATCAAGTTTCAAAGTAGAACATAAGTTGGCTGTTTCACTCGAGCGTCAAGAGATAAATACCTACATTCTTGCTCTCCAACTGTAATTTGTACTTTTTACTAAAGTTGTTGCATGGCCAGAAATGTCAACATTTAGATCAGATTGATGACTTACCGCAGTAATTGACGCTGTTAGCTAGATACAGCTTGAACACATCTACTGCTTCATGAAAATAAGGAGTTGCATCTTGCCAGCGCCGGATTTAGGGACGGGCAACATGGGCGGCAGATTTCTGGGGGCGGCAAATTTTTCACGGCAATTTTTTTTTTTTTTTTTTTTTTTTTTTTTTTTTTTTTTTTTTTTAATGGGTGCTGTCGCAAGTGCATCTTCGAAATTGGAACAGCTGACACGATGGTAGACGAGTAAAGAATATGCAAAGACTCAGAATTTTAAATAGCAGTGGCCACTTGAGGGCGCGGGGCGGGCGGCTCGGTGACGGTGCCAGCGGCCGGCGCATCATTTCGTAGCCTTGCGTTTCATCTGAATTCAGGCTTGTTGCTGGTTATTTTCTTGCCGAAAACAACTGAATTGTTATCACCACTAAAATCAAAGTCATTTCGGGTAAAAATATTGGGAACTCTCTCTAAATATCACGTAATTTTGCACCGTAAGAAGGTAAAAATCACGAAAATTTCCAGTAGGCTGATTCTCCTTGTCTATCTCGTACGAGAGGACACGAGATAGACGAGATAAACAACTCTATCTCATGCAAAGAGATAGGGCGAGACGACTCGGAGCAATACCATCTAAACATACCGTAGCTCGGGGTCTGAGGTTATGTGATTAGGTTGCCAACTTTTACACAGGCTCTTATGGGGGAAAGAGGAATTTTTGCGGTTTTTTCTAGTTTTTACTACTTTTTCGGCTGTAATAACCAGATTTACTTGGTCAGGGAACTTCCCTGGATGTTCCAGAGCGTTTCCGCGAAAAAACACTTTTTTCACAAAATTACGCGAAACACCAAAGGGTCCCCCCTTTCACATCGACCCAAAGTAAGCAAGGGTCCCGGAGTCCCCCCTTTGGTGTTACATATTTTGGTGTGCAATTTTGCGGAAAAAGTGGTTTTTCACAGAAACGCTCTAGAACATCCAAGGAAGTGCCCTGGTCAAGTATACGTGGTTTTCATAGCCGAAAAATTAGTAAAAACTAGAAAAACCCGCAAAAATTCCTCTTTCCCCCATAAGAGCCTGTGTAAAAGTTGGCAACCTAATCACATAACCTCAAACCCCCGAGCTACGGTGTGTTTAGAGGGTATTGCTCGGAGTCATCTCGTCTCGTCTCGTAAAATGAGCAGAATCAACCCTCAGACCCCCTCTTAGCTGGGCAGGGTTGCAAAATTTCCCGATTGAGCAATCCGTGGATCGCGTGAAAATATAGGGAAATTTCTCTAAAAATCACGAAATTTTGCACCTTTAAGAGGTAAAAATTACAAAAATTTCCGGTGGTGGACCTCCAGACCCTCCCCAGCTGGGCAGAGTTCCAAATTGTTCAATCGAGCAATATGTGGATCGCGTGAAAGTGAGGAAATTTGTCAATTTTTTTTTTATGGCTACCTACAAGTTTTTTTTTACAGAAAATGTCTCAAATTTTCAAAAAAAAATGGTAAATTTGCGTACCTACAGTGTTTAAATGTTAAAATAAGAAAGCAAAAAAAAAGTTATCACTTCCCAAATTTTTGTGAGGAAATTTTTCGAAAATCCTGTGAGGAAAAAGTCCCGAATCGCGTAAAACCCCCGGTGTTTTGGAAAATTTTGCACCCCTGTAGCTGGGGGCGACCCCGACCTTCTTTCGGGCGTGGGCTTGGATGGGGGCGGCAAATAGTCAAATGGCCCATGGGCGGCAAATGTGTAAATCCGGCGCTGCATCTTGCAAAGAAACAACTATAAGTAAATTTTAAATCACTACAAGATGCTCACCATACCCACACTGGGAGCTTGCAAATTTCCGAAAAAAGTTTCCGCAGCTCTGAGTTCCATCGATGATTTAGCTTTGGAACTGAGTTCCGCAAATGATAGTCTATAAATCAAAACCACCATTTACTGCAAATCAGGTTTCAAAATAGGACACTAGCTGGATGTTACACCAGCAAACCAAGAGCTATGTACTTGCCTACATGTTTCCTCTCAAACTGGAATGTGTACACTACCGGTGTGGAGACGGAGTACACTGTGATTGTACGCGGTTTTCTTCCACAATCATTGAAGTGTAACAAGGAATTGAAGTAAATCAAAGTACCTACACAACACAGAGACATGAGAGATAACTCAATCAGGCTAGAAATTCTGGCGCAGAAATGATGGGACTCGTAGGCTACGTGGGACTACACTGAATTATCTCACATTTCAGATAAGCCTATATGATTCAGGTGGGACTCGGATGAACTGATGAAATAGTATCGCACTCTCACACACCATCAAATTGGCACAAGAAAATGACAAAAGCAAGAGTACAAGTTTAAAATGCAAATCAACTGGAAACAACTACTATTAACTTTTGCCCCCTTTAGGGTGATAAATTGGGTTAGGTCTTGAGCTTCGAACTCGAATTTCACGGCTTGAAACTGAAAGTACCGTCATCACAGAAATAACACTATTGAAGAATTCTTGCTACTGTTTTAGCAATTTAAGTTACTTTGGCCCGTTTGACAGTCATTAATTGTTAAAACTCGAACGAAAACCGTGGGTCAAATGTCAGAATAAAGATAGCCGTTGTTGATGTTATGCAGTGTTATGCTTATGTGATTTGATTTGTCCCTGGTGTCAAGCGGTGATTGTGTGGACTTGTTTCAGGCTTCGGTCTGTGGCAACACTGAAGGGTGGTCTGATTGGCCCATGCTTATTTTCGAGTTTATTTCCTTACAAGTGAATGAAATAAGTTAAACTCTTCGGAAGTATCATCTCCCAGTCATTCTGAATCTATCAATATCTGGTTATCTAGGGTTTTGTGCAGGCGTTTACTCTGTGGAGTGACTTATTGAATAATTGGTTTTGGCGGTCGATTCAAAATTGAACCGTAAAAAAGACGGTTTTCTAAAGATTTATTTTTGCTTGAACCATGAATCAAAAATCAATTCATACCATCTGATAGATCTTTTACGGCCCGTTCTGGCCATATAGGGGGTTATGGGGTTTTGAGCGACAGTATAAGCGGCATTTAACCGAACATGCGAGAAATCCTGCTCAGAGCCTTTTTCGCGATGTTCGTAAAAAATGTAAGTGGTCCCGCTAGCCAACTGCTTCTGGGGTTTTAAACTTGACCGGGGTGGCTATCGCCACTTATAATACGCTTTGTTTTTGTCCGATTGGCGTGAAACTTGGTGTCCTCGTGTATTTTTGGTCGAGGAATCCGAATCTGCTCTCAGATTTTTAGAATTAAATAAACAAAATACGAAAACTTTACTTTTTCTTTGTATCATGGTTTTCTTTATCGGTCATGGTGCTGTGTTGCTAAAATGTTTACCAGGGAAACTGGATAAACGAAACAGTGTTTGATATGGTGGAGTCACACTGATTTTAATTTTGAACTGGAACCCTGGAAAATATGTAATGCATTCTTGAGCTTATTTAGCGCCTGGAGGTTATGTAACGGTCTTTTTTACACTTCTCCAGCCCCTGGAAGTTATGTAATGGATTCTTGAGGTTTTGTGGCGCCTGGAGGTTATGTATATTGATTTTATTACACTTCTCCAGCCCCTGGAAGTTATGTAATGAATTTTTGAGCTTTAGTGGCACTTGGATCTTCGGTAATTGATTCTATCACGTTTCTCCAGTCCCTGGAAGTTATGTAATAGATTATTGAGCATTTGTGGCGCCTGGAAGTTAGGCAATTGATTCTATTACACTTCTCTCGCCCCTGGAAGTCATGTAATGGATTCTTGGGCTCATTTAGCGCCTGGAGGTTATGTAATGGTCTCCTTCACACTTATCCAGCCCCTGGAAGTTATGTAATGGCGTTTTGAACTTTTGTGGCGCCTGGATGTTATGTAATTGATTCTATTACACTTATCCAGCCCCTGGAAGTTATGCAATGGCATTTTGAACTTTTGTGGCGCCTGGATGTTATGTAATTGATTCTATTACACTTCTCCAGCCCCTGGAAGTTATGTAATGGATTCTTGAGCTTTTGTGGCGTCGGGAGGTTAGGTAATTGATTTTATTACTCTTCTCGAGCCCCTGGAAGTTATGTAATAGATTCTTGAACTTTAGTGGCGCCTGGAGGTTATGTAATTGATTCTGTTACACTTTTTCAGCATCTGGAATGGTGCTAGCACCATCAGTCAAAGTGCCAGCAACGTAGCACCACCAGCACCATGGGCCCCTTCTTTTCCAATGAAAAGGAAGCAGTGGTGGATCTAGAAAGTTTTTCTCTAGGGGGAGGGGCCTTAAACATTTGAAGCTTCACAGAAAGCAATTTTGGGCTATTTTGTATTGAAACTAGGCAAAATTACTGCTTCAATGGGGAGGGGGAAATCATTGGATCCATTGGATGGAAAGAATTACTATTTTTACAAAACTTTCATAAACCTACTGGAGGCAAAAAAATTGAAATTCAAAAATCGTTCACTTGTTTCATTGAAGAAATACCACACTCAACCTGGATTGGGATCCAAGAATCGTAAGATCGCACATTTTATGCTTCCTTGTCATCATATCGCTTGACGATGATGCCCACAAGTTTCTTAGGACATTATATCAGCTGTCATCCTCAGCAATTGTTGATGGTCCTCAAGCTTGGGAGAACGTTCAAACGTTGCATCATCATTTTGAGGGCGTCATCAAACAGTTTTTATTGGTTTTCAAGTTGAGGGCGTAATCGTGATTTTTGAGGTCATCCTCAAAAGATTTTGATGGCGCCCTCAACAATGTTTGAGGGCCCTCAAGAATCTTGGCGGTGTCTTCATTGCCCTCAAAAGATTTTGAGGGCACCCTCAAAAGATTTTGAGGGCACCCTCAACAATATTTTGGGCCCTCAAGAATCTTGAGGGTGTCCTCATGATTTTTGAGGGCACCCTCAAAGGATTTTGATGGCGCCCTCAAGAGTGTTTGAGGGCCCTCAAGAATCTTGAGGGTAACCTCATGATTTTTGAGGGTACCCTCAAAAATCGTTGAGGGTTCTTGAGAATCCTTGAGGTTTATTTCCACTAGGGAAATGAGGGGTCCCATTTAGGAGGGTGATAAATCCCGTTTGCAGGGGCGTGCCGTGGTTTCCAGAGAGGGGGGACAAGAATGCAATCTTGCCGCCCTCCGCGAACACAATTATAAATTTGATGACCATTTTGTTTTGTTTTTGTTTTTTTCTGTTGCTTTTTACACACTGATTTTGCCGCCCTCTGTAATTCATTTTGAAATTTGATATCCTTTTTTTTTTTTTTTTTTTTTTTGTTGATCACCCTGATTTTGCCGCCCTCGGAGAGTGCCGCCAGGAACAAGGGTACCCACATGCCCCCCCCCCCCACTTCGGCACGGCCCTGCCCGTTTGAAAACAGCTAATATATTTTTGTAAAAAGATTCTGAAAGCTCATTTTAAGCACTATCAAATGCTTTCATTTCAATTTTTCTGCTGTGATTTAAAAACCGTGCGAGATGAATTCAAAACTTATGTTTCTCTGGGTTTTTCAAGAAAAATATTCGAGTTTCAAAATAGTTAAGTTCAGGCCGTGTATAAATTTTTCTGGACATTTTTGCGAACACTGAAAACGATAACGACCTGCGGTTTGCGTTAAAAATCTTCGACATTTGTAAAGTTCGAGTTAGAAGGGCAACCCCCCTCCCTCTGGAGCTCCCACTCCCCCCGGAAATTTTGGATACACTGGAAAGTAGCTCCCATTAAGTTAGAAACATCCCCCGAGTTTGGTTTTTTCCCATTCATTCGTTCAAATGTTAGGGTGGTGAGGACTCTTTTGAAACACCCTGTATACCAGTAAACTTTCCTTAAGACGACCTCTATAGAGTGCTACATCGATCGAAAAGGCATAACAAACTAAGTGTTTTGTCGCAAACCGGGGATCGATATCGCTTTTCACAGTCGAGATATAGCCCCATTCTGCCATTGAAGCACCACCTTTTAGATGTGGTGAAATACGCCTTATTTTTTCATTTGAAGGTGACATGTGGCACATCAATCGAAAGGTCTTGATCTGTCCTTTCAAAACCTGTCAAGATTTTGGAGAAATTCTCTACAGGGTGACCACAAAGGCCAATTCAAAAATTTTCCAAAAAGCCACCATAACTAAAAAAAATTGGGTTTTTTGGAAAAAGAATTATAGGCGCAAAAATGTCGGTAATTGCCTCTATTTTAAGGGCAGGGACCTTTTTTTTATATCTTCGTAGGAAACTTTGTCGAGAAAACCTGAAAAATGTGTTTGAACCCTTATAGAAAAAAAGAAGAAAAAATGAAAATATCAAAAATGATAAATTTGGGGCCAATCCCCTACCTGAATTTTTTGTTTGAAAACTTTTCAATCAGCCGTTGGCGAGAAAAATGCCTGGCACGGGTGATCTGGCTTACCCAGTATAACTTTATAAGTGCTTTGGGTAATGCTGATGTAAAGCGTGGAAAACTTTAACTGCAGAGGCGCGTGGGCGCCAGCAGAAAAATTGGGGGGGGGGGATTTTTGAACCTCACAGGGAGAGCTAGGGGACCACCTCGTGATATATAGAAAAACGTATGTTTTTTTACTATAAAGTGCAAATTTATAGGTATATGAGCACAATAGAGTGACAGCTTCTCCTTTAAACATGTTGTTATCAGCATCAAGGTAAGTATTTTTTCTCCCGAAGAAGCTGTCATTCGCTTGTGCTCATGCCTAAAACTTAACTTAATGGCCGTAATAGTGGCTTAATTTTCCGTTATATGTAGGCCTGGGGGACCCCCCCCCCTTCGCAAAAAGAGAGAAAACAATTAATTTCCCAGCCAATTGGTACAATTTTAAGCTATTGTGATGTATGAACCGAAAGGTGTAATCTCGACCGGTTTGATACTTTGAGTAAAGTAACAATAGATATGATAACTATATTAAGAAACTGCTTACTACTACAACTATTCCGCGAAAAATGAATTAACATTATAAAGTAAACTAACATTAAAGTTTTTCAACTCTTACTCATTTGCTTGGTTCCTTTCATTTTATATCCTGAAGTTTTGGCTGTTTTGATTTCGGGGGGGGCCTTTCCCCCCGCTGTGGGCGCCCACATGTCTGGAGGGTCCACAGGAGGGGAGTTTTTGGGGTTATCCCCCGGATATATTTTAAAAGTGGACCCTCCTTGGCCTCCTAATACCCAAATGTAAACACTTCAAACATCGAAAAACTAATAAATTGAAACTCTTTGACTTATTATTATTTTTGTATAAAAAAAAAACTAACCGCCTAAAGTACTCTAAAAAACAAGTATACTTCTCATTAAAAATACAAAGAACTTACATTGATGAAAAATGGGATTTCGGCGCTTCAAAATTTTTTTAACGAAATGCCGTGATTTTTGACCTTTGGGCTTTCCTTGAAACCTGCGGCAAATCCTCAATTTGACTCAAAAAACAAACTCTGGGTCATTATTCAACACACTAAAGCCCTCAAATCCATTAAAATATCCATCCGACCCCAGATATACTTTCGAGAACTGTTGAATTCTAACGTAAGCGTGAGTGGTTTTTGAAGATAGCAGCGTATTGTGCCATTAAAGGTAACACCGCATTTTGCTCCATTAAACCCGCACGAAAACTCGGGCTTTAAAGACTTTTTTTAAACTTTTTCGGAATTTGTAGATAATTTTCGTGCGGGTTTAAATAAATGAGCAAGTTGCAGGGTTGCCGGATGGCTCGCGCCGCCGCCGTTCACAAAAAACGGTCTCATCTCTCAAAACACATTCAAATCATTTGATCACAAAGAGACGGGCGAATAAAAAATGGTAAAAAAGATTACGAAATTGGAAAGATTAGGCGAAATAAGCAGAGAAAGAAAGCTTACTGAATCAAAGTATAAATATTCGAAGTTTAAAAAAAGTCTTCGAAGCCCGAGTTTCCGTGCGGGTTTAAAGGAGCGAAATGCGGTGTTACCTAATGGCACGATACGCTTTTGTCTTCAAAAACCGCTCACGCTTCCGTTAGAATTCAACTGTTCTCGAACGTATAATCTGGGGTCGGATGGATATGTTAATGGATTTGAGGGCTTTAGTGTGTTTGAATAATGACCCAGTGTTTGTTTTGTTCAAGGAAAGCCCAAAGGTCCAAAATCACGGCATTTCGTTAAAAAAAATTGAAGCCCCGAAATCCCATTTTCTATCAATCAAATTGTACTTTATACTTTTTAATGAAAAGTTCTTGTTTTTTAGAGTACTTTAGGTGGTTAATTTTTTTAATTCCCACTTTTGTAACTGGAGATATGATTTTTTGAAAATTGGTGCACTTTGAATTTTGAACTTCAATATCTACAAACACAAGTTGCGGTTTTGACAAGCAGTTTGCGCCAAAAGGATCAGTTTTATGTTCTTTCGAAGGAGCTATCACAAGTTAGGGGGTGCCGTCTGAAAATTTTGAGTCGGGGCCCGTACGCCCCCTCAAGGGGGGGGGGGTTGAAAATTTTGACCCCCTCAAGCGTAAGCTCTCAAAAGTTATGTAAGACCCCAAGTTTCAATTTTTTATCCGCAGCCGTTCAAAATATAATCGAAGGTAAACAGACTTTTGCGCCACCCTATGAATATCCTCGAGTGCGCTTGATGAGTATTGTGGCCATATTAAACTGGCGATAATCAAAGTGGTGCGAAAAAGGTGCAGTTTTGCTGTACAAAGGAATTGCTAATACAGCAATAATAATATACATATGTGGGATGGCTGCAATAAATGCAACGTTCACAAAATAAAATGCTAATTCAGCCAAAAACTGAGCAAAAAAAGCATTTTTGCTTGGTGAAAATAGCAAAATTACAATTGCTAACTCAGCAATAATCAAATAGATAGCACAGCTGCAACCAAGTGCAATATTCGCAAGATAAAATGCCAATTCAGTCAAACACTGCGCGAAAATTGCTAATTCAGCAAAAATAAATATTGCTTATCTAGCAATTTTTTCTTGTATTGTGGCATTTAATATTGCTGATTTCGCTATTTGCGTTGCTTCGCCAGCTGAACTGCTGTTCTGCGAAAATCGCAAAACAGCATTTGCTACAGCAGCAATCCTTTATTTTTTGGCGTGCTTTTTCATCAAATAATGTTTGCTATTTCATCAATTGAATTTGCTATTTTTGCAGTTGTTCTGGTAATTTAGCATA
Organism: Trialeurodes vaporariorum; assembly: GCA_011764245.1. Lineage (NCBI taxonomy): Eukaryota > Metazoa > Arthropoda > Insecta > Hemiptera > Aleyrodidae > Trialeurodes > Trialeurodes vaporariorum. The sequence goes on along the minus strand of VMOF01000111.1, from coordinate 34,985,010 downwards.
CATTTTTGCTATTTCTGCAAAAAAATTAAGCAGTTTCTGCAATTTTTGGGTTGCTCATTTTGCTAAATTAACTCTGTTAAAATACATGTACAGATATTGCTGTTTCAGCGGGAAAAAATGCTTTCTTTGCAGATTAAAAGCTATTTTTGCAAAACATGTTGCTAAATTAACTAATATTGTGCTGATGTAGCAGTTTTGATTTTAAAATTAGCAAAACAAATGATTGCTTTCATGGCAAAATTTTAACTAGCTGAGACATACAACTAATAATGTAAGTTTTGCCGAATTGTCAGCTAATTTTGCAGCGTGCGTGGTGGAATTAGCAATATTTCCGATTCGCTGTTTTTCCAAAACAGTTTTTGCTGCAACAGCAATTTCTTTTTTTTCAGATGGGTGACTGAAATTAACAATTTAATTACAAAGAGTGATTGGTCATTCTCTACCATCATTCTTAGTGACTAAAAAACAGTGACGACTCGTGCCATTTGGCAACAGTGGAACTTCTCCATTGGGACTTGCGTGAGATGTTCGATATTTTGAGGTGCATCGCATTCCAAGAGATCGTTACTTTTGCTGGGTTTGAATGGCGAGACACATTGTTGCCGGATTGCACGAGCCGCCACTGACTGCAAATCCCCAAATTCTTTCGACTTTTATACCTGAGCTATACACAGCTCACTCCATACATCTCTTGAGTACTTTTCAAGAGTTAACATTGTTACCTTTTCTACTTTTCTACTTCTCTAATTTTAAGTGTTCATCGAACAATAATGACTGTTGTTTTGTCACTCAAATTTTAAGTGCTACACTTGCGTCCTTTTTTTTTTCAAAGTTAACATTGTTACCTGTGTACTTCTTTACTTTTAAGTGTTTAGCCAAACAGCAACCGCTGTTATTTTTTCTACTTTTCTACTTTTCAGTGTTTTGCCAAACAGTAACCGCTGTTATTTATTTTTTCTCATTACATTTAAGTGCTACACCAAATTGTTTATGTTGTTGTAACTTTGCATTTGTTCTTCTTTCATGATTTTATTTGAAAAATAAAGGCCTATACGAAAAAATTATAATATAGGTCGACCACCACAGCTCACTCTGTAATCTTCAGAAATTCTCTTTTGTTGGGGATACGGTCTCCTGAAATCAAAACCCTTTTGGCTTCAGGAGGCCGGGGGGTTGTTGTAACGAGCCACTTCTTGGCCATACCCCTGTAAGTATCCAGTCCTTCAAATTTCCCGCCCTCCTGCCTCGGTCTTCGTCCGCGGGACAGCACCGCACAACCAAGCTAATGCTGGACTGTGGGGTGCTGCCCCCTACGGAGGAAGACGGAGTCAGACGGCAGGGCCTTCCCTTTCTTCACTTCTTCGAGTCGCGTGAGTAGAGATACGTCGTCGTCTTTTTCCTAATATGTAAGTAAAACCCTCTTTCCCCTTAATGGGGTAGGGATCTAGTTCTTTGTTTGCTAAATTTTTTAGTGCGGAGTGGGTTGTGGTGGCCGTCCGGCCACAACCAATTTAAATAATAATGTAGTTGTGTTTACTTCTCTCTTCTCTAAATCTCCTTCTGGACTGGCTTCGGGCCTGCTTTCTCTGGACTGGCCCGGAGCCAGTCCAGAAACTTAATATATCAAGCATCCATAATAATGGACCGCTTTATGTTTGTCCTCGATTTTTTGGTCGCTCTCTAAAGTACCATTTACACTGTTTTACTGTTAGTCTTCATCACAGTCTTCTTCGTCTGAAAAACATTCGGAGTCGACAAAGTCCTCATCTGCAACGCAGCACCGTGGTGATGCAATAAAGCTCGCCTTTATTTCAGTGGCGTAGCGTGCGATTTGGCAACGTTTGCAGTTCGTCCCTCTAAACCCATGAAAAAGATCGAAGTGTTGGGTGTTCGGTGAACACCTTCGCATTCGACTTTTGACATGGGGTTTAATTCTTTCAAAAACGGAATGAGAATTTTTTGTACAAACTTGACAAAAGTTGCTGGTGCTCTTTCTTCCCAGGTATGACCTTATTTTCAATAAAATTCATAGTTTCGGCAAGAACTATAATTCAAGACGACTTTTTCCCCCACCCTTTTCACTAGTTGTCACTAATTTGTTTTGACATTTTCTCTAGCAAATATCGATGATGTGTGCCTCTCTTGCAATCAAATGTTCGCTCATTTTAGTAAAAAAAGCAGTCATTCGGAAAATGTTTCGTCACACGGAGAAATTTGGTGAATGCTGTTTTATGAATGCCGTTTTTAGAGAATATCAAAACAAATTAGTGACAAAACTGAGCATTTTGGCGCAAATCGGAGATCGATATCGTTTTTCACATTTGAGATATCGATTGTTAAAGTTCGATTTACAAAGTTTGATATCTCGAATGCGAAAAACGATATCGACCTCCGATTTGCGCCAAAATGCTCAGGTTTTGATGCCCTTTTTATCGATGTGTCACTCGGTAGGATTCATCACACGGAAGTTTTGAGGTATCCATCCCTGAGGAGCAAAAATTTCAAAAACTTTTGGGGGCTCTAAAACCTACTTTTGACTACAGTTGTGTCCAATCCGTAATTATTTTTTTGAAAAAACCTGGTTTTTTTGAGTATTTTGGACTCCAAGTTTTTTAAATTCCGACTTTTCACAAAGTAGTAATGATTTTTTGAAAATGGGTCCAAGTCGACTTTTGACCTTCGATATATCGAAAACAAAATACAATTTTGACCTGCGGTTTGCGCTAGAAGTCTTAGAAATGCCCTTTCAAACAAGGTATCACAAGATGGGGGTTGTCATGTGAAAATTTTGAGTTGGGGGGGGGTGAAACCTTCCTTTTCGTACGCCCCCGGAATTTTTGGGTACGCCAAAAAATTGTTCCTATTAAGTTATAAACAATATACATCCCCCAAGCACAGAATAATTCAATCAGAACAGAAACTCTGTCGGATTTTGAAGCAAATTCATTTCGCGTCCGCCATGTTGGGATATAGGATGTTTACATCTGGGTTCGCGCTCAAAAAAAGAAATTTAGGACATGATGCGCGAAATTTTTATTCTGAAATGCCAATGGAATAAAGGTGAGGCCGGAAATTTAAGATTTCTTTCCAGAATTTACAGAAATAAATGAGTTTCAACACAAATCACACACGTCCGCCATGTTGGGATATAGGACCACAGCGTTGCCCATTGGTGCCGTTAAATTCCAAACGTGCTTCCATTGGCTCTTATGGAAGTTTTCGTTCTGATTGTATTATTCTGTGCCCCAAGTTTGGTTTTTTTATCTGCAGCCCTTCAAAAGTTATGAAGCCGTCCCGGGACTTTTGGACCACCCTGTATACACTCTAGTACATCATTGGCGCTCATAACTTACTAGCCTGTGTAAGAAGTGACACCATAGATAATTAAAAGTTCTGATAGAGACAAGGGCGACTAGTCAAAGGAGGGCCGGAGACAAGGAGCGCGGGGTGAGCGCAGTTGTTCAACGGAAGATGGTATGGTCGAGTATACGGCAGACTTGAGACCGCGAGAGACCTCCACGTCCACTTTTGTACAGCAGACCTGGACTGTACAGAATGCAAGCGGCACTTCTTTGAAAATGTGCTGCGTTAATTTTACATTGGATCAATCTCAAGTTGAATTTGCGCTTTGTCAATCAAGGTGGTTGTTAAGGCTGTTTACTGTGAACTATCCAGGGCTGCCGTTTCGCGTATAATTACACGCATTTATACGCTTTTCGTGCAGTTTGGCAACAACGTTTGCTGTCCGTTTGAATCCAGCCGTCCTTTATTTAAACAGATGCTATCCGACGGATGTTTGTTTATGTCACGCCCCTAGAAATCACGGCCAACCACAGCTCAGCACTCGCCTAGCTGCCCGGAGCTCTCTAAACTCGAAATCTTACTCAAGAGCACGATGCCGTCGGATGCCGTTTGGCGTGTTTTTGGGCGGTGCTGTACGGTACCGTGTACCAACGTCTGAAATATAGTCCAGTCAAATTAGACGAAAAATAGGCTCGTGCTGGAAAAAATTCATAAAGTTTTTATATTTTGGATATAAGCTCATTATGGGGAGTAGATTTAAAGTCCATTGAGTCTACCAATTTTTCGGGGGTGGAACCCCCCTCCCCCCCCCCCTTCTCTCTAAAAAATCAAAAAAAAAATGCCGACTGTGGGACGGTTTTTGGCAAATATCACAAAAACTGTTTCTCTGACGACCAAAGTTTATGGACCGAAATGAAAGAACGGTAAATTTGCTGTAAAATTACACTTAATTCGACCGCTACGACACGTTGTTCCGGAGTAAATTGAAAATTTTCAATGGGTAGAAAAACCAAAATTTTTCATAAATATAAAATTTTCGACGAATTTTTGTGAATATTTGCGAACGACTCGTCGGAGAACAAAATTGATAAGAACCATTTCGGAAGGCCTTAAAATGTAACACAGGGTGAGTATCAAACGTATCATAAATTGCGTTTGGTCTTTAAAGTATCCATTTTTTGAAAGTCAGGGACAAAAGTTCTCCCAACAGTTATAGTGGGTTTATGCGAAATGTTGATGTGCATTCGCTGAGCGCATCGTTTTCTCAGGAATTTTTAAACATAAAAGAATATTTACTGTCACAATTTTTTATTGTTCGAGGGAGGGGGTGACCACGACGCCCCCCCCTCCCGGTCCAACACCTTTCCACCAGATTTCCGCGGCCTTCCAAATGTTCCGTGAATTTTAGTGTTCGGTACGTGTGTCGTTGATCGATCCAAAACAGCGTCAAAAATAAGTTTTAACCAGAGTTTCGTTGTACCAATGAATTCTACGATTTTTCCATTGAAAGAAAATAATAATGAGGAATGGGCTGGGGGGGGGGGGTGTGTGGTTCCCCTGACGTTCAAAAGGGTTGGTGACAGGTGCACCAGGTAATTTTATGGTATTCGTAAGACCTTTCGTTTACGTTTTTGAGCAGTTTTGTTCAAATCTAAAGCGACATCTACGTCCGATGAGGTTTTTACCCATTCTACATAAGAGGGGAAACACTGTGCGGCGGAGCCACATAAAATTCAGACATGGAATAGAATGGGATTGACTGGAGTTTTGTTTTTAGTGTTTTTAACAAAACACAAGGGCCGCTATTTTTATCAACTAATCTTAGGGCAGTAGACAAGGTATTAAATAAACGTAAAGATAGATTACGAATGCAAGAGACCTCTTTTTTGGATGATGTCTCTGCGCTGTTATGGAAACTGTGTTTGATATAATGGTTATGGGAGGGATGCATGCCATTACTATTTAAAAACCCCGCTTTAATCGCATTTGAGATGACCTCATAAATTGACAAACTAAAAATTGTCAACCCTTTGAATTGTTTGAAGAGTTCTCTTGCAGAGTGGTTGTAAGGCTTATTCGCAATGATTCTTAATGCTTTTTTGGACCAGTAGCAATTCCTCACAAAGTGATGAAGACTCCCATAAAATACACGGAAAAAAACCGCCGGCGAATTCGCCCTAATATCGGTGAAATTAACCACTAACAGTGGCTCATATTGATCACCACTAATAGCGGTGAATTTTACCAAGCCTTAGTGTTAGATTTGCCAGGCCGATGTTACCGAGCCTATCGGTTAACAATACCGAGTTTAACGATTAAATCTACCGAGCTCTCGTTTGAAACAACTGAGGCGTACAGTAATTTCAACCGATTTCTTCATGCGACCGGAGAACTTTTCCGATGTGAGTGATGATAATAACGATAATTTTGGTCCAATATGCCGACTGCATCGGTATTGAATAAATAGAATGCCACTAGAATAAATTAAAAGAAATTTGCGCTCGTTTGAATCGATTATTTTGTAGTTCTTCACTCGTTTTTTCAACTTTCGCTACTCAGGAATGGTTGTTAGACACTGGAGTACATGGAAATACATAGACTGAATGTATGAAACGAAATTGTGAAGACGAAAAGTTACCTGTTTATCCGGGATTTGAACCCGCGTCCTCGCGGGTGCAAGTCGAGCACCTTACCGATGATCCAAGTCTGCTGCCGCGGGGACGAGGTGAAAATAGCGCATTATAAAGTTACAGCTAATCAGCTTACACTGAGAAAAATGTTACTGTGGCATCGGCAATTCTGGTGGCGATCAAAATAAATTCAGGCGTTGGTCAACAGAATTCTGGTAAAGCTTGTCCCAGAAAAGATTGGGATTGACACTTCTATGGTTTTCATGAAAACATCAGCTTCTTACTGCTCCTGACCAATCAGGTGGCCCTATCTGTGGATGGAAGCTGATGTTTTCATTCAAAGCCACAGTTGTCAAGTCCAATCATTCCTGGGACAGCCTATAATTGATAGGCCTAGTATAACACACCGTAGACGTTTAATGACGTTCTGGTAAGCGCCACCAGAAAAATTCTGTTAGGTTATGGAAGCCGAGACTTATGTTAATATATTACGACATCACACTGTTAGAAATCATTTCTTCACAAATTGAAAGCTTTTAAAATTACTTCCAATAAACACAATAAGAGGGGGGGGGGATTCAAAAGAAAAAACGGAAACACTTTTTGTTTGGACAAGTACGAAACTGCAGATGAATACCTAATTACCTACTTGTGATTCCGGATTACTTTCAATAGAATCCATCGGCGAACTTTCAACGTCCAAGGCTTTATTCATTTAATGAGCTCGTGTCGATCCAACGACGAATTTTTGAACCTGATTTAAGTAAATGATATTCCGTTAAGAACATCATTAATCGCCAAAATCAAGATTCAAGCTAACGTAAAGCAAGTTTCAGTGAACTGAAGTAACGATAAGAGTTGACGAAACTAAAACACGTCTAAAATTTAAGTACGCACATATCACACTCCCATCACACGTTTGTGAACACTAGTAAATAGTAGGAAATCGAAATTAATCAAGAAGCTTATAACACCACAAACAAAATTAAAAACAACTGATGTGAGATGTGAGAAAGCAGAAGCAGAATACAATAAGGCACCAACTTATTAAGCAAATTTTATTTCGAAAATCGGTAGGTGACCGAAATTTTATTATTCCGGTTACCTAAAAGTGGGCGGAGCCAAGCAACGTACGGTTATGTACGGTACCGTATCAAAAGGTGACCGGGAACCGCTTGGTTTCGAATTTCGAGACCTACCTCCCGAGGTGGGTTACGTGAAACGTGACCGGACGAGTAGGTGACCGGAGGGAATATTTGAATTTTGAATTGCCTTGTCTGTGATTGGCTCCCGTAAGTGACCGTGGTTTCGAAACTCTGGTCACGAAAGAAGTGACCGGTGACCATTGGTTACGAAATAAAATTTGCTTATAGGTTCTGTTCTGCACAGAGAATCCACGCACGATCACTGTGTTGAATTGAAAGTATTTCCAAGTATAATATCCATTGAAATGAAATACCAAGACACCTGTAAGATTCACTACATTAACGCCTAATTATAAACAAGAAAAACATTACAGTTCAACTAAGAATCATTCAAAGCACGAGACGAGACACGAGAGTAAATAAAAACGACAAACAACAAAGCACGGCCGCCAAACTCTAGCTCGCAGTAGAGAAGTGTTACCAACCGTGAAATTAACGGTGGCATGCAAGACGCACGAGAAAACGAAGTGGCAACGAACTGGACTGAAGCGATGGAAGACAGGGTTCGATCCTTGCCGCGGCCGGATATTTTTTAACGTTTATTTTTTATTTTGTGAATATCTCGTGTTTGCCGCGTTGCTCGGTATTATTGACCGATGAGCTCGGTCATTATTACCAGTTTAGATGTACCATAAAACTCGGTAATTGTCTACCAAGCCAATCCTGGAGTGTCGGTGGCTTTAACCGAGCCCTCGGTTGAATGAACCACAAAGAGTGGTGGCGTTAACCGAGCACGCGTTGAATTTAACCACTAAACAGCTACCACTAAGCTTAGTAAAATTTGCCGACGGTTTTTTTCCGTGTAACGCCATGTAGAACTAATTGAAAATTTGCAAAATACAGGGTGTTTCAGGGTTAACGTCGGAAACTTCTAGAGCCGATTATTTAAGTAAAAATAAGACTATTTTTACCTATAAACATGGGCCATAAAATGCTTCCCTTCGGAGCTACGATTTTTCAAAGTTTGGAAAAAAATTGGTTTTTGAAACTGTGAAACTGCAAGTGTTGAAACTGTGGCTAAGTTTATCCATAAAATGTCACTGAAATTTGGTATTAAGCATATTTTTAGGTGTAAAATTTATTGAAATTCATGAAATAGTTATTAAATAAGTCCAAGTCAACTTTTCTGACACTCTTGAGCATTTAATGGCAAAAATTTTATGTTGCCACCGATAATTTTCAAAATTTTACAGACAAATTAGATTGAACAAACCCTAATGAAGATTTTCAATAGCTTTAATTTTTTCAGTGTGACGCGTATTAAGTGAGAAAATTGATGTTGAAGTTGAAAAAGTCAGTGCTTTGACTATGGCGGGCGTCACGAATGGTACTTTAAGCGCCTAAATGTAGCTTGCGTGACGCCCGCCATAGTCAAAGCACTGACTTTTTCAACTTCAACATCAATTTTCTCACTTAATACGCGTCGCACTGAAAAAATGAAAGCTATTGAAAATCTTCATTAGGGTTTTTTCAATCTAATTTGTCTGTAAAATTTTGAAAATTATCAGTGGCAACATAAAATTTTTGCCATTAAATGCTCAAGAGTGTCAGAAAAGTTGACTTGGACTTATTTAATAACTATTTCATGAATTTCAATGAATTTTACACCTAAAAATAAGCTTAGTACCAAATTTCCAATGAAAGTACTACCTGATACAGACATTTATGGTTTTCAGCATCAGACTTTGTATTATACTTCTAAGACAGAGAATCGGACGGAGAATTGGACGGAAAATCGGACGGAGAATCATCGGTCTCATCGTATTTTAGCATAAAAAAAAAAGAAAAATGAAATTAAAAAAAAGTAAATAAAACAAAACAAAAATAAAAAAATAAAGTAAAAAAAAAAGTAATGTCGGCATTATTCTAATGGCAGTATCAACTCTGCAATAACGCAGAAAGCTAGAAAAAAAAAAAAAAAACAAAAAAAAACACAGATATCTTTAACTTTCTCAACAACTAGCCCATACCCTCTCGAATGCTAGACGTGTAGGGTGCCCGAAGGGCGCCTGAACCTCTAGTAGTTATAAGTGTCAAAAATCATGTGACGAGGGTCGGAATTCACGTTGGTATCAAACATTGTTGCCTATTGTGGACAGAACCGTCCAAAATGTGGTGAAAAACTGCCCATACGCTCCCCATTTGCTGATAATGCGGCGTAAAGTTTTCAGTGGTTCGGACTCGGCAACTCTGGTAACAAATAATCTGCCTATGAATGTGTGTGTTAACACAATATGCTATATTGTCATTCATACACACACATTGTGTTATGCAACAAAAACAACTGAAGTCAGTGCTGATATCTCAACGGGAAGGTCTAAAAAAGCGAAATAAAAACGGTGAAGGCATCAAATAACTCAAAAAATAATAATAAAAAAAATAAAATTAAACGTGTCTGAGTGTCTGATTGTACGTACTCAAAATTTGCTCGAAAATACACAATACGGGTCAAGCATTTAATTTTTGATTCATATCCTGAAAACTGAATCTCCCAAACACACACGGGCACCAGCAGGCTGATTCTCCCTGCCGAAGTCGTATGACTCGGCACGAGATAGACGAGATAGACGACTCTATCTCGTGTCGTGCGATTCCCCCTGTCCGAGTCATACGACACGACACGAGATAGACGAGATAGAAGTCATTCGTTTTGTCGTTCTCGTCTCGTGCGATTCTGCCGCTATCTCGTACGAGATACGGATGAGACGACACGACATAAAGTCGTCACTTCCCAAATGCCTGAGATAGCACGAGATAGCACGAGCTGCACGAGATAGCTCCTTTCTTGACTTTTAGTAAATTTTAATTTACTTATATAGCTGCTTTTGTTCCCCCCCCTCTCCCCCCCCGGGAGAGTAAAGTACGTACTTTATATAGACGTTATATTATGTTTATACGTACTATACTATTGTACGTACTATATTTTTGTGGTATAACATGTATTTAGTATATACAGGGTGTGGCAGACCACCCGTCCACTATCTTTATCTCAAAAACGGCCGAAAATTGAGCTTCGGGGGCACAACTTTCATTGGGTATATCGACCCCAAGGAATCCAATGAAAATATTTTCAGCCCCCCAAAACCAACCCTTGGGGGTTATTTAGGGGGGTGGGTACCCGTATCTCGAAAAAATCAAATGGAAAGGGTATGTTTTGACATTGGAATCTAATACGGCATAAAAAAATAAAACTTTTTTATCTATTTTTACCCCCTAAAACTAGGGGTAGTTGGGTTTCCCAAAAAGGCACCCCTAAATTTCAATCGGCCGTAACTTTGGATTGAAAAGTCGGTTTGACGCGCGGTTTGAACCATTATTTTTCTCTTTTTAAGACCTTTTTAGCCATGTATCGTTCAATTTTGGATCATTTTTCTGAAGGTCCCCCCTCGAGCCCCCTAACCTTAAAACGGCCGCCATTTTGGTAGGGGTTTGTTTTTACGACTTTTGGGGGGTATCACTTTTTTCGTCTCTGAAAGACCTTTCAAATGATGTATCACAAGCCATACCTTTACATTTGAAAATTTTTACGTAGGGCCCCCCGAAGCCCCAAAATTTTGGGGTGAGAAGGCCATGTACAGTCGGGGACAAAAAAAATGTCAGACGCGCCTGCAGTTGGACTCACCGCAATACGGAGTTGGGCCGCTCAGAAAGGTTACGCTGAATATGCGGACGCGCCTCTATTTTTCATCGGTCTGTGCCAGCTCTGTGCCGAATATTTTACCTCTGCTGATTAATGATTGTGAGTAGGATGGGTTGTGTGCCGTGCCGCCCGGGCCCGACACTTCGACTCATACTCACTCATTCACGCATTGGAAATCGACCGCATAGCTTTGATAAGAAGTTTACGTTGTCTCGCACGAACACAGGCGGGTGAAGGAAGTTCTCTTTCTCTCCGTTTCTTAATTTGAACGCATGTGCTAGAGAAGGACAGACATTGCGGCTTCGGGCTCCTAGTGCATACTTCTCTAACTCTTGCTTTCAAATGTGCAAAGAGAGAGAAAGACATTCGCCGAAGTTTATGAATGAAAAAGCTGGCCGAGGCTCCCCTTCCCTCCCTTCAACTGAACTACTGACTCCCTCTAGTTGTTTTGGACAATGAGTGAGATTAGCTTGAGCTTACAATCAGTGCTTGCTTGCCTTATTTATCTGAAATTTTTTTCGCTAAAAGATTGAAACTTTTTGAAAGCATGGCAGCGGCCGCTGGCGCATAGCGTTAACGCGCGAGACCGCTGCATCCACTTCCTTTTTTTTGACAAGTCATTTGTTTAAAACAATAGTGATGCCGCGAGGATTGGATCCAGTGGCGTCGCGTGCAATCTGGCAACGCTGAGTTTTGTCCATTTAAACGCAGACAAAAAGTCGAGAAGTTGGAGGTCCACAATGCACTACCTCAAATCGATATTTTGCATGGGTTTAAATGGAGGAAATGCAGCGTTGCTAAATCACACGCGACGCCACTGGTAAGTCCTGAATTAATTCTATGATTCGCGCTATTCGCGACGATCTTGATTCTTGACCTCTTGGATTCTTATTTTACTTTTATTTTTCACTACATCAATGAAAAATGTGAACTATGTAAACCCTTAACCTTGAAAAAAAAAAAAATCCTGTGTGGCAGATCGTTATGTAGCCGAGAATCAATCCTACGCTCTAAACCGAAGTCGTGGCGCAATGACAGCGTAGTGAACCCCAGATTGCGTGGTCCCGAGTTCGATTCCTGCTGGCGATGCTAATTTTATCTCGACAGTTGTGCTCATCTTTTTTTGCCATGTTTTTATATTTCTTTCTTGTTGCTTGTTTGTAGTTTGGTTTTGTTTTTTTTTTTTTTTTTTAATACTGTTTGAATCGAATTATTCCACATATTTTCGTGCTGTATACGCAGTTATTTCACTGTGCTTGTAGGTAAAAGTTACGAAAATATTATAAAATCAAAAAGACGAATGAAAATCGATCAACGAAACTTTTTTTTTTCCCGTCTGTTTTTTCAAGTGCTGTTGTTTTTCTGTTCCAATATTTTCTTAATTTTTATATACAAGCACAGTGTAGTAATACCTGATGCATGCAGGATGGAAAGAGGTGGAATAATTCGATTCAAACGGTCTTGAAAAAAAAACAAAAACAAACAAAACAAAAACAAAACTAAAATACAAACAAGCAACAAGGAAGAAATATAAAAACATGGCAAAGAAAGATAAGCACAACTGTCGGTCGTCAAAAATCTAGCGTTGCCAGCAGGAATCGAACTCGGGACAATGCAATCCGGAGTCCACTACACTGTCATTGCGCCACGACTTTGATTGAGGGTGACGGATTGATTCTCGGATACATAATAATCCGCCGTCCCTGGGGCTCAATTTAAAATAAAAATTTTGCAAATTCAGGGGCCCATTCTCAAAAAACGCTGTAAGTCCCTTCATTAGGACCCCAAGGACTATGTTTTCGCGCAAGTCTCGTTCCATTTGGCGCGGGCCCACCTTTGCCTTCGCCTTATTAGTATAAAACTTCGAGTACTGACAATATTGAGTTCACAAGAATGTGATGGAGCCAAAGCAATGACACACGCCGATAGCGACAGGCAGTGGTCACTGGTCAGTGGTGCGGAGGGGAGAGAGGAGACGAGCGGGTGAAGAAGCGCGGCCACATTCTCTTATCAATAGTCGGGCCCGGGCGGTCGGCTCACGACACCGACTCAGGTAAAATATTCGGCACAGCAAAGACCGATGAAAAACAGAGGCGTGTCCGCATATTCAGTGCATCCTTTCTGCCTGGCCCAACTCCGTATTGCGGTGAGTCCAACTGCAGGCGCGTCTGACATTTTTTTTGTCCCCGACTGTACCTTTTTTCACAAAAAATAGGCATGTGATACATCAAAAGAAAGCCCTTGGTCTGCCCTTTCAGAAACTTCTTAGTTTTTTGAAATCCAATGATTTGGAGGGTCACAGCGGTCAATCAAAGATTACCCCTAAATTTTTTGAAAACCACCCCTAACTCAAAAAAGGGTGGTTTTTAAAAAAAAAAACTTAGGGATAAAAAAGTTTTATTTTTTTATGCCGTATTAGATTCCAATGTCAAAACATACCCTTTCCATTTGATTTTTTCGAGATACGGGTACCCACCCCCTTAAATAATCCCCAAGGGGTGGTTTTGGGGGGCTGAAAATATTTTCATTGGATTCCTTGGGGTCGATATACCCACTGAAAGTTTTGCCCCCGAGGCTCAATTTTCGGCCGTTTTTGAGATAAAGATAGTGGAAGGGTGGTCTGCCACACCCTGTATATCACGTATTGCAGTAGATATGTGTATAGCACTAAAATAGTAAATATATATTAAATGCAATTTATGTACTTTATGCATTATATGAACAATTTTTTATAGGGGGGTTTTGGGGGTTCCCCCCCTCTCCCCCCCGGCTGGGGAAATCCCATGCCTCTAAGGGGGACAAATGAAGGTTTTGAGTTTATTTCCGGTTCACAAGAATTCCCATAGGCATATCAAGGAAAATTATGGTCTTACTTTACCGTTTTACTTCCAATTTATGGTATTGCAGGGGAGAAGGGGCCAAATATGGGTAAGAGAGGGGTTAGGTAGGGGTCAAATATGAGTGAAATAGGGACATGAAAGGGCCAAATAAGGAGAATTAGGGGCAAACGAGAAAAATAAAGATAAATGAGGGCGCTTACAGCAATAAATGGGTGAAATACAGGGGAGATGAAGCCAGATATGGGTAAGAGTGGGGTTAATTAGGGGTCAAATATGGGTGAAATGGGACATGGAAGGGGCAAATAAGGGGAATTAGGGGTAAATGAAAAAAATAAAGTTAAATGAGGGCGCTTATAGCAATAAATAAATGGAAATATGGGCGAATTCATGCAAATAGGTGTCAATAAGGGTAAATACGAGCACATAGGGTGAAAAGGGCCAAAAAGGGGCCCAAAATGGCTGAAATGCAAGGGAGAAGGGGCCAAATATGGGTAAGAGAGGGGTTAAGTAGGGGTCAAATGTGGGTGAAATGGGAGATGGAAGGGCCAAATAAGGGGAGTCAGGGGTAAATGAGAAAAATAAAGTTAAATGAGAAAATAAATAAATAAAAAAAAAAAAAAAAAATTAAATAAATCAAATAAATTAAAATAAATTAAATAAATTAAATAAAATTAATTAAATTAATTATTAAGGGGAGTTAAATAAATGGAAAAATGGGCGAATTCAGGCAGATAGGTGTCAATAAGGGAAAATACGAGCACACAGGGGGAAAAGGTCCAAAAAGGGGCCAAAAATGGGTGAAATGCAGGGGAGAATTTTAGGGCATTCCCCAGAATTTTAGGGAATTCCCCAAAATTTTAGGGAATTCCCCAGAATTTAGGGAATTCCCCAGAATTTAGGGAATTCCCCAGAATTTAGGGAATTCCCCAGATTTTAGGGAATTCCCCAGATTTCAGGAAACTCCCCAGATTTTAGGGAATTTCCAAGATTTCAGGGAATTCCTCAGAATTTAGGGAATTCAAAAGGCACATTTAGGCTCATTTAGGGAGCACAAAGGGGAGGAAAGGGCCAAAAAAAGGGGTAAAATATGGATGAAATGCAGGGGAGAAAAGGCCAAATATGGGTAAGATAGGGGTTAAGTAGGGGCAAATATGGGCGAAATTGGGTCATAAAGGGGAAAAATAAAAGGAATTGGGAGCAAACGAGAAAGATAAAGTGAAATAAGGGCGCTTATATGAATAATTAGGTGGAAATATGGGCAAATTCAAGCAAATAGGTGTCAATCAGAGAAAATACGAGCACAAAAAGACGGAAAGGGCCAAAAATGGGTGAAATGCAGGGGCGAAAAGGCCAAATATGGGTAAGAGGGGGGTTAGGTAAAGGTTAAATATGGGTGAAACAGGGGCATGAAGAGGCCAAATAAGGGGAATTAGGGGCAAACCAGGTAAATAAAGGTAAATGGAGCCGCATATAGCTATAAATGAGTGGAAATATGTGCGAATTTAGGCAAATAAGTGTCAATAAGAGAATTACGAGCACAAAGGGGAGGAAAGGGCCAAAAAAGGGGTAAAATATTGGTGAAATCCAGGGGGAAAATGCCAAATATGGGTAAGATAGGGGTTAAGTAGGGGCAAATATGGGCGAAATAGGGTCATAAAGGGGAAAAGAAAAGGAATTGGGAGCAAACGAGAAAAATAAAGTTAAATGAGGACGCTTATAGCAATAATTAAGTGGAAATATGGACAAAATCAGGCAAATAAGTGTCAATAATGGAAAATACCAGCAAGAAGGGGCGAGAAGGGGCAGGAGCTCCCCAAATTTTAGAAAATTCCCTTAATTTTATTTCCCCCCTCCCTTGGTTCTCCACCTTGGTTCATCCATTGACCAATCAAAAGCGTCCATTTCAAAATTGGATAACACTCGATTCTGATTGGTTGATCCATTGACCAATCAGCATAGCGTCCATTTCCAAATTGGGAAATACTCGATGCTGATTGGTTACTCGATTGACCAATCAGTAGCGTCCATTTTAATAAATGGGAAATACTAGCTTCTGATAAATCAATGACACAAGAAAATCGGCAACAGTAAATTAAAATTTACTAATAAATGTATTTGCTTCAGCAAATACCGTTCAGATTTTTTTTTTTTAATTTGGAGAAGCAACATTTGCGCACATCTTCGGTTTATTTGGATTCTAGAGATTAAAACTTTAGGACTTTTTTGACCACATTTTGAGGAGTGCTTAGGCTTGTTTTTAATACTATTTTGGCATATTTGGAAGACTTTTTGGTCCCATTTTAAGGACTTTTTAGCACTATTTTGAGGGCTTTTTTGGCATCTTTTGATACACTTTTCTCCCGATTTTAATTATTTTAAAGGCTTATTTTGAGGAGTATATATGCTTGTTTTCAGTACTATTTTGGCATATTTTAAAGACTTATTGGCCCTCTTTTAAGGGCTTTTTTGCACTATTTTACGAGCTTTTTTGGCATCATTTGATACACTTTTTCCCCGATTTTAAGGAGTATAGAGGCTTATTTTGAGGAGTATATATGCTTGTTTTCAGTACTATATTGGCATATTTTAAAGACCTTTTAGGCCCTCTTTCAAGGACTGTTTTGCACTATTTTACTGGCTTTTTGGGCATCCTTTTGATACACTATTTCCCCGATTTTAAGGACTTTAGACGCTTATTTTGAGCAGTAATTAGGCATATTTATCGTACTGTTTGAGTATATTCTAAGGACTTTTTGGTCATATTTATAGAACTCTTTGGGCTTGTTTAGAGTATTATTTTTAGGCATCAATTGTAGACGTTTGGGTCTTACTATAAGGACTTTGGGCATATTTTGAAGATTATATACAGAGATGTTTTCAGTACTATACAGAAATGTTTCTCAGAATTTTTAGCCCCATTTCGAGGTCTATTTTGAACAATTTTGAGGAGTATTCAGGCATATTTTAGACCCATTTTCCCCTTTTTGAGTATGTCAATGCCCGCAGAGTTCTCTAAATTGAGCGACAAGCTAAGATGAGCAAAGATGCTTAAAAATATCTTATATTAGTACAAGAAAGTTCTGAGGATTGGGCCAATATGTCCTAAAAAGGTGGTCAAATAGTCCTGAAAATATGCTCAAAGAGCCTTCAAAAAATCAATTTTAAGTTCTTCCACCTTTGGAACTTCAAACAGTTATTCTTGACAAATGTTCCATCGCAGGGTGTAGACATAGACATTGGACAGCTACAAAGGTTTAGATTTTTATTTTGATCTATTCTTTATTCCCTACAGTGTTTCAATCATACCATCATAGAAATTTGCAGTCATTGAGGCTTCATTTGAGCTTTCAAAATGCAACCCTGATACATTTTCAAAGATTGTGACATAACCTTTTCATTTTTTGATATTACTAAATAAAAATAAATAAATTGTTAAAGGAATTTTATCCTCATAAGATCTCTTGGTGCTCATGTAATGGGTATTTATATGTATTTGGATAAGAATGATTCAATCCTTGCAATTTTTTTGTTTTTATGTCATGGTGATAGTTGTGTTACAGATGGGGCAAGCTAAAAAGGTGGTTATTCTTTAAGGAATAAGATAACCTAAACAAGTAAACAATACTTCCAATTTTAACATGGATCAGAATAAAACTTTTGACTTGTCAAGCAACTTTACTTTTCATACTTTTTGTGACAGTTGTGGTTATGAATTATTTTTACCAAGATTCTTTCTTTTCCTCAACCTCAGAAATTATATGCTAGAACTACTGTTTGCTAACATGGAGCTAAGCGACATTTTGCGTTACTCAATTAACAATGAGCTCATTCACAGTGCAGCTGCCATACGTCACAATCAGGGTCGAGTACTAAAGAACTTGCCTCCTTAAAGGCTACAGACAGCAATATTTGAGGAAGTCAGTAGGTCTTCCTGCTTAATCTATTTTTAACAGTTCTCCTTTTGAAAGCTCAATATGTGTGCACACTGTTAGTAAATCGTTCCTTTCATTTTACCGCTCACAGATCTAAGGAAACACTGGAGAAAGCTTAAACTTGTCATGAGACTCCTCCATTAACTGTTCTGATTATGTGAGAAAAATTGGTACAGAGGGGCAATAAACATCAGAAACTAGGAGAGAATAAAATGTAACCACAAAATCTGTACCTACCTAAAGTACCACCTACCTATGGTTAAAGTTTGTCTACGTTGACTGGTTGTTGAGTTCCATCGATGAATGTACTTTGAACTGACTTTAGCAAATTATAATGTTGAATTTAAAATGACCATTTGCAGAAAATCTGTTATCAAAGTCGAGCTCCAGTCAGTTCGGAAATGAAGAAGCCAACAAAGGGATGACTCAATAATGGCTCTGAAGTTTGCGCGCACAGAATGGAAGACTTTAATTTCATTGATAAATTAAGAGTGCCTCATTAGAAGAGCAAGTTTTTAGTTTAAATAAGAGACTGTAGAACCCTTGCAAAGAAAATAAGAAAGAACGGAAACAGCACAAGGCTTGAAACTGCAGTCATCATTATGTAAAAGGTGCAAGAAATCACATAAAACCAACATAGAATGACTATAGTATCGGGTGGATAATCCGCAGAACTCTGAAGAGGCTGAAATAGTTTACTGACACGCTGTGTTATGAAAAGAGAGTATAGAAACGAGATTGTTCTCTTCTTTAAGGAATAATCAATGACCATGAGAGGAAACAAAACGAAGATCATAATTCTTAAAGCACTGAATGAGAAGTTCAAGCTGAGACAGAGGAGCCACTAGGTAGCAAAACTGGATATTGATGAAGGAAAATAACAAAGTACCGCATTACTTGTTGAAACCATAAATAAAACAGGAGTAAATTCAGACTTGAGTAAACATAGATCGATTATACACTCTTTAATATCCATTTAAATGATACGCGTAACTCGTTTGCAAATCCAATGTTTCGATCAGCAAGCTGACAATGTAACTCCGGGAAGCCAGTACACTAAATACAGTATTCTTAATTCTTGGTCACTTAGAAAGTAAGAAAATTTTATCCACGAGTTATTCTGCAAATGCCGCAACCCTTCAACATCTTTATCGGCACTTTTAATCCGCAATTCCTCATTAAATACGCGTCAAAAGTACACAAAAGTACGAGCACAATCACCACCTCCACACAACAACACCTAAAGAAAACAAAAACAAAACAATAATATCTTCTTCCTACGCTCCAAACAAACACCCGGCCGTGGCGCGGCGCGGAGTTTCTTTTTCTTCGCTTACCATCCGAGCGCTGTGATTGGCTAATTATAATTAGATGATTATTCAAACACCACGGCAACGTCACACTGACTTAATTATCTCGTCTCATTTCGAAGTCATCTCGTGATCTCGTCTCATTTCGAAGTCGTGTCGTTTCGGCTACCTCGTCTCGTCTCGTACGACTCGAGTCGTACGACTTTGCAGAATCGCAAGACTCGTACGACAAAGAGACGACACGACTCGACTCGGAGTCATCTCGTCTCGTGAAACAGGGAGAATCAGCCTGCAGAGGGCGCCTCTTACACTGTATCATAAGTGGCGGTAGCCACCAGGCCAAGTCCAAAGCCCCCGAGCAAGAAGGTGGCGTCCGCGGACACTTATTATACACCGATCAGTTCGTTTTAGTCAATTTAAGCGTTATATCATCTGTTGCCTAGGATTCCAAGAAAACCGCTCATTAAAACCCCATAATCCCTGGTACTGTTCGGTTCATCTTGAGGTGTACATGTGCCGCTCACTAATTAGATTTTCAATCGGATGAGTAACAACGAAGATATTTCCAAAAAACACCGATTTATTCGCGTTTTTTTTTGCCTCTTGCCGATTCACTTTCGCGTTTCGCACCCTCGTTTTTGCGCACAGATAGCGGAATAACGGTAGATAAAACCCCCATATAACCTGATATAAAAAGATTCGTTAGGCTTTTCTGAAGGGCTTAGGCCAGGTCTCGTTGAATTTTGAGCAATATCAAGGAAGATAGCTTTAATTGAAATTAGCGTAAATTCAGAATTTTTGCGTTTCGGACGCTCGTTTTTTGCACTCAGATTGCGGAATAACGGCAGATGAAACCCCCATATAACCTGATATAGAAAGATTCGTTAGGCTTTTCTGAAGGGCTTAGGCCAGGTCTCATTGAATTTCGAACTGTATTAAGGGAGATATCTATGATTGAAATTAGCGTAAAATCGCCATTTTCCATTCAAACAGCCAGCCATTTCTCCACATACCGCTACTGGCGCTATGGAGCAGAGCATCGTCGCGAGGACAGTTAGAGAATGAGAGAATGGAAGAGAACGGATGCTGCGCGGCATGTGTGCGCGTCGTGAACTCGTAATCTGACTTGTTGTTCGTTAAGTTCGTTTTCTGCATGACTCACAACAATTATTATTAGTGGTTTTCAATCAACATTATTATATTATATATCGTCTGTTTATAAAATTCCTTCTATTTCAATACTCTTCGGTCGATTAGTATTTTCCTTAGTTCTGATTTCTCGGCAAATCTTGGCAGATCAGAGGGCAACACTTGCAACACAAAGACAATTTGACATTTGAGGTTATTCAGGCAGTTCTGTTTAATAATTTAATAATATTATTGTTCAATCGTGGTTCAATACCTTAGTACTGAAAGTGCAGTGATGTTTGTTAAAAATCCGCTCTTTGTAAGCAACTCGAAAATGCTTCGTTTTCGAGTTATGAAAGTTCAAAGTTGCGCGAAAAGTATTGTACGCGAAAGAGAAAAAAAATTATTCTGAGCAGCTGAAGGGGAAATAAGAAAAATCAGAGTAGAGGATTTGTTCTACTAAACGAGAGCTACGAAAAACGTCTCCTGACTTTTTTCTCAAAAACGCATAACAAAGGGCCTACGGTCGATTCAAAAAATTACCGTATGACCGTACTCGGCAGAAAAGTAAAAAAAAAAATGTGTGTTAAGGTCAAAACCAATTCTGGAAAACACTAAAATAAGATTAAGCAAACTCTTAGCTTTCATTTGAGCTATTATTTGATCCATTTCGAGTGCGGAATAGCGGAATGGCAGCGGTTTTAAAAAAAAGTCGGTGCGCGATTTTGAGCGCAAAGCTGACAGTCAATGAGTGTCCCGTGCAACAACGGCAGGTACGGTAAACCTTGGCCATCATCACTACCTCAAGCGGTGACCGTCTGGTTAGCGCAGCTGTGTGCTCTCATTCTGTATGCACGTGGGGTGTTGGTTCGATGCTGCCTCGTATCTTGATAATTTTTGACAGTCCCTTTACGTCGCATTGCGTCATTGATATTACTTTGCTCGATAAATGTCGCAAATCCTCATTGCGGAACACCGCAAAGGCATAGAGCTTCAGCGTGCCGACATGACTTTTATCTCTTAATTTCATGAAAAACGCACCGTCTCACTGTATCTGTATCAATCGATTACGGGTATCGATTATCTTACATAATGTTTAATCTGAGAAAAATCCGATGTTGCCGAAACTACTTTGAATACGTTGATTTAAAATGAGCCGAAGCCGAAAAATTATGCTTCGAAAAAGGGAGACCCTCCCCTTCTTTGATTGATTGAAAGATTCTAATCATTGGAACAAGTATTGTGATAGGGTTTTCTGGCGTTGTCCAGCCTATCACCTATTGAGGGGGAAAGAAAAACACGAAATACAGTGTTGTAGTATATATATCGTAGGAAACACAGATTTCTCCCCAACCGACCCGCAACACTGAAGAAAAATATTAATAACCCTGGTTGGCCTTTAAGGGGCCAACCCTTTGAGTTTGTGCTCACATTTTAAGAGAAGAAAACCGACGTCCGTTCACTCACGCGAGATCCTATTTTAGACTGACTTGTTCTGGCTGTCACCGAGACTGCGCAGCCACCCCAGGGAGCGTCAACCAAAGGACGCTCACTGTGATTGGCCGACTGTGTCAGGTGACAGCCAAGACAGGCGAATTGATGGATGACATCAGATCACGTGAAAGAGAAAGAGAAATAGAAAGAGAAAAAGAAAGAGAGATAGTGAAAACCTTTGCTCTCTGCATGCTCTCGGTCTAACCAGCTTTGGCGTCCCTCGCGGGATAGACCGAAAGCAGCAATGCTTAATCCTCCCTCAGTATTGCGCTAGTATTCAAAACTGAGAAGAGAAGGTTTTCAGAAAGGAGGAGAAAGATGAGCTAAAAAATAAATAATAAACAACTAAACCGTAGAAAATAAAAGTGGTAAGTTAACCACATTACAGACAACCCCCTCAATTCAGCAGACTGATCAACCAGATCAGGCTGATGGATTGATTCTCCGAAGAGAAAAGAATAAGTTAAAAAAAAAACAAAATAAGATAAAAAAAAAAAAAATCTTTACCAAAAAGAAAAGGAAGAGTATAGAAAGAAAATTGACCCGACGTCATCAATCAGAAAAAAAAAAAAAAATTTAAAAGTTAATATTCCGTGTCGGTTGAGGAGAGATCGCTTCTGTACTTCCTGACTGTTTATTCATAAAAGTTAAACAAGTAAAAAAAAAAAAATTAGATAGATAGAATCCATCAGCAATAATCAATACAAATGAAAGAGAACAAGTAAAAAAGAAAATTAGATAAATAGAATCTATCAGCAATAATCAATACAAATGAAAGAGAACAAAATACGAGAACGCAGGTGTCCCTGCCAGTGCAATAGGTTGGGGGAAAACATTTCAGTTCCTAAGATACATTTGGTTTTGTTTCAACAAATTTCTTCACTCTCTGTCTTGAGAGAGAAAAAAAATAGATAAATACAATTTTAACAGCGTCTAGTGAGAAAAAAAAAATATAAGTCGGTCCAATATTCTGCGATATTGTGAAGAATCCTAAAGGGGAAAACTAACTTCTTAAGAGTGACCGACATCTCTTAACTGTGAGCACCTAAATCCGGTTAATACTAGCAATTAACCCAAAATGCCCCAAAAATAGTCTTCCAGAAAAAATCAAGTGTTGGCCGACACTAAAATCCTCTCGAAGTTACCAATGATTTGGGTGGTATTTGCATACCAGGGTCACTGAAGTGTGGGCTCATGTAGAGAAAAAAAAAGAAAATAAATTAAATGAGATACTAGTGACTTTGGCACACACGCCTCAATTCCACTATTTTGAAAAAATCTCATTCTTTACAGAGCAAAAAAAAAAATAAAAATCGTGAGACACCTGTAGCTTTGGCACACACACCTCAGTTCTACTTCACTGATTTTTATAAATTAACTGTGACAAAAGAATTATATAAAAAAAAATTCTATAAGACCAAAACAGCTTCGGCACACACACCTCAATTCTGTTTAGAATTTTATAGTTGTCAGGGGAGTTTTGTTCAGAAAATGTCTGTCTCTTATCAGACACTTGATGACAGTTTGGATTCAGAAAAAATGAGGGATGAAAAGTCCCAAAAGAAACAGGAGAAGACAGCGATTGAGTAGAGTGAGAGCACTGTCCCCCCACCACTACTGACTAGATCAAATGCAACGCGTGTGGAGAGCAGACAATGCCCCCACCAATCCCAAAACCGTCTAACCTGGTCCCGTCAAGACCACACACCACGAACAAAATCTTTTAGTACAAAAAAATAAATGTTGAATTGGTTCAGTGACTAAGTCCTAAAACAATTGGGGAGGGACTTAAACAGAGAGTGAAAGAAAAAGGGGGGGGGAAATACATATTTAATTGGCCGTAGAACGGCTAACAAAACCAAAAAAAAAAAAATCATGATTTTGGTTTGATCAACTTGAGTGTCTCTAAGAAAGAAAATAGGTTTTAAACAAGAACTAGAAAAAGGAACAAAACAAAAAAAACTATTATTTACACATACATGGGGTGGAACCCCCATTCTCCGAAGAGAAAAGGTCCTTACGCTTAGAAATAAAAACATGAGAAGAGAAAAAAAAAAAAAAAAAGAGCAACTTTTGTCGCTGGTGTAGTTCTGGCAAACCAAAAAAAAATGTTTTTTAAAAAATTGAAAGTAAGACATCCAGATGGCTTCGGCACACACACCTCAATTCCACTCAGATTGTCAAACTTGCCAGTCTCTGTTCTTACAAAGTGTCTACCTCTTACTAAACACTTGATGATAACTTTGAAATGAAATTTAAACGAGAACAAATGAGATATCGGTGGGGTCGTGACCCCCTACTCTCCGACGAGAAAGACGAGATCTCGGAGAGCAAAAGGCACACAAAATGAAATAAAAAAAAAATGAGAAAGAAATATTTTTACCTACTATGTTTTCCTACATGGCTATAGTCTCAAATAACTAATTAGATGCAATATTGCGCACTCTATCCAGGACTACTGAGCAAAGAAAGAACTCCCAGGCACGGAAAGACAACAAAACAAAATTTGTACAAGGAATTTTAAACAATGTTGGTCTAAAATCAAAATTATTCAGAAAAGGGATTTCTTTGTTGGTGAGATTATTGGGCAAGAACTCATAGAGTGATGAAAGGTTTAAGATTTGTCACATTGTAGACTCCCACAATCTTTTCTGAGTCATTTTCACGGACTTTAAATGCATTCTTTCCCACTTTTGCAACAATCGTATAGGGACCGAGAAACAGAGCAAAGAACTTTTTTATCTGCCCATAAGCAGCGTTTGATAAATGATGTCCTCGCACAAGAACCTGCTGTCCTACTTCAAATTGGTACAGAGTTTGGTTACTATCATGTTTTCTCTTTCTTTGCTCTGCTTTTCGCTTGGTTCTACTTTCTAACAATGCTAATTTTAAATTTAAATCTGGGACTTTGTTTGTTTGCGGAAAATTAATTAATCCTTGGAGGAAATTCATAGGATTTACACCTTTCATTATCTCTACTGGAGTGAATCCTGTAGAGTCGTTGAAGGGGTGATTCAAACAGTTCTCGAAGAAGGATAGATACTTTATCCAGTCTTTGTGATGCTCATGACAATAAACTCTGAAAAGATTACCAAGATTTCTCATCTGACGTTCCACCGGATTTGATTGTGGGTGGTACACTGACGAGTGCGTGACGATGACACCCTCAGCCTTCAACCTGGAATACCAAACTTCAGAACGAAATGCTGGTCCTCTATCACTCAACACTGCCTCTGGCTTTCCGACATCAATGAAATAATTTTCTATCATTCGTCTAGTGACCAACAAACCGGTGGCACGTCTCAGAGGATAAAATTTTATGAACTTTGAAAAAACATAAAAAATTACAAAAACATGATTCAAATTTCCTCTTGCGGTAGGCAGTGGTCCATACAGATCCACTGATACCAAACTTAAAAGCTTAGTTGATAACACTGGGACCATCGGCGAGTGGTAGGATCTATTAGAAATTTTACATTTTTGACATGTTTCACAGGCGGAAATAAACATTCGAACCTTTTTTTCCATTTTTGGAAAATTTGCAAATTTTTTCAGATAATGGTAAGTCTTCAACATGCCTAGATGCCCTATACTTTCATGTGCCCTTCGGATGAAATCACTTTCCAGCTCCAGCGGAACACAAAACTTCCAGGCTTCATCTTTCCGCGAGAGCTGAAAAATGAGGTCATCTTCCAGAGTGTAAAATTTATCACCTCTAAACTTAATACTATTCAACAATTTGTGGTGAATCTTTTTTAATCTGGCGTCGCCAATTTGCATTTCTTTTAGAAAATTCTTATCAAAATCCTGCTTTGCAATAACATTCACAGAGAATTCTAGGTCAAAAGGGGGAACTTTGTCAATTTCTGGTGGATATCTAGAGAGAGCATCCGCGACTATATTTTCCGATCCCTTGATATGCCGAACTGTCAAATCAAAGGACTGGAGTATTAGAGCCCATCGAGGCAATCTCCCTTGAGTGAGAGTAGACTTTTCTAAAAATTGTAGAGCTGAATGGTCTGTCAGGACCACTACAGGGAATCCCAAGATATAGTGGTGGAATTTTAGACAACTAGCTACTATGGCCAAAAGCTCGAGCTCTGTAATCCCATAATTTCTCTCTGCCGGTTTCAAAAGACGACTAAAATAAGCTATGGGTCTTCTATCTCCTTGATCATCTATTTGTGATAGCTCCCCTGCAATGGCACTGAAAGACGCATCCGTTGTAAGATAAAATTCTTTCGTAAAATCAGGATATATTAACACAATTTCTTCAATAAAGAGTGTTTTCACTCCTTCAAACACTTCTTCTTCTTGTTCCGTCCACTTCCAGATAGACTCTTTTTTGAGAAGGTGCATGAGAGACTGAATGGCACTAGAGTGGTTCATGGAAAATTTTCTGTACCATGACACTAACCCTATAAAACTCTGCAAATGTTTTACATTGCGAGGAGTAGGAAAATCTTTGATCGCCTTGACAGTATCAGGGTTCATCTTGATGCCTAGTCGGCTGCAATGTATCCCAAGAAAGGAAGTTGTAAAAGGAAAAACAAACATTTCGAAAATTTCAAGGTCATGTTTGCCTCTTCCAATTTAGTGAAGGTCAAAGCTAAATGACCTAAATGTTCATTGAATGTGCTAGAGACCAGTTTCAAATCATCAACATATTTTGCCATGAATTTATCCATCTCCGGAGAGAAAACGGCATCTCTCGCCTTTTGAAAATGTTGAGTGCTCACCTTGGTCCCAAAGGGCATGACAGTGAACCGATAGTTTTTTCCCTCAAAAGTAAATGCACAGAGATCCCTAGAATCTTCATGTAATCCTACTTGCCAAAAACTGGCAGTGCAGTCAAGAGCGCTCATACACTGAGGATTCCTGAATTTGCAGAGAAGAGTGTCTATGTTTTCTGGACATTCTGCGTCAGATTTTAGTTTGGAATTAATTTGCCTAGCATCAAGGCATAGTCGGCAACTCCCATCTTTTTTTATCACAGGCATTATGGGACTAGAATAGGGTGAACTACTAGATTCAATCACACGGAGATTTAGCATACGTTGTATTTCCGCTTGCACTATGCTCCTTTTAGAAAAGGGAATTGAATAAGTTCTCTTCACAAACACCTCTTTGTCATTTAATCTTAATTTAGCCTCATACTTGTTACATCTGCCTGGGATATCAGAGAACACTTCTCTGTGCTTGACTAGCAAGTCAAAAAGCTGCTGCCTCTCTTCTGGTGTGATTGGGGCTTCATTTACTTTATCCCAGATCTCTGCATCCGTTACAGGTTTATGCTCGATAGAAATCTCATTTACTTCCAAAATTCTTGGTGTTAAACATCATGATCTTGAAGTCAATAAATTTGAGACTCTTTACAACGTATTGAGCTTGATGGTAAATACCGAATTTACAGTCACGTTTTGAGAAATGTCGAATAATACTCTATATACGAGGGGCGTCTCAAAAGTAAGTTCCGCGGTCGTATATCTCCAAAACTAATAACGGAAAATAAATTTCGTAACAAACGTTTTGTTAGACATACTCTCAGCTTTCCAACGAGCTAAAGAAATTGAAATTTGGTTGAACCGTTTCCGAGATATGTCGTTTTTACCGAGACTACCTCTGGTCACCGCGTGCCCGCCTCCGGCCATTCGTAGGAAACTTCGAATTTCCTGCGCTCGGGAAAACGTGGGGAGGAGCGGGAGGTGAGGGGGATTTATTCCAAAAAGAAGATGATTATGTTTGGACGTTCTGACCTTATTTTTCGACGTATTCTCCTTTCAATGCACGACATTTATCGTACCGTCGCAGCAATTTATTGATGCCATCTGCATACCACTGCTTGTCCTGATTCTGGAAGAACCAATGCACTGCCTGCTTCACTTCTTCGTCATTTGCAAATCGTTGCCCACCCAGATGAACTTTCAATTCCGTAAATAAGTGATAGTCACTTGGTGCAAGGTCTGGAGAATATGGGGGATGAGGGAAAATGTCCCAAGCAAATTGATCCAACAAATTTTGCGTGAATGACTGCACGCACTTCACAATCAGCCACGTTTTGCAACGGTAACTCCATAAAGACACGCACTAAACTGACTGATTTTCAGTGATGTGCTAATCATGGTTAAATCGAGAATTTATCTCAATAGAATCAGCATCAGGTGCGTAAGAAAACAGGAATTTCCCCTAGTATCCGTATCAAAGATACCAGGTTTAAGACAATGCGAGATAAGCAGAGGATCTCGAGCGCTTGGCCTAAGTCCACTTCGCTATCACGAGGCGGGCACGCGGCGACCAGAGGTAGTCTCGGTAAAAACGACATATCTCGGAAACGGTTCAACCAAATTTCAATTTCTTTAGCTCGTTGGAAAGCTGAGAGTATGCCTAACAAAACGTTTGTTACGAAATTTATTTTCCGTTACTAGTTTTGGAGATATACGACCGCGGAACTTACTTTTGAGACGCCCCTCGTAGTAATAAATGGTTGTAAAATTTGATCGTATGTTCGTAGAAGTAAAATTTAGTTTTGTTTGAATTCGCTTCGTACTTTCAGAAATTGTTATTGGTAGATTTTACCGAGTATTTTATCGTGAAAAACGGAATGTCGCTATGTTGATAACCCTGATAAAGAGAGATGGTAGTTCTTGAGAAGATAACTGCCACATAAATTAATAATAAAAACAGTGAAACGGCAAAATAACATTAACTGAGGCTTAAACAATGATAGTTTCTAAAACTCAGCATTTTTTTTTTTTTTTTTAAATCAAAAGTTGGCTACAAAGTGCCGACAAATTGGCCCCTCCCCCTCCCTTTTTCAACAGCCGCCCCTGGCTGTTTCATTCCACAATAAGTGTAATAAAATTCAAAGGAAGATTTATGATTGAACTAATTTAAGAAAGGAAACTGTTAAAATAGGAAATGATTAGTAGAGAGACAGACTCATCAACGTTTATTTTTAGTCAAATTGCCAAATCTGGAAACGTCGATCACCCTTGTCTCACGGCAACGTTACGGATAATGCTGATACTCTATGACATTAAGCGGTAGGCTGGTGTTTTTTTTCTTTTTTTTTACCAATTGCGACAAATGCTTCGTTGCCAGGTTGAACATTTTTTTGTGTGGAAATAATTGATAAAAATTTGAGAGTTAAAGTGATAGAAATTTTAATCGAGCTATCGCGATTTACTTGAAAGATCCCTTTTAGTGAACATTACTTTAAAGAATGGTTGAACTTAGACGGGGCGTCTGCGAATGCTGAGTGAGATGGGAAAAAAATCAAAAGTTATCACCTCCCTTTTAAAAGAAAATTTAAAATCAGGTCGGCCAATGAACGCATGAGTCTCTCATAAAGAAAAATTAAACTTAAAACTTAAAAGATCCTATGTTAGAAAATTTGTTAAAAAAAAAAGAATAAAATAAAAACAAAAACAAAAACAAAAGAGCCTTGTTACTATGACACTAATGGAATCCGAAGAGAAGAAAGACGTTTGTAAAAATAAAAATTAACCTTTTTCTCGAGTAAAATTTTCAAATTCAATGGAGCTCATTCAGGTGTTGAGGTAAAGTATACTTATTAAATTCATTCCAGAAGTGAGCCTACAAAAATACAAGAGTAATTGCATATTTTTTTTTTTTTTTTTTTAACTCTGTGCGCTTTCTCTTGAGTAATTTAAACGATTTAGTCCATACTGCTTCAGTGTTGACCCTGTACCCTCTGAATTGCCACTGTCCAAAATACCTTTAAAAAAAATCTACTACAAGCCACGGCTAGTTAAAGCAACAGCTTCTAATCTTTACGTATAGCGATCTGGATCCTGGAAAGCTCTACGATGATTTCATCTAAGAAAGTACACTAGAAAATGGCAAGAGACGAAAGGGCAACAGCAACTTAGTGAAATCTGCTTGATTTTAAAACCAAGGAAAAACACGCTCTAAAAAGTGCGTAAAAAATGTAGTATACTTTGTTGACTCACTTGAATGAGTTTAGTTTCAAAGTAGCTTAAATTTTGTAAGTTTGTCCATGAATTATACCTTTCCCCCTTTTTTTTCAGCACGAAATTACCTATTAAATAGAGAAAAGGGCATAATCTTTGACTGACGTGAGTGTTTTATCAAGACCTACGCTGCGTGGAAACTTAAACTGAAGTTAACTTAAACTTACTTAATTCCTTACTTTTCTAATTTCTTAAATCTATGGAAGCAATGAGAGACTTTAAGTCCTTTCGATAATACTCGGCATTTTAATAATTCAGGTGAGATTTCCACCCGCGAGAAGCAATTTTGTCCAATACAATGTAAAAAAAAAAAAAAATGTCAAATTTGTTTTTAAGCTGTTCCATGATATTACAGTTGAAAATGTGTTGTTAGTGGTTGAGCAGGTAGAAAGCAGTGATTGAGCAGCGTAGCAAGATGTGACACCTCATGGAGCATTAGCGGTATTTTAGAAGTGCGTTTCCATCGGTGGAGTTGATTTTCATTATAGTTTCAGTCTATATTTTCCTGAAGGATGATGGGCCGCGAAAATGGGAACCGTTGGCGATAAATAACGAGATAAGCAAAACACTAACACTCTCTCTGAAATCGATTTATGAGAAACAAAATTAGATCAATATACGTTTTGACTAAAAATAAAGCATCAAAATTAAGATTGAAGATTTTGTATTGAATCTTTATGAAACTTTTTGTTTTGTTTGAACACAAATTTATTGATAAATTGACAAATTAATTAATTATTTAAATTATTATTAAATCGAAAAATTGATTGAATTGAAGGATTTGATTGAAATTGATGCGAGAATTTAAATTTGAAGATAAACTGATTTAAACTCGGGAAGCACAATTTTAAGCATAAACTGCCCATTCACTACGAACCAAAAAAAAAACACTACTGCACTTTCACTGGATAAAAATTGAAATTATTTCACATATCAGGAGGGTCCAATTTCTTCCTTTTCTCCTTTTTTTTTTTCTTTCGAGGAGCAGGTAGCGTCAAACGTATATTTTCATTCTGATGGCGCATCAAATTATTTTCCGTCTTCCAAATATGCACAACATATGCCGGAATCAAACGCTTACCAGAGTGTTTTCGTTGATGTTTGAACTTGCACTTGCGTGTTATCTGATAACGCTGCAACTCAGGTTTCTCGTAAACACATGAGAACGGTTCGGTAAAACTCGCAATTTTTCTAAAAGAAAGTGGTAGTTGAACAATAGCAGTAACTTCAGTTTTGACATCAAATTGGACAACTGATGTAAGCTTTGGCAGAAATGCATTTCTGGAGTCAATTTGAGATATTTTTAGCAAGCAACGATGAGACGACTCGGGCAACCAATTTTTAAAAAATCTAGTGTTTTCAATCGAGAGGAAATTATTTTGAAAGAGAAGGTGCATATTTTTGGAATTCAAAATCGGGCTGATACTTTTGATTTCCTTAGATGAATCAGTCAAGAAGCATGATCTAGTCAGTTGAGAGAACGAAAAATGTTTGAAAATTTTGAAAAACCTCGCATTGAAGTGGCCAGGAGAATCAGCTGATGATGGTATATGATTGAAAAGTAGCTCCTCGATAATTTACGGCACAAATAGAGTCCTCAGCGACGGGATACTTTTTTGATTTTTCGAAACGAACGGGATGCTCGTTCCAGCAAAGTTCCACAGTTGATAGGTCTGGAAAAGCAAGGGCACAATTTTCTCGCTTGACTTGTTTAATATTAGCCTTGATTGAAAGTATTGATTGAGTTTGGCAGGAAGCAGAAACTCTCCCTCCTAGTCAATTTTGTCAGAAACTCTTTCTTTAGCTAACTCTCCTAGAATTTTTTCTGACGATGGTGATATTTCAGAATCAGTCTCAGCAACTTTTAGTTCACTTTAGAGGCGGCAATTTTTAGTGTTACTTCCACCATCTCTTCTTCTATTTTTTCTAAAGTAGAAATAGTTGACGTTGTCTCTTTGACTACTTTTCTGACCGTAGAAATGTTGGAATGGATCGGATAAATGTTGGTGTTATTGGTAGCTTGTACTAGAGAAGTAACGGAATCATTATTTAATTCATTCTCTACGTACATTGAATCATCAGAAGAGCATGGCGATTTTTGAATTCTAGAGCCATTTTGAGAAGAACATGTATTTAATTCAAACCGATCATTCGAGCTGGAGTGAGGTGGTGAGTGTGGAATTTGACTATCAAACACATTGCACGAAAGAAAGTTTAGGTTTAAGACACCGTCCACCGTGCAGTTCGAAGTGGAGTGATTAAAACTACCACAGATTTGACAGGCAAATTTTTGAAAATCCGCACACTCAAGGGCCGTGTGTCCGAAAACCTGGCAAAATTGACAAGTATGATCAGGGCACTCCGGAGCAAAATGCCCGAAACCAAAGCACAGCTGACATGGTTCTTTGCTCTTATTGTCTTCCACCTTTGAAAATTTTGGTGCTTGATGATTGGTCACCATTACTACCGCATTACCTAGCTCGTCAAATGTGGCATTAGGGCACAGTGCCTTGATGTCTGAGGCAAAGTGAGAATGGAGACCTTCAATGAGCCATTTCACAAGTTCGGTACTACGAATGTTTTCTCTACAGTTTTCTGACAAAATGGATAGTTTCCTGTGAAAATAATCATTGCATATTTCATCAAAATGTTGGTGACAGGTAAAAAATTGGAGGAGAAGAGAATTTGGATGAAAACATTCCAGAAATTTTTGCCTTACATTTATCCAACATGAATTTTCTATCCAAACTTTATTTACTTGGTACCAGGATAGTGCAGGTCCTCCCAAATGAAGAGACAATTTATGTACAGTGTATTTATCATTCCAGTAATATTTACTTGCAGCGAGCTCCAAGGAGACAATAAAGTTATCGGTAAAATCTCTTTCTCCGCAGAATAATGAGTTATCGATGTTATACGCATAAAACCTGCCAGGAGGTTCGGCTTCAAATTGAAGAGCGTCCCTCCATCGCTCTTCGGAATGATGATAAAAATTAGACATTGTCTAATTGTTGATCAGTTGATCATTTTCTTTACCTTTCTAGAGTCCCAGAATGTCACTAGATAATCCATCGACCCTCGAACGAAACCGATCTCAACACAGGTAAACGCACATGAAAATTCAACCCTCAAAACTGGGTTTTTTTTTTTTTTTTTTTTTTTTTTTTTTTTTTTTTTTTTTTTTTTTTTTTTTTTAAACGAGGAAAAAACGACAACTATGAGCATCAAATCAGCATACAATTTTTAAGAAAAATTTAAACGAGTAAACCACAAACAAATATAAAATAAACTGTCCGAAAATTACGAAACGATAAACTTCGAATTTATCATACACAACTGCAATCACCGCTTCATAAAGGAAATAAAAAAAAACATAAAAACGACAAAAAAAAAAAATTAAAAACTTCAAAACAGAAAAAAACACACGGCGAAAACTTCGAAAACTTCGAAACACATCCAATTCAGAAATTAAAAAAAATAACGCGTGGCGCGAGAGGGCGAGGTCGTTTTCGGGTAAAACGTTACGTTAATTACCCGTTGGGGCCTGCACCATTTGTAACGCTTATTTTTTCTACTAGCGATAGGGGGGGGGGGGGGGGGGGGGCTAGCTCCACCAGACACTTTTCGGTAAAGTATCAAAAATAAACTCAAAACTTGGTAGTTATAGATAAAATGAAATAACGATACGATAGAAAAACGATACGGAATTATAAAAGGCACACTTATTGTATTGGACAAAACATATAACATATAAAACAACTCCAATTAAAACAAACAACGCAAGCTCCCGGCCGGCGAGCCCCGGCCACAAAAACCCAAATAAAAACAGTAAAAACCAAAACGCGAATCCCTCGCGGAGCCCTCACACGCGACTGACTTCAGAAAATTTCGAAGATTTGCATGAGGCTTCATTTCAGCCTCTCTCACCCCGCGCGTACATGCCCATCACGACCAATCAGATTTTTACACGGAAACTGATTTTCCGAGTGGACAATATGCACACGGGACGCGAGATGCTGAATCTCACCCTGATGCCACACTTTCTCCTTGTCGCCAGACAGCACGGCTATCGCCGTACACATGTACTTGAGAAGCCGCGCCATCTGACAACGTGGAGTGTGCTCATCTCCCAGCGAATTTTCGCTGAGCTGTTGTCCAGACAAGAGCTACAAGTATCACGTCATAAGCCTGATACTTGTCTTTCCTGTGTAGAGAAAAGCCCAGTTTTCTGAAGAATAAAATTATTCGGGACCACTGATATCTCCGAAACCCTTCATCGACCAAAATTCACGGAATGGGTGATGTGCCTGCATGTGAAACACACAGGCACGTTACAATTGGTTGTGAGAAAGTATTCGTGGGTTATTCCCTGCAGTTTATTTTTTCTCAGTCTAAACTCAAAGACCGTAGACCAGTCTTGTAAAGTACAGAACGATCCAAATTTTGGTAGTTGCCCCCCTTTTCTTCATTTTTCCTCAAATTTCGTTGCGTTAAAAACGTCGTCGCGTGCGGCGCATTGTAGAAAAGTCAGGAATCCCTGGAAGTGCCGGGTTGACTGCGCCTTTTGTTTCCGACTTATCTCTTTTTTTTGCTTTGTTTGATTTCCTCGTGAGTCATTCAATAAGTAATCCTGTTTATCGGTCTCTCTCTTTCTCTCTCGCTCGCGACATTTTTACGTATTTTCCCGCGCTGATTTCCTTTCCTTGGCTTCATTCAATCACCTACCCTCCTCGAGTTCTCTCTACTTTCCCGTGTTCTTTCTAAGACCCTCCCTATACGTTACTTGTGCTCGCCCTTAGAATCGTTTCACCGGCTCGTTTCCCTTGTCGCCTTTCGTAACCCGCACTCGTGGTTTGAACAGAAGCGCCATCCCTGAAATAAATCTGAGGCATCATATAGTTTCTAGTTGTCGCTGACCCCATAGGATGAATGTTGTTTTGTCTCTTCGTTGGACAACGACGTCTGTTTTCTAATTATTTAATGGCGTCTTCTAAAACGTCATTAAATAATTTGCGAATTAAAACTTTTACTAATTTTTTTTGGTGCGTGTTTCGTCATTTGTTTGTTTTTTGTTACAACGTGGTTCTTGATTGAGTTTTGCCTATGACAAGGGTTTATGGTATTATTCCTTTGAGTTCGGTCAACGGTCAAAATAATGACATTTTTCGTGGAGGGAATCAAGAATTGAAAAAAAAGTGTTTGTTCATTCATGAGTTTCACCTAGCGTCTCGTGATGTCGGTGAAGTTTTTCGCTCGTCTCGACTCAGAAATTTTATCTGCAACTGTTTGTCTAAGAACGATAAATACCTAAATTACTTCTTAACTTTTCCTAGTTCTTGAAGTTAAAAAAAAAAAAAAGCAGAAACAAATGCGCCAAAAACCAAGATAAAGTGAAAGGAAAGTTCGGGTATCAACGCGTGGAAGCGATATCAGTTATTTTTCGTTCGGGGCTGTCTCCTTTCAAAGTGTCCTCTGGATTCACTTATTCTTAGAAATCATCAAAATTCCACGCTCAGGTGATCCCAAATCCGTGATACTCCTTCAATAAAAAATTACAAAACAAAAAAAAACAAAACAAAAAAAAAAAAAAACAATCTTTGAAGCTTGATTGAATTTAAAAACTTAGAATTTATGAAACATCGACTTGAATCTAATGACCAAAAGTGAAAAGAAATAATAATGTCAATGCTTGCTCGCGCAGGTTTTTTTTTTTTTTTTTTTTTTTTTTTTTTTTTTTTTTTAACATTTTCGTGGCATCAAAACCGAGCAACGGGAAGATCTTGATCCTTTATAAAGAAGCGAGTTTAAATGTCAGTTGAGTGATGAAAGTCATTATATCTGATTCTGTGGCCATTTCTATACGTTTCAGTCGCACTATGAATGCCGCCGAATATGATTCTATATCCAGCTCGCACACTGGTGAATGTTTGCGATCTTTCTATCTCAAATTGTAGAAATGATGTTAGTCCAACATCAAAATGCTGCGGTGAATCTAGAAATTTTTCAAATTGTTCTGATTGTTTTGTCCAAAGCGTAGTCGACTTTTTCTTTTTCCCTTTTTCTTCCTCCCGAATTTATTTTCTTCATACGAATCGGAACTTTACTTTGAATAATGCAGGAGCCAGAGTCGGAGAGTTCAACATTTTCCATACCTCCGAGTTTATTCGATTCTGTGACTAAATGTGCCTCACACAAGTTCAGTTTTTAATCACATGAATTGCGACTCAAAATCGGAAACATTTAAATGCTTCCTTGAGCGTCTTCAATCTACTGTGTATGCAAAATCAGCACCGCGGTGTCGGAATATTTAACTATCCACTTGCTTCGAGCGAGCGAACACGAATTTGTCTTCGTAACCTAGTCGTGAAAGGGTTATAAGTGAAATTAAACGTATCGATTCATCTAGTTGACAAAGATGGTGTTTGTGTCTGTTATTTTAGTCGGTTGGTGTTTGATGTACATCGCTCGCATCATCATCAGTTTACTCCAATAAATATGTATTGCCGATACGAAATTCCTCCCAGTTTTTAGAGTCGTTTAAGTAAAAAAAAAATCGCGACAGT
Source organism: Trialeurodes vaporariorum (assembly GCA_011764245.1). Lineage (NCBI taxonomy): Eukaryota > Metazoa > Arthropoda > Insecta > Hemiptera > Aleyrodidae > Trialeurodes > Trialeurodes vaporariorum. The sequence continues at coordinate 34,948,971 of VMOF01000111.1, read as the reverse complement.
TCAAATTTGCTTTAGATTTCAGTTCATTAATGTTTATGTTTCAGCTGAAGTGTACGCTACGAAATTTCTCCCGTTTTAAAATAGCTTAAGTTTAAAAAAACACGATAGTTCCAAATTATCCTTAGATTTCGGTGCATTAACGTTTATGTGTCAGCTGAAGTGCACAATACAAAATCTTTACCGTTTTTAAAATTGCTTGAGTTTAAAGAAAATCGCGGTAGTTCCAGGTTTCGGTTCATTAATGTGTGTTTCAGCTCAAGTGCACGGTACCAGATCGGAGCGTTTTGTCGGAGAAATGAGAGTTGTACTTATGTGTTAACTTATTTATTCTCTATCGGATAGTGCAACGCGCGATGGCAATCAATGCGGTCAAGTCGGACACAGCCGCTGCTCCACTGCGCACCCTCTCACCCCTCCCCGGCCACCCCCCCTCACTTATACTGCCCCACTACGCTATACGTTTCGCGGTCGCCGATCTCGGCTGTGATTTATCAGCTCCGTGAGTGCACGAATTAACGCGACGCGCGTTGCGTTTGCGTCGCGTCGTCGTCGCGGGCGAGTGAAGATAGAGGAACGACTGAACGGACCGCCTCTCTGACCTCCCAATATGGAATGTACGTAAAACTGGATCTTGTTAGGTGTGCAGGAGCACAAGCACGACCGAGGCTGTGTGAATTGGTGAGTGTTCGAAGTTTGTTCAAAAAACTGTTGCCTCTCTTTTTGAGATTAGTTTGCAAATATTTTGCTCGTGCGTAAGTACAAGGCTCATTTAGACAAAATGAACCAATTCAAACAAATGATCCCTGAACAGTGGCGCAGAGCGTACAGTTTGGCAACGTTGCAGTTGGTCCATTTAAACCCATGGAAAATATTGAACTTTTGGATGTTTAATTATCACCTTTGCATTTGACTATTTACATGGGTTTAAATGGACTTTAAATGGACACGTTACGACCGTCGCCAAATTGCACGCCACACAGTGCTTTGTCCTTATGGACGCATGAGAAATAATTCATAACTTTTGATAGAATGCACCTAAATTAATGAAAATTTCAGGATATATTCTTTGATTTAGTAGAAACCTTCTGACGTACCCACCATTGTCCATTGTTGCCAATCTTTTAAGAAAATCCTGTAAAATTACATTGCGTAAACAGGGGCGCCATTTCAGATTTTCCTTGGGGGGGGGGGGCAAGGCCCTCCAAAAATTTGAATGACCTTTTTTTTTTTTTTTTTTTTTTTGCCGTGCATCTTGAAAAAATCTCTATCTCTCTGACTTGAATGGGGGGGGGGGGCTCCATAAATTTGGATGACCTCTTCTTTTTTTTTTTTGTTTTTTTTGCCGCGCATCTTCAAAAAATCTCACTGACTTGATTTTTTGGGCACATTAAAAATCCTTGGGGGGGCATTTGCCCCCCTGCCCTCCTCCAAATGGCGCCCCTGTGCGTTAAAATGGAAAAATTATAATATCTTTGGCAACAGCTAAATAGCTTATAACTTTCGAACAAAAACATTTAAGCGGATGAATCTTTGGGTATTTGCACTTGGCATCCGGTCAAAGTCATTTATCGAAGTCTTACAATTCTAATATTGCCAAAATGATAGGAAAAAACCATAAAATTACAAATAGATTTAAACAGAAAAAAACTGCCGTATTTTCAGCGTGATTGCAACTCTGGGATTTGTGAGGGGGGGGGGGGGGGAGAGAGGGCTTTCGGTTTACAAACAATTCATCTGCTATCGAAAAGAGGAGATACTGAGGATCCGACGAAGTACAGGCCTGTGTGAGTGTAGTGATATGGAAATTTTCAATTTTTCATTTTTTTATTTATTTTTTTTTACTTTTCTTATTTTGCCAGAAAAATCATATTTTTCAACCAATGTGTGACTTGGAACTCTCAGCTCAGACCACCACAGAGCTGAGGATTCCAAGTAACGTCGTATTGTTTCTGAAATCTTTGGTTTTCGTGGGATAGTGGCTGTAATCGCGCCCGGTCCGAATTCTGAAGCTTGAGTTGTTGTTTTACAAAATAATTTATTCTTTTTGTGACTTTAGCCTACCATCTGCTAAAGCCGTAAAAAACTCTTGCTTTGTAGTTCGGAGCGGACGCGAGCATCCATTCGACCCGAAAATTGAAGGTCGTATGTGACAGTAGTGATTTGTAGTTCCATCAGAAAAAAAATGTAAATCGGGCATTGTTTAAACTGTTAAACAATCAGAGTGTCCGATGATCCGACGGAGAGGACCGGGTTTTGGGGGTTGTTATCCGTGCGGGCGATGCATCGATGGCTTCCTCTGTTATCTTTGTCTCTTGGTCATCGTTGAGGTTCCGAAAAGGGAAATTGCCACATTGGTGAGTCGAATAATCAAAAATTAACTAGATCCAAAAAAAAAAAAGAGAGAGAGACTCACCAATGTAGCAAATGTATTAAAAAATAAATGAATAGATAAATAGATAAATATATAAGTAAAAAATAAATAATTCGCGGCTCATTTCTTTTTTGAGCGAAGGGGGGGGGGGGTCAATGAAATGGAAGTATAAATCCAAAATCTAATTAATGTATGAGATAAGAAGCGTCCTCCAATGTTCCCCTCCCATTTATTCAAGTCATGCAGTTTTCCTGTGCGTGAATTTCCGCCTGCAGGCATCGATCGCGCGCGCCTCGAAAACACTAAAAATCTCGACGCGTCAACTTTGCGGCCTTATATCTCTGGAACGAAACATTTCCCCACATTGCGGGTTGCGCTGTTAAAAAGGTCATTACTTCCGCTACTTTCCTGACTGTTTTTTGTTTTCCTCGCCAGGATCCGCCTCCCTTAAAAAATCGACAAATCAAAATTTTTGATTTTGAAAATTCGAAAAATCGCCGAAAATGGGACTTAAAATTCTTGAAATTTTAAAAACCTATTCATGATTAGAAATCTCTTTGTATGCTCTATCTTTTGGCGTCAAGTTCGTTTTGATATCTTAATTTTTGAAGGAGTTATACAGCCATTCTCTATGGTAACGGACGTCACATTTTCACTCTTAAAAGTTGAAAAACTGGATGATTTTTCCCTTAAAAAAAATCCTTTCAAGACCCAATTATAGGTACCATTATGATCTTTCATTCCTGAAGTGTAGGTGTTTTTGTGATGATTCAATCAAGAGAGAAAAATAAAAAACAGCTGTAACGGACGTCACTCAAATGTACCCTGCTCTTTGAGACCCTTTCACTGTTCTAACATTTCGTAAGAAACTACTAGTAGTTTTAAAAAACTATTGGCCTAGAGCTATTCTTGAAAGTATGCCGAAGCAAATGATGTAATTACTTGAAAAAGTTTTCCTATGAATTTTTTTAGATAATCAGGATTTTCTCTGTAACGGACGTCACAAGGCTTTTGTAACGGACGTCACTCAGTCAGGCAATCTATTAAATAATGACTGTTTTGAGATGGTTTATAACCAGAATTAATTCAAAATATATTAGTAGGTGGTAAATTAAAACACTTCGTAACTTGAGAGTGTACTGCTTTCACATTTAACAAACTAACTCCCTCCCATTAATCTTCCGGCATGGAAATCATGTACAGCCATTCTCATTAAGGGTAGCATGGCTGGCATAAACTAAAGTATGATAAAGAATTTCAAAAAAAAATAGCTTATCTGATTCAAACAAATTTTGAATTTTATGTAACTACTTTCAATTTTTCGTAACTTTTAATTTTTAGCCGCATTTTTCGGGTTTATAGGAGTGGTGTTCAGAGACAGTGATATTAATTGAAAGTTTGCATCACTGATTTTCACCAATTATTGAACCATCCACTTTTCTATTTATCAGCCATGTGAATTTCATGCCTGCATTCTGTGTATCCTAAAGGAAAATTGGAACCAGTCAATTGTAAGTGTGTTTTTCATTAATTCTTTAAGAAGCGTCCAATGTGTGAAATTTTGGTGACGTCCGTTACGTGCCGGTTGTCACTTTCATGCAAAGGACGACGCCCGCACCTTATGGAAATGGGCTCCCGGTAGAATTGGCTGAAATTTTGATATGTTGTAGTCTTCGACCTCCTGATCAAAAGTTCTCACGGGCACGAAAGATTTCTATGTCAAGTTTTCGAGATACAGAGGGTCGAAGTTCTGGATTTTCCACGGAAAGTGACGTTTTTACCACTGTGCCTGTCGTTCGTTTTCCCCGATTTTGACAGAAAATGATACTTTTTCTCGATAGAACCGTTGAAAACTCATTCTAGGCCAACTTTTTACGTACCGATGCTCGTGCGGAGGGGTAAGGGAGGACAGGGTCGAAGGGGGGCTCGGACTAAATGTAGTGTTCCCATCGGTCCAATCAGTGTCTTTTCTTTAAACGTTTATTTCATGTGGACGTCACTTCAATCGACGACCGGAGAGCATGCTGTGGGGAGAGATGGAGGGGTCAAGGGAGCAGCTCCCCCCCGTTTGGCCAAAAAAAGAGAAAAAGAGGGGCAGGAAAGGGGTAACGGGGGGGCGAAAATCCCATTTTCGCCCCTCCCCCCGTTCGTGAGAACTGAATCTACCTATGAAAGGGGGCCTTGTTGTGAGTCAAGGGATGAGGGGCGGGGGCTGTTCCGACAAAATATCGCGTAGTAATCGTTCCAAACGGCCTATAAAATATGGTTTCTGACAGGTATTGCTTACAGCTTTCGTCGTTGGGAGGGTGGGGGTATCCCTCCCACATCCTTGAGGGTTGAGGTGAACCAAAATGTTGGCTTTAAGCGATTAGCTAAATCAGATAACGCTCAAAATACCTGAAGAAATCTGTATTGTATAGGCTGTTTGGAACGATTATAACGCAATATATGATTGGGGGACTCCCCCCTTGGACCCCCCTTGAATCCCCCTTAAAACCCTTTTTCATTGGCTGGGATTTAGCCCTTGCGAAAGGAGGGGGCGAACTAGGGATTTCCGCGCCCCGGTGATCCTCTTTTCTTGTTTTCTCTCTTTCTTTCCCCTTTTTTTAATTTAACGGGGGGGTTGCCCCCATTGGCCCCCTCCAACTCTCCCCACAGCATGCTCTCCGGTCGTCGATTGAAGTGGCGTCCACATGAAATAAACGTCTAAAGAAAAGACACTGATTGGAACGATTGGTACACTACATTTAGTCGGAGCCCCCTTCGACCCTGGCCTCCCTTACCCCTCCGCACGAGCATCGGTACGTAAAAAGTTGGCCTAGAATGAGTTTTCAACGGTTCTATCGAGAAAAAGTATCATTTCCTGTCAAAATCGGGGAAAACGAACGACAGGCACAGTGGTAAAAACGTCACTTTTCCTGGAAAATCCAGAACTTCAACCCTCTGTATCTCGAAAACTTGACATAGAAATCTTTCGCGCCCGTGAGAACTTTTGATCAGGGGGTCGAAGACTACAACATATCAAAATTTCAGCCAATTGTACCGGGAGCCCATTTCCATAAGGTGCGGGCGTCGTCCTTTGACTTTCAAAAAGTTACAGCGCCATCACAGAATTTAGAAGGAGGCTAATTATTAGGTCAGCTGATAGACCTGAACGTTTTGATTCATGATTAACCGCTAAATTCATGTTCTGACTCCATAATGTACAGAAAAAACACTTTTACTGTGCTTATGAGCATAGTAAAATGCTTTTTCTGCACATTGTTGGCTCGTAACTTGAATTTAACAGTAAATCACGGATCAGAATGTTCAGGTCTATCAGCTGATCAAATAATCTGCCTCTTTCTAAATTCTGTGACGGCGCTAGTTTCTTGAAAGTCAAATTTACATGAATGTGACATCCGATATGTAACGGACGTCACCAAAATTAAACTTACAGTAAAATGAGTTTAAAAAACATTATCATCAAAAAAGTACTTTGTGTGCTTAAAATATCAACTTATCCTTGCTCTCACCAAATTTGAACAATTTTCAATCAATAGTAACGACTATGTAGCTAGTTTTAGTACATTTCTGTAACGGACGTCACACTTTGGACACTTCTCAAAGAATTAATGAAAATCACACTTACATTTGACTGGTTTCAATTCTCCTGCAGGATACACACAGCATAGGGCCTGACAGTCACATGGCTGATAAACAGAAAACTGGTTGATGGAATAATCAGTGAAAATCAGTGATGCAAACTTTGGACTAAAATCACTGTCTTTGAGCACAACTCCTAAAAACCCTAAAAATGCAACTAAAAATTGAACATCACAAAAAAATGAAAGTAGTTTCATAATATTCAAGATTTTCTGAATCAGATGAGCTACTTTTTTTTATATTTTGCAAAACTTCATTTTTTTCCAACCATGTCCCACCTTGGTGAGAATGGCTGTATAACGGTTTAAAGGTTTCATCTTTTACCCCCGCCCCCCGTCTCTATGGGGTCAAAATTAAAAAACTGGATTTTCAGGGTTCTCAGAGGTAGGTCTATCGATCTAGAAAGGTTTGGTTTGAAATTCGAGGGGCCCACTCCTTATGGGAGCTGGATCAGCCTCTGTGAGGGGGGGTTAGCGGGGAGGGCAAAATGACCCTTTTTGAATAAGGTCCTTTGTACCGAAGTCGTTTTTTTCTGAAAAGGACTTGCTTTTTAGGGTATTTTAGATTCCTAGTTTTTTTTAAATTCCGATTTTTCAAAAAGGAGTAATGATTTTTTGACAATGGGTCCATATCAAAACTTTGACCTTCGACTTATCGAAAACGGAAATCGATATCGAGCTGCGGTTTGGGCCGAATGTCTTAGAATTAAATGTCCTTCTAACGATGTATCATCATATAGGGGGTGCCATAAGCTAAACGAGGTTGACCCCCTCGGCCCCCGAGATGGGGGGTCACCAAAAATTTTCCCCTCAGCTAGTTCCTCCGCATTGATGGATCCAGCTCTCACGAACGTGGGGGGGGCGAACTTTGGATTTTCACCCACGGTGACCCCTTTTTCCGTTTTAATCTCCTACTCTCCCCCTGTGTTTTCCCTTATTTTCCCCTTACCTCCCCCCTCTTTTTCCCCTGTTATGGTCGAATAGGGGTGCCCCCCCCGGTATCCGCCAATGCTCCTCCGGCGTTAATAAGTGTGGTCCAAACATCATCATTTTATCTTAATTAGAAGACAGTTAGATTGGGGAGGGCGTTAATTTTGAACTACCTCGTATGTATAAAAATAAACTGTAAGGAATACCCCACAAACTTTTTCTCTCATCAACTTCTTATATAATAAAAGGCGACCGCTGAAAATCGCCGAAAATCGCGTGTTACTATGATCTCGAGAACGGAGGCACGCGGGACCTCCAAATTTCGCGAACGGATCCTGCTCCACCAAACGGTGTGCACATCGTGCTTCTTTTCCCCGTTTTTTCCATCCCTTCCCGAGGGTTGATTTTATTGCGGTGTTTTACCCCATTTTTGGCCCTACGGTATCTGAGACCTCGAAATTCCGGCCCCCGATACTGCTCGATTTTCGAAAGCGATCCAGCTCATCCGGTTGGACCCAACCCTAAAAGCAACCCCTCACGGGGGATCTACCCTTCGAGATGGGTTGTTTTGGATCGCGGAAACGGGGGTCGAAGACGTTGTCCAGGTGATCGAGACTTCGCACGAGGGTAGCCCCGGGCTCCGCGCGATGGACTTTTCCACTCGAATTCGCGCGCCGCGAATATCATCCCCCTTTCAGGGTGGTTTTTTGAAAGAAGCGGTTTTACCGATTATTTCGGGCACCGGATCACTTTGGGCGGCGAAATTTTCCGTGAGGATCGTGCTCCGGTCGGGGGTGTCCATGAGACTTCGCTCATCCCCCCGATTCACATTCTACCCCCTGTTGGGGGTGGGTTTTCTTATGGGCGGAATCTTATCTCGGATTCTACGGCTTCGCTGACAACTTAATACGACAACCGGAGACACGATGATATGCTTTTCCGGTCCTCGAAAACGATCGCGCTCATCCGGACCGACCCGATCTTAAAAGCAACCCCTCACGGGCGCTTTAGCTTCCGGGATGGGTTGTTTTGGATCGCGGAACCGGTGGTCGGAGACGGTGTCCATGGTGATCGAGACTTCGCACGAGGGTGTAGCCTCGGACTTCGCACGAGGGTGTAGCCTCGGACTTCGCACGAGGGTGTAGCCTCGGACTTCGCACGAGGGTGTAGCCTCGGACTTCGCACGAGGGTGTAGCCTCGGACTTCGCACGAGGGTGTAGCCTCGGACTTCGCACGAGGGTGTAGCCTCGGACTCCACGCGTGTAACGCACACTTAAAATTTCTTCCAGAAGAAAAAGGAAACCCGCCCAGAGGAAATATTTAGGTAGCGGGGGAGAAAAAAGTAACGTTACAAGGGAAAAAAAAGGAATGAAAAAGAATAAACCAAAAAGATGTCAGTAATGAAGGAAAAACAACTTACAGTGTATTCAGAAAATTAAACAATATCACAGCAAGATCAAAAATGTCCATAATAATGGCATGGTATCACAGGGGAAAATTCTCATATACAATAAATAAGTAAGTTTACAAAAGTCCAAAAGTAATCACGAATAGTCTCACAAGAATAAGTCTCACACTATCAATCACACACACACACACACACACATAATGTTTACATACAAAGTACAAAGGGGAAAAATTACATAATATCCAGTTCCGATTGCAAATAAAAGTGATCGTACAGAATCACCTGAGTCACCCGCAATAAGGGGTATACAATTTTACATAAAAGGGTTTCAATTTACTAAGACTGAAAATAATCTCAAAAGCCCTTTCTCACTAAGTGAGCCCGAAGCCTGCTCTATACTGGAACCAAACAAAGAAAGAAACTAAAGTTTCACCGGCAATCTGGAGCTTTTCTTGTCCATGGATGTAGTGATGGAGCAAGAGACGATAAAATAAATAAGGAAAATTTAGCTCACAAGGTCATATCCAGAAGTGAAAACGCAGATGGTCCAGCAGGGTGCTGCTTCGTAAATGAGAAGTTCCAGCAAATCGACGATAAGGTAACAGGTAACATAAAGAACGGCAATCAAAACATGGAATTGGACATCAAATCAGGAACTGGAAATCTCGAATAAAAACTCGAAGTCGAACCCATAGATCGAACAAATTCTCGAACAAATTCTCGAACAAATTCTCGAACCCTGTGTAAAACAATTCAAAAAAATAGATAGAAAAAGCACAGAAAAATTGCACTACCTTACCTACACCAGTGTTCTCAGATCGAGGCCAAAATCCTTGAATTAAATGAATGTAAAACGAACGGCTTTCTCACCTCGATCTGGCAACACTGCCATACACTCAACATTCAGTCGCTCACAAAAAAATTCTCACAATTATAGTCTATTTCCAAAGGTTTTAAGTGCTCAAAAGGAGATAAGCATAAGGTACACCAATGAGTGCCATTTCCATAAAAAAAGTCAGAAGGACAGAATAAGTAGATAGAGGAACTTGTGTTCCACACATATTGGCCTACAGCCTTACATCTCAAACATATTAACCTTTGGTTCAGAAAAGAGAAAAGCGGCACTTTACAAAGTAGCGAGTGAAAAATTAAGAGCACAAAGCTACTGTTTCCAGTGTCCTTAAGAGAAAGAAAGAGAAATGGAAAGGATTCAATGAGATAAACACATGGCCTGAGCCTAAAGTGGATCTGAAAATTTCCATAAAATTAAAGCTGTGAAAAGGAAAAGATTTTACAATTGCCTGAAAATTAAGTTTCACAGTTAGACAATAAACAATAAAACAGAGAGAAAAAAAAGGGAAACATAATTGGCAGAAAGCCAGCCTGCAAAGCAACACGTGTTCGAGGTGAGACAAAGTGTCTACATAGCCAGAGGGGCTAGAGAAAGTACAAAGCTATATTTAAACAAAAATAGGGTTATAAGATTTCCGGTTTTACATTACAGGCAAATCAGAAAGGGAGTTTTCCTTCATTACTTCGCAAGATTCTAGAAAGAGAGTGTCAAAAGTGAATTGACCATCGCGTGGCCTTGGCACAAAGACAAAGTAAAAGACACAACACAATGAAAAGTTACTTACCCAAAAAGGGGAAAAAGATATTCGTAAACAGCCAAATCAGTCCATAATCGTTTCAGGTCAGTCGATGAGTAATTACTTAGAGCAATGAATAAATAATACAGTAGGCACAGACAAAAACGACGACAGCTAAAAAGTGATATCACACATAAATTAAGGAGATCAATCGGCAGAATAAAGTTTGCCCGGTGACCGACCCGGGCAGCGATCTTGACAATGATGATCACATCTCAGAGTGAGAGAGGGGGAGAAGCACGGTGAACAAAAAGAAAAGCTTCATCGAAGGTTCTCGAAAGAAAAACAACGCGCCGCTAATCAGTAGCGGATGGAAACAGCTGGTTGCAGTGCGAGGCGAGTCGAAGATGGGGAGATAGTTGGAAAAGCCTCCGCGGAAGTTCGTAAGATCGCAGCACTTTCCGGCCTTTCTCGCAGCGCAACCATTGAATCCCCCGCGCAAGACGGGTGGCTGCCGATCGTGGCGGTTTCAGAAGAAAAACCGGTACAGAGTTTTCCACTCGAATTTGCGCGGCTCGAATATCATCGCCCGCTTAGGGTGGTTTTTTTGGAAGCATCGGTTTTACCAATTATTTCGGGCACGGGATCACTAGGGGTGGGGAAATTTTGATTGATGATCGTGCTCCGGTCGGGGGTGATCGAGCGACTTCGCTCTTCGCCCCCGATTCTTTTTCTACCCCCTGTTAGGGTAGGTTTTCTCATCGGACGAATCTTATCTAGGAATCTACGACTTTGCTGACTACTTAATAACGCATTTGGAGTCACTCTGATATGCACGAATGGATCTTTGCACATCCGAACCTGTCCTATCGTTAAAACTACCCCTCGCGGGGGGTTCATTCCCGAAATCAGGTCGGTGGTCTTCTTGAAAAAAATCGGCGACAGCCGCGTTGAAATTGAGTTCGTGCAGAACTCTTCAGTAGGCGTAGCAGAACGAATCCACGTGCAGCGCTTCAAATTTTGAACTACCCCTCGCGGAGTGGCTTCGGAGCCTAGAAAGTGCGAAGGCCGGAAGTTCTGCAGGTTTTTCGCTTGTTGTTTCTCCTGGACGATGCGGGTGGAGTTTTTTTTTTTTTCAAGCGGTTTGAACATAGGCGGTCCATATCAGGGGCAAGGGGGAGCTGTAGTCCCCCACTTTTTTGGGTGGAGGGGCTAAAAATCGGGAAAAGTCATCACTTGAGACTTGAAAAGCGAAAAAAAGGGGGGTCATCACTTTTTAGCCCCCCCCATTTTTTTTTGGTCACGGTCCGCCTATGGGTTTGAATAATATCTCCTCTTGAGGGGTAGTTTCATTTTTTAGGGGTTTTTGCCAACTTCTGGGACTTTAAGTCTCCTTAACAGGCATATTCCTGGATTCTTTTAGGAGTGCGCCGTTTGCAAAAATATTTCACTTACTAACGCAGGGAATACTCTGCGGGTGTAGGGATTCTTTTTTATGTATCCTTCACAGATTAATGGATTCTCTCCCTAGCTCGGGTTCTGATGTATACGATAAATTGGAAATGCATGTTGCTTGGCAACGTAGAGTATTACTCACATCTTAGCAAAGATATTGTTACCAGTTCGAATGCCATCCGATTACTTTATACATGTATCATGTATCATCAGCTGTTTTAGAGTTGCTCATAGGAATCAATGCAAAACATACAATTTTTAACCTTTCATTTTCTTTAAATCTGTATCTATATCTATATAATAAAGTTGTCCATCGGTCCCCCGGCGCTCCCGTTCTTCGGCCCCGTTCCCGCTATCCGTTGGGTTCCGCGGTCCTTCGCCCCGACCCACGTGTCCGCCGCTCCGTCGCGCTCCCTCTGCCCCCGAGACCGACCCTCTTGCGGCCCCCCCGTTCTCGGGAGGGGCGGTTTTCCGAAAACCTTTTTTCCGCGCTGGTCGCCGCCCCGTTCGGCCTGTCGGTTCCGCACTCGGTCCCTTCGATCCGCCCCGTCGTCCCGCGTTTTCTGAGTGGTCTCTCCGTCCGTTCTGGCGCCCGGGGAGGGAGGGGCGACCGGAAAAGTGACTTCGGACCGAAAATTTTGTGGACAGGGTCAGGGGCGAGGCCTAGCGTCGTAGGACCTCGCCGCCCCTTCCGCGTGATCGCCGAGGATCTGAAATGGGTGGGTCATCTTTTCGTTTTCGAGGAATCGCCCTGGGGAACCCGGGAGGGGCGTTTTTCGGTTTGCGGTTTTTCCAATTTTCTGACCGCAGGGTCGGGCGTGCGGGCCCGGGATTGCGCGTGTGATCGCGCGGCGGGTAGGCCCACACTTAGGGTGGGGGTCTCTATCGGGAGGATGGACCCTCCGGTCGGGAGGGGCGCGAAACGGTCCCGGTGAGGACCCTGGAATGACTGTGGAGAGCTCGAGTCTCGGGGTAACATTAATCGTCGCCCGTGGCAACGCTACGACGAGTTCGCCTCGGATGAAACCGTGTTGCCGGGTCGTGTCGGATCTGCCTCCTGTGTCGATGAATATTGTTTGTTCGGTGAGGTTACCGGAGAAGAATGGCAACCGTCGCCGTGTTGTCTGATCCTCTGGTATTTCTACGTGGACTATGTGAGAGACGATATGATTTTCGGGCACTATTTGTCTACGCTCCGAATCTTTGTTATGTTGGATATTGTATCGCGGGCCACAAATGAAAGTCGACCAAAAACAATATACAGGGTGAACAAAAGAGAATCCAGGCTGAATAACGCAAGTAAGCATCTAAACGACATAATGTGTCCGCGACATTCACCATCCATCAGTGTTAATTTTACTCATTTTTAGTGTTTTAGAATAATTCTACGCCTACCATTTCACCTCACCATCGCTATCTCATGTATTTTAAGATGCTGATTTCAAAAATGCTATCAGTTTTCATGAAACTATCCTATATTTTACGTAAATTCGAAATTACGCCTTCTTAGCAAAAAATTCGATGTTCTGGAAAAAGTATGAGTTTTGAGTAAAAACCAAGGCCGAATTTGAAATCAGCGGGTCAAAATACATGGAAGATCTAGCGGGAGGGGTGAGAAAGAGGTATCTTATGATGAGAAAACCTGGCTCTACGTTCATAACAGCCGTACACAATATGTCGTTAAGGCGTAAAAGTCGAACAACTCGCGAACGTCTTCGTATTTTGAAAAAAGCTCAACCACGTGTTTGCTTATTTAAAGAGGGACATTTTTAGGAGCGTTTTTATATTCGGCGTCTTCCAGGGGGGGGGGGGGGGCAACGGAGGCGCCGACCCCATAAATTGGGCTGTAATATATTTTTTTATTGCAGATTTGGGAAGAGCGCAAAATTCATTAAGTCATTATCGATTTTTGTCTTCGAAATATCGAACCTCAAAAACGCTTACGGCCAATTTTCAAAAAATCATAACTCCTCCAAAACAGGTCCGAATAAAGAAAACTACGAATTTAAAATACTCTACAAAGCAAGTAGTTTCCAAATAAAAATACACAATTCAACTAAAATGTACACGGTTGCCAATTTTCAGCCCCTAATTTTTTTCCTGATATTTCTGACGTATGCAGCCTGGCTCCTTTTTTTGTACACACACTGTAGAAGAAGACTGGCCCCTAGCGGCGAGAATTGAAGCCGCTTACTTTCATGGGCTGGGCTTCCCCGCTCGGGGGTATGATCCTAAATAATATTGCGGCTTATGGAGCCGAGACGTAAAACTGGTTCAAAAGAATGCTAATTACTTTAAGTTTTAAAAGTACTAAGATATGATATTCAGTTCATGTCAAAGTTGAAATTGCGACGAACGTAAACGAAAGTTTCGGTGAATGTATCCGCGAGATATTACGATAGAAAGTACGGCAAAGAGGTTATGGACGCTAAAGTAAACAATAACCGACCGATCGTTAACTTCGATTTTTCAAGAACCGACGCTCCTTAAATTGGTCCCAATTTTCGTTTAAAATGTATATTCCATACTGTGCAACATACGTGATTTGCAACTAACCGGGGAAGTGTCGTGCCCATCAGCCCGTGCCATGACCGCTGACCGGCTTCACTTTTCTCCCATGATATGAGATAGCAGAGAGGTTAGTTTCCTCTGTAATGTCTTTGGATACAACTGACACTAACAACCGATATGGTCCAACTCAGTCCAAGCAATTCGATACGCGGCTCTATTAATTGACGCCCCTCCCTTCTTTCATGTGTTTTAGGAGCTCATTTTTTCGGAGGTGAGGGTCGTTCGCTTCTCTGATATAGCTTACCTAACTATTCCAAAGAGATGCTGAATCTCATTGTTGTCCTCTCAATGGACTCCTTCAAAGTTCTCATGGTTAATCCCCCATGATGCATTCAGATGCTTATAAAAGAGCATTAGAGATACATTCAGCCCAGAAAAAACCAACAGTCCGTGGTTAGCATAAACAAAAATTAGACTTGGGTGCAATTTTAATTGGTACAATCAAAATTTAAGACTACAAATTGGAATAGGCCCTTCTCTTTTCCTCTTTAACCCTTCCTCTACCCTCAACTCTCCCACCACCCTCAACCCTTCTTCCACCCTCCTTTATCATCGGTTTTCAAATTTCGCCCACGCGTTAGCAAAACTCCTCGGCACCCCCCCCCCCCCCCCCTCTTACCATCTTTATATCTCTTCAACCACTCTCAATCCATGACCTTCTTCTATTTTTCTATCACGTTAACTTTTTCTCTATCTTCTCTCTCACTCCTGTCGGCTTGAACTCTCTCTCTCATTTTCCTCCCCCTCCTCATGGGCACACCCAGAGGGGCCGGAGCCCCCCCTTTCCCCATAAAGCAAGAACAAAATGAGGAAAGGCAAGGAAAAAATGAGGAAGAGAGGAAGAGAGAAAAAAATAAAGGAAAGGAAATGAGTTTAAAAAAAGTTTATCAATGTCATGATTTTTCATAATATCGTTTTCCTTGGAGGAACACATCTTTCCCGACAGAAATATCCGCAATTGTTAATTTCGCTCTATCTTTCTCTGATATCCAGATTTCCTGAAGACTCCGTCTTTCTATCAGCGTGATTGGAGATTAAGATATTTCTGTAATTTTTTCAGCATAGTCGCGGAAAATCTCATTTTTCTCGAAGTCTAAATTTTCAAAATTTTCTGGAGGAGGACTCCTGGACCCCCCATCAGCCGGGGGTGCCCCCCAGACCCTCCATATGAAATGACAGTACCCCCCCCCCCCCATACTGAAATCCTGGGTGCGCTCATACCCCTCCTTCAACTAAAATCACATGCAGCAAAATTTGAGCTGTTGCCCGGCGAGACGCTAAGCGGGACACAGAAGAATAAATGCAGTTTTTGTGCAGCGTGACTGAAAAAGCTTTTTGTGCGACTGATTGTGAGTGTGGTAGTCAGTTGTGTTGCTTTTGAGTTCTAATGCGCGCGCGCATCGTTCGACAGGATGACCCGTACTCGGTGTCCACAGAGAACTTAAAATGTCTGTTTCGAACGCCTCTGCTATCTCTGGGGAAAAGTGAAGCCAGTCATAGCATGGGCTGATGGGACTTCCCTGCGCGGGGGTATGAACCAATGTCACATTAGCTCTTATGGAGACTGTAACCTAACGACCAATCACAATGAAATATTCACGCCTATGCCTTAAGATGATACTACGATTCCTACAAAAATAAAGCGTTTAAATGTCTCGGAAGTTATCATAGATCGCTAACTTGGTTGGTATTGATTCACTAAACAGATTCTTCTTTAAAGTTGCGGAAAACATTCGACTCTTAACGTTCAGGGACCACATAATGTTCGGTCCCGAGCATTGAATTGCGTGCATCTTGCGTGCGGTTTTGACCAATCAGAGAGCTTACGCAAGTTACGCTCGGGGCCGAACAATATTTAGTCCCCGAAAATTGTATTGATTGTCATTGTTAAAAAAAATGATACCTTCTTCAACAAAATAAAGGGCTGTGGCATGAGGTTGACAGATCCACCTCTATGCGGTTGGAGCCGAGCGAAGCTGGGCAGCCTGCTAGTGTGTAATAATTATGGCGCCTGGGAAGATCAATCAGTTGCCGCAGCGTCACTTGCATTCTGCCAATGCTGCACTTTGTCCCTTTTAAGCTTATGTATTTGTTCGTATCCAAGGAGTGCACTATAAACATCCAAAAATTCGACCCATCGGCGGAGCCAGCAATTTGGCAACTGTGGATTCTTCCCATTTGAATGTATGAGAAAAAATCGATTGTTGAGGAGGACATGGCCCAATATCTAATCTATTGTTTCTCATACATTCAAATGGGTAGAATCCACAGCTGCCAAATTGCTGGCTCCGCCCATGATTCGACTTTCTACGCAAGTATAACGGTACGAAATAAAATGTTGCTAAAATGCACGCGACAAACTGCAATCAAAATTGCATCAACGGAATGAAACAAAAACTCGATACTTAACTTCGGCCAAAAATAGCTGGACTACCTACAGCATTATATTCGGCCAAATATGGAAACAAAAATGTCAATATAAGTATTCCTGTGCAACTTTTAGAAATTACAGTTATCTTGGACTACAATCAATCATGAGTAAAATGTTGGTCCAACGCAAAACGTTATATTACTCCTCACTTAAAACAATTTCCTTCTCCTCTACTTACGGAGAAGTAATAAAAGAAGTAAGTAAAATGTGTTGTGTACACAAAAAATCAGTGACATAGCGTGCAATTTGGGAACGTTTTACTCTGTCCAATTAAACGATTGTAAAAGATCGAATGTGGAAGTGTTCACCGAACAACCAATAGACTGTTTTAGTAGAGTGATATAGCGTATTCATTGCCGTCCGAGGGCCTCTGGCTCCAAACAGACTGATTCAATGCATTTTCCCCATAAGCGGATTTTTGAACGGAAATTTAGACTATTAAATCAAAAAGTTAATGCGACCTTTTTGCGATTATAAGTTTTACGTCCTCGAAAATGCTTAATTTTGCCTGGTTTCACCCGTAAAACTGCCAAAATCAACAAGATATTACAGACTAAACAATGCATTTGGAGGTTGGAATCAACCAATGTTATTGTTGTTGGTGTGGAATTGGCGGGATTTCGGGCGATTCTAACCTACAAATGCAACATTTAATCTTTAATATCTTACTGATTTCGGCAGTTTCAGTGAAGGAACCAGGCATAATTAAGCATTTTCGAGGACGTAGAATTCATAATCGCCTAAAAGTCGCATTATTTGTTTGATTTAATACTCTAAATCTCCGTACAAAAGTTCGCTTCTGTAGAAACTACATTGAACCAGAGTTTGTTTAGAACTAGAGGCCCTCGGACGACAATCGATACGGTATATCGCTCTTCTGAAACAGTCTACAGAGTGGCGCAAAAGTCCGTCCCCCCCCCCTTTATTTTTTGAACGGCTGCAGATAAAAAATTGAAACTTTGGGGTCTTCCATAACTTTTTGAGAGCTTTCGCGTGAGGGGGTCAACATTTTCAAAATCACCCCCCTTAGGGGGGAAAGGCGCCCAACTCAAAATTTTCAAATAGCTACCCCTATCTTGTGATAGGTAATTCAAAACAACATTAAATTCTAAGACTTTTGGCGCAAACCGGAGGTCAATATCGTTTTTCGTTTTCGATTTATTGAAGATCAACGTTCGATTTGGACCCATTTTCAAAATATCATAACTTCTATGTAAAAAGTCGGAATTTAAAAAACCAGTAATCTAAAATACTCTAAAAAGTAAGTATACTTTCCTGAAAAAATACTGCTGTGGCATAAATTTATTCAAAACTTGATTTTACAGCCCCAAAAATTTCTAACGTTTTTACGCTCCCAGGGGGACTGTCTCAAAAATGCCTAGAGACGGACCCTATCGAGTGATACGTCGATAAAATAGGCGTAAAAAAATGAGAATTTTGGCGCATATCAGAGGTCAATAGCATTTTTCGAATTCGAGATATCGAACTTAGAAAATCTACCTTTGGCAATAAAAAAAGAAAATAAAAGGGGGAGAACGGACTTTTGCGCAACTCTGTATACTCTGAACTTTTTCACAAATGTGAATAGAAGAGCTGCAACGTTGCTAAAGTGCACGCTACACCACTGATAGGATCAAACAAAAAAATTAAAAAAAAATAAAATTGGGAACAAAGCAGAAAAGAAAAGAGCAAAATGAGGATTAAGAAAAACAAAAAAAAATCAAAACAAAACAAAACAAAAAAAAACCATTGAAAACTCCACAAGAAAAAAGAAACAACAAAAAATGAGTAAAACTAAAAAAGAAACCACAGTACCCGTCGGTAGCCCGACGGGCAATATGCTAGTACTTAACATGGTGGGGAGACCCCCTTATATTTTCTCGTGGTGACCCCGAGACCCCCTATCCTCAGACCTCCCTATATAATATTCTGGCGGAGACTCCCAGACCTCCCCCCCCACCCCCGTAAGGGGTTAATTTTACGATAGGCTAGTTGCAGTCAGTTTTTTGCATTTTTTAATCAAATTTCAAAGAGCTATATTTGAAATATTCCTATTTTTCCCTAAATTTACCCATATTTCCATGGATTTTAATGGAAACCTTTTATCCTCCATAACTTGCTTCGAATGTAAAATTTCGAAGAAAAAAAAAAGCAAAAAAGTCCCTCTGAGGAATGTTAAACGTAACTTCTCATGCATAATTTGGATGTATATGGACCATTGGTCTAAAAGTTATGCTGGGATACAGACAGACAGACACCTGCGCCATTGCAATACGTTCTCCATTTCTAACCTCGTTACTGAGTGAATAAGTAAAATTCTTCTTGTGGCTAGCACAGAATGGACTACAGTTCTTTCAGAGGAGAGAAGAAATTGGTGCAAATACCTCCTTGCATGTACTTTCGGATTACTGCATGACTGCATAAAGCATATATTTTAAATGTAAAGAGAGAACGTGCTCTCGCCGCATTTTCTAATCGAATGAACAAAGAATATTTACTCGCGGCGAAGCAATAAATTTCTGGCTGTCATTGATTACCTCAATGTTTGAGCATAGGGTATGCTCAGTTGCGATTTGAAAGCGCTGCCACCTGCACGGTGAAATAAACACTGAGGTTATATTTAATTTCCAAGCACCTGAAAGAAAAATATATTTTTATCAGGTTTTGGCATTATTATACGAGTTATAGAAGTTCAAAAGAGTTTACGACTATGTGATCTAAAGTGAGCATCATGTCCTGATGTCACAAGTTCTTGCGATGTATTATTTATTATTAATTACGATGCAGCGTTCCAAAAAACCACAACTTTCGGGCCTACATACTACTTACTACATAGTACACAGTACACTGGGACCTCTCCTAGAATTAAGTTTTAGTATGTGCCTTGTAAAGAGGAATTTATTGCCTCCTGTCCCAAACATCACAATCAAAACCTAATAGTGTGGAAGTCAATGGTGAGCATCTTAAGCATCTGTTGTAAGTAACATTTTGTGATTTTGTTATTTCACACCTAAAAACAAGATGTTTGCCCCAATCTGTCTCCTGTTACAACTTCCGCATTTCGCCAGCCTAAAAAATTGGAGCACTAATGTAAACGAAAAATGAGCGTAAATCGTCCCTTTTTGGCTTTGTCTCATCAGCTTTGCTATTTTTGTTCACTTGCTTTTTGAACAGCCTCTTTGTATCATCGTTTTTTATTTTTCTTTCAGGTGTTGGTATAAAATTTATTTTCTTTTCGTTTCAGGTAAGAGCCAATTCTAGAGCCGTTTAAAATCAAATCCCTCAAATGTTTTATAAGTTAGCATGAATATCTTTGCATGTAGTATTGGTCCGTCATCGTGGATGATAATAATACACTGCTCACACTTGCACTGTTAGTACACTGTGTTTCCTTTTTATCTCGTCCATCCCTTCTATCTTGTCTATCCTTTTTTTGAGGATTGAGCAAAAATTTTGCTGTATTGCATTTCCAAAGGTTACTTATTTAACGCAAAACGACACAAAACTATACCTATCTAGACCTGTCATTTTCAGAATCCAAGAAAAAGCAACAACTGAAATCTGATTTTATGGAGTAAATCTGAGTTTAATTATTGCTAACCTATAGTCGGATAGTTGCCATTGATGTTTCAATTCACATACCTATCAATGTGAAAAAAATTGATAAAAATCCCGTAACTACCAGCTGTTACAAAAAGAGGTTTGTTAACTATTCCTGCTCCACAGAGTTGATTCTGCCTTTCCATGAAAATTGATATGAACCCTGTAACTACCAGCTGTTACAAAAAGAGGTTTGTTAACTATTCCAACTCCACAGAGTTGATTCTGCCTTTCCATCTATGAATGCACTAGAGGAAACATTATTTTGCAAATGTTAATGACTTGGGATTGCTTTGACTTTGAATAAGAAATCGGAATTGTGTGCGACAGAGTGAGTTACAATTCCGAGTACACGCTCGGGCGTGGTATTGAACTAACGGTTTTTTAATAAATTGTTCAAAATCTGTGACAATTTGTAGTTTACCCGACACGACCGTCTAGATTTGTGTCAAAATCGTATTTATTTCTGATAAGCACTAGCTTTTTTTAGTATTTACACGGCTAGTTTTTTTTTAAAGCCCGACTTGTCGAAGAGGAGTTTTTATTTTTTAATTTTGGGTCCAAATCGGACTTTGACCTTTGATTTATCGACCGAAACGGTATCGACCTCTGGTTTGCGTCAAAAGTCTTAGAATGTTCTTTCACCCGAGGGCGGGATACCCTTTGGTAGCGCTGGCAGAACCTTCGATAGAAAAATAACCCAGCAAAATATTTTAGCTGAGCCAACCTAGAAGTCTTTGGTTCAGCCAGCATAATTCCTCAACTAAGGCGTACAGAACCTTCCTGCCAAAATCTTTTGCTGATGGCTCACTCTTCTACGTTCTACTGACGGTTTTGTTAGCGTTACCGACGCGTTTTTTCCTGATTTTTTCTATGCAAACGATGTATCACAAGATATAAAGGTTGCCACAAGGAACAATGAAATTGACCTCCGCCCCTTCTACCATATGGGCTAGGGGATCAATCCCCAATCCCAGATAGCGCCTTTGACTGAAATAAAAATGGTCCAATCCGTACCCTTTTATCTCAATTGGAAAACAAGTTGCGGGGGGAGGGAATGGGTGTTACTTTTGAATAACCATGTATACATACCCGCGACCTGCGTTAATAATAATTTAATTACAGGTGAGTTTGGGAGGGGTGATTTCCAGTGCGCGTGAACCCGCAGTATCGTCTAATTGTAAGGATCAGTCGCAGTCGGTCTCTCTCTCTTTGAGGACTGGATGGCGGGCGGGGCGGGGCGTTCGGGGGCAAGTACGCCTCCGCTTGCCCGCTTGCGTTTTAAAGTTTTACTCAATTACTCCATGTTTACATCCGAAGTGGCGTTTGTTTCATGTTTCCGCACCTTTCAACGTCCTTCTTCGAGTCTGTCAGCTGTCTCTCTAGTCCTCTCTTAAAAGAGACAATGCATGTCACTATCTTACGAATACTTTCACTCGTGACAGTCAGGTGAAACTTGAGCATCCAGAGTCAGTTTCCAATTCTCTGGAAAAAATAATAATCTTTAAATCCATTCAATTTGCCCACCTATCAACTTGATACGCAAACAAATCAACAAGCAGGGCCGGATTTCCCATTAGACCAACTAGGCCCGGGCCTAGAGGCGCCGCAGTCCGAGGAGCGCCGCACTATGGTCCAGGTGACGAAATTAGCTAGACAAAAGTCAAAATTCCAAGGTTGGCAAACATGAAAACTGACCTCACTATGTGATACTACATATCTTGGAGTATCTCCTCATAAACGGGTTTGCCATGATTATCACTGATAAGGCCGCGGCGAGCTTTTTTCTGCGACCGCGCGCGGTGTGTTTATTTACGATGTTTACTGTTCTGATTGTCAGAGCGTGAAGTGGCCTACGTTGACCGTGTTTTTTCCAGAGTTGGCCGTTTATTTCCCAATTTTTTGCATTTTGACGTTCTTCCTGAAGGTAAATTGAGTAGTTTCAGCCAGATATTTGTCAATTCCAATGAAAATTATGTCCAGTACAAGTGGTAACAGACAACAGTCAAATTTAAACGAATTTTGCCGTAATTTTTGCACTTAAAGTACGCTACGAATTGTGGAACCTATTGGAACCTCACCAAATGTGGCTGAAGTCATTCTGAAGACCCATGGCTTTGCCACCTTGCCTTCATAATTGTCGCCGATTGCCGCCGAAAGAAGTTATGAATTTTTTTCGTCACCTCTATAGAGATAAAATCGTTGTTTTTTTACATTTCTGTATAGGGATCTTTTTCATACCGTGTATCGCAGTGACTTCGTGGCAGTTTGGCAGCATTGTATTTCGTGAATTTAGACCAATGGAAAAGGTCTGGGTATCGTGAGTGCACAGTGCTCTCCCCTAAATCAATATTTCACATGGGTTTAAATGGATTAAATACAGCGTTGCCAGATTACACGCTACACATCTGACATTCATGCAGGTGATTTTTGAGGTGTTCAACGTAGTTCCTGATATTCCTATTGACTTTATGGAAATTTCTTTTGACGGCAGTTAAATGCATTTAAAAAGCGTTCATTTAACTTAGATTATGATGTTTTAGTTTCAATGTTATCATTGTGAATCAAAGTTAATCAGAGCTTGTATTTTAAAGAGATATGACGAGTGGATAATTTGACGTCTTAGCTTTTCAACCATTGGAGCCCCTGGAAAAAGCCGATATGTGTAGGCTTAGGTATTGAATCACCTTGGAACCGATATTTTATGTTGGTATAAATGGACGGAATGCAGCGTTGCCAAATCGCACAAGCATATAGGTGGATCCAGTAATCTGGCAACTGCGCGTTCCTCCCATTTGAATGTATGATTCATGATCGATTCCTAAAGGAGCCAAAGCCACGTGCCTATAATCGATCGTTTCTCATGAAATCAAATGGTAAGAAAATACACTGTTGTCAGATTGCTGGATCCGCCAATTTTTTGGGGGTAGCTTACTTTGATCTCTAGCTGTAGATATATTTTGTATTCTCATTTACATTGTATATTTTCTTACTCTGTCGCTTTTTTGTATTCTTGTAATTAAATGAATTAAATGATTGTTGAGCAGTTGAATTTTCCATTTTTATAAAAAGTTTTGACGATAAAGCTGATTTTACGAAAATAAAAAAATTGAATTTTCGCATTACTCCCCTCCCCCTTCATTAGAAGTAATTGTGCTTGTTACCATTTGAGTAAATATTTAATTAATTTAACTCTTATTACTTTAACTTATTTTTACCGATTAAAGAAGAGGTGTATAGCTCATACAGCAGAGGAGACTTATTTGCTTCTTTTTCTGGCGTTTACTTCGCACTATTTGTGTATGTAAATTGAAATTTATGAGGTTATATGTCACAATTTTGAAAAAGTGACATCAAAAATGGATTCAGCGACCTAAAAAACCCCCAGTGACGTAGTTTTATCCGCGTATGTTAGCTTGAGGACTTTTGTCTAGTTAATTTTGGCGCCTGGACCATAGTGCGCCGCGCCGCAAAAAATCTAGAAAGGAAATGCTGTAAATAAATGTGAGTAAATGTAACCATGTCTCCCAAAATTTACTGTTTTCGTTCCATTTTTGGTTCTCTTAAGTAGTTGTGTAGAGCGGCGACCCGATGCGATGGTCTATAAGGGTCGCGACAGAACAAAAAAAACAGTAGTTGGGGGGGGGGGCAGAAAGTCCGGCCAAGCGGGAACCCGGGAAGGCCGAAGGGGCGCCGAAAAACTGAACTCCTAACGGGCGGGCGGCGCGGCGCGGGCGCGGCGCACTGTGTGGGATTTGACCGATCTAGCTAGACGAAAGTCCGACCAATGACTTTCTTCCGCGATAAGTGTTTTAAGGGGGTGTAAAGGGTCGCTGATCACGAATCTGAAGTCAGTTTTTATGAATTTTAAAGTCAAGTGCTCTAAAAGCCCAAAAACAGTCAAAATAATTTTATAAAAAAAAAAGAATAATAATAAAAAAATTATTCCTCTAAAAAACAGGGGATCAGTTTTCAACAATGAAACAATGAAACGTTCACATTAAACGAATTGGTTCTTTAAAGAAATGCCCAGAATAATGAAAAAAAGGAAGAGAAAAAATTGAAAACGGCCGCAGATTCGAACTGCAAACCTTTCCAACGAAGCGAGGCTCCGCAAGCGACTGAGCCAGCGTACCGGATAGAGGGCTTTCATCCCTACAAGTAAGCAAGTACAGAAAATGCGCTGTACGTGGCTCGGCGAGCTCTCACAAGCACTTCAAAGTAAGGTCTGAACTGGCGATTCTCACTTTTCAAATTGATCTTATTTTCGTGATGGCACCTTGTGGCAGCTACTCTTTTCATGAATTTGTTCTCTAAAATATGGGCTTTCACGTGGTGTAAACCAAAGTTCCGCCAAACGCCGCCAAATTTAGTTATTGTCCAATAAAGATCACGATTCACGTAAACTTGAGGAGTTGGAGAACGTTACATTTGAGGCTTTAAAAAACCATTAGAAAGGACATTGAGTAAATAAAATAGGGTGCAAAATGATCAGCAGATCATCCTCTACGACATGCAGAGGGCTTTCATCCCTACAAGTAAGCAAGAGGGCTTTCATTCTTACAAGTAAGCAAGTACAGAAAATGCGCTGTACGTGGCTCGGCGATAGCTCTCACAAGCACTTCAAAGTAAGGTCTGAACTGGCGGTTCTCACTTTTCAAATTGATCTTATTTTCGTGGGGGCACCTCGTGGCAGCTACTCTTTTCATGAATTTGTTCTCTGAAATATGGGCTTTCACGTGGTGTAAATCAAAGTTCCGCCAAACGCCGCCAAATTTAGTTATTGTCCAATAAAGATCACGATTCACGTAAACTTGAGGAGATGGAGAACGTCAGTGGCGGCTCGTGGGCTTTGGCATTGGGGAGGCTGTTGGGGGGGGGGGGGGGGGGGAGAGGAACCCCACCAGCAGGGGGGGGGGGGGGGGCGAACAACAACAGACAGGCGCGGACAAAAACAAACAGGCGCGGCTGGTCCGGCGACTGGCATGACGGTTATCCAGCTACTGGCTCGGCAACGCTGCCGGAGTCGTGGAGGGTAGCAGCCTCCGATACCTTCGTTGGTGCATGCACAGTCCTTGCTTGGTTGTGGGTGTGTGTGTGTGCCGAACGAACACCACTACTTGACTGTGACTCGACCGCTCGACCGACTCGGAGTCTGTGCCTCTCGACGAGGCGACGCGACGAGGCACAGACTCTGGCACTGCTGACTGCTGTCGTTTCGTGACTCTGAAATCTCGTTGCCCGCCCGCTTTTAACTTCCTTCTCTGGCGCTCTCTTCTAGTGAAGATTGACTCAAGTTATAGAGTCACGGACATTGTGATTGCCTAATTTTAATATGTTGTCTCTCGTTACTACCTTGTCGACGTTATTTTTTCTTCCCTCTGAATGTCTGGGGAGGCACAGCCTCCTTTGCCTCCTTAGGCGAGCCGCCACTGGAGAACGTTACATTTGAGGCTTTAAAAAACCATTAGAAAGGACATAGAGTAAATTAAATAGGGTGCAAAATGATCAGCAGATCATCCTCTACAACATGCAACCAACACTTTTCCCGAAACTGTAACACGTATACCTAAAATAGCATCAAATCTAAGGCTAAGAAAATGATCGTAGGAAATGTCGTAACCAAACTATGGCGGAGGTCAATGTTCAAGCTGTTTTACACTAATCGGATCGAAGAAAATGTATAAAAAATATATATTTTCGTAATCACCATACCCTCACCTTTCATTTTCTTTTCGAAAAATTTTAACCAATTGATTTTTCGACTTTTGTCTAGCTAGATCGGGCATATCCCACACTGTGCGGCGGTTCTTAGTGGTGGCGGGGGAAGGGATTGTTCGACTGTACTACAGTGTTCGTGACAGGGGAAAAAGTGCTTAGGAGGTGGGGCGGGGGGCTGATTCCGTGGCCCGCCTCTCCCCCACCTTATCCTCCCAAGCTGTTCAGGACGATAACGTAACGAGGTGAAAAATCAAGCACATCGATTCGCTATTCTTCCGTCGCACACTAGAGAGAATATATTATTTTCAAACTTGTAAAGCTCAAGATTTGTTTTTGAAAAGTTTCTGTTTTGATTTAGAATTAATAAAGCATGGAAACTATCGCAACTGGAGGTAATGGATGTGCCATCTGTGGCGGATCAAAAGATCTCCAACTGTTGTTTGGACTCACTTTAGATAATGGAGTCTATAACCCGTAATGTCTCGAGCTTACCGCAAGTCGAATCGGCCACGCGACGTGACGTTCAGCGTTCGACTCCAAGCTGTTTTTTTAGTTTTGGTACTTTAAGCTTTTGTGCTTCGTGTTTCACAGATATCCACTCTATACATGTTATTTCTCGGTGAAACGAACGTTGAAGGTCAATGATTGGAGGAGGAATTAGGGATATTTTGGGGGGGGGGGGAGGCAGAGCGGATTATGGGTGAAGGAGGATAAAAATTATTTGTATAAGCTGAGACGGACGCGCTGTGGGTGAATTTTGTGCGTTGTCGGACAACCAACACTCTGATTTTCGCTTTAGTCGTTGTCAAACGGCGAACCCCGATGGATGTTTCAACAGAGAACTCTTTTATTTATGTATATCCAACGAGAGTCGTGTATTGTCTATAAAACCAAGTGCAACGATTGTGATACAAGTTACATAGGGCAAACCAAACAATTACTGTGTAAACGACTAAATGGACGTAAATATTATCATAAAGAAGTTACTATACTCAGTTCAGGATAATTTGAAACTTGGCGAGTCAGGTAGAAACGCACTACTTTGCAACGCGGCACCCATTGAGCCGATGATTTCGGGTGGCATCGCTCATTCGGGGTTTGTCCCACTCCACCCGCCGCGCCGCCGTGATGGAAGAATACCGAGAAACGGCCGACTTTGAATTTTACCTGTGCAAAAGTCAAATTACAAACGGTCAGAGATACGATGAAATGGATGAAATTTTTCTCTAAAGCAGCGGTTCCCAACCTTTTTCAGTCGCGGACCCCCTAGCGGCCAAGTGGAGAGGTCGCGGACCCCCTGACAAAAAATTGATAACCTTTTTTTTTTTTTTTTTTTTTTGCCTTTTCTTCACAATATTTCTTTACATACCTAATGGGATCGCTGCGGCTGGGCTTCCGTCACTAATTTGTCGATACTGGGATCGATGTCTGAAAGTTGTATTCTTAATTCAGGCTCCACGTAATTTAGCCGGTTGCGGTATTTGTTTTTTGTCTTTGTCTTTTGTTTTGTCTTTCCCGAAAAACGGGAAAGTACGAAAAAATCCGCGTGGGCCTTTCGCGGACCCCCTGAGACTCGTCCGCGGACCCCCTGGGGGTCCGCGGACCACCGGTTGGGAACCGCTGCTCTAAAGGACCGTAACTCGTTGAAAGTAGTCGGAAAACATATGTTACCACTCTTGAGGATTTATTTTGTTAAAAAAAAATAAATAAATAAATAAATAAATAAAAAAAAAAAATAAAAAAAATAAAGCCTTTCTTTAAATGTTCCGACTTTTTTTTTCGAGAGTGGTAAGGTGTGTAACCAGACTACTTTCGACGAGTTACGGCCCTTTCGGGCAAAAATTTCATCCATTTCATCGTATCTCTGACCGTTTGTATTTTGACTTTTGCACAGATAAAATTCATAGTCGGCCGTTTCTCGGTATTCTTCCATCACGGCGGCGGGTGGAGTGGGACAAACCCCGAATGAGCGATGCCACCCGAAATCATGGCTCAATGGGTGCCGCGTTGCAAAGTAGTGCGTTTCTACCTGACTCGCCAAGTTTCAAATTATCCTGAACAGAGTATACAGCGCTTCATTACCATAAAAATAGCGGAAAACACAACTTTGACTTTTAAAACGTCTAATGATCAATGATCATTGATCCGAGAGACCAATGATCTCGCTAGGTCAGTACTATAGTCTGTACGTTCTAACTTGAGTCCTGAGCGGGCGATAAATGAATTTCGGGAAATAGAGAATGGCAAAACTTCAATAATTAATAGGTTGTCATAGCCCGAGAGTCGGGCAGCACCCAGCAGCCCTGTCACCTCGGCTGACTGAAGAGGGTTAGCACTCCTACGTTGCCATAGAAGGCAAATCTATCTGAATCTTCAGGTCTTAAGTTAGAACGAACAGACTAAAGAGATGATCCACATCGTAGAACATGAGGGCATGGGCTATAAAGGAAAATTAATAATGGTCGCTTTAAGTTCTCTGTTTAAACAGCGACGGCAAAGTTAGCCTTTTTTGGGGTATTCAAGGATCTTTTTGAAACATGTCTCAAATGATACTTTTTGATGACCTAATGCTTTGGTGAAAATATTAGCTGAAGTTCTCGCACGGTCCCCGAGATATCGTCCCCCTAAGTTCCCCCCCCTAAAAATCGAATTTCTTGCATATTTCGGAGGCTTTTATTGTGCTGGAGGTATTTTTACCCGTACTTTTCATTTTCAAGGTCAAAAATTAGTTTGAGTCAACTTTAAGGGGGGTGGGGTGGGTTGGGGGGTTTGTTTTTTCAAAACTTTGTTTGCCTGAAAGTCATGGAAATTCTATTATACAAGTTCGGCCTGGATATGAAAAAATCGTCTGAAAATGAAGAACTTTGATGTGACTGGTTTTTCCCGTCCGGCGTCCGATCGATATATTTCGAGATAATCGATCTCGAACTCATATTTTTTCGGTCTTGTACCAATATATTGGATGTATTTGCATCGTTTATCTTTAAAGTTGGTTTCTATGTGTATTTTTACGCGTATTGGTTTAGGGCAATTTTATGGGGTTTCCCCAGTAGCATTGACTTGAAAAATTTAGTTGAAAACTTACTAAAGAAGAATACTTCTTTAACTTAACAATAAAAAGAAGTAAAATATTATTAAAATAAAATGGTTTTTGAACAGTTTATAAATTTTTTAAATTTTAGGTTACAAACAAGTCTTTTTTACGTACCTAAAAGAAAAACTAAAATATACTTAACTTACAAGTAAATGTTACAAGTTAGTTTCGCTTCTTCTTTTATTAAAAAAGGGTTGAAAAAGAGCAGTAAAAGAACTAAAAAACCTAAAGGTCAGTGATTTCTTACGGAAAGTTTTTTGACGATGACCTTACCTCCCTCCCTCCCCCCCTCCCCCATGGGTTTGACTAGGGCTGCGAACCGAAATGATTTTTAGAACCGGTTCCTGAACCGGTCTCGGATTTGAATAGATATTCGGTTCCGATTTCGGTTCCTGAAAGGTTCCAATTAGGTTCCAAAGTTAGAACCGAAATGGAACCAGAAAAGGCGACAAACATAATCTGACTTTGAGGGAAATAGACAATTAAAGAAAAATTAAATCAAATTCAAATGATTACAGAAAGAAAAAAACTGATTGTAAGTGCAATACCAAGTCAAAATTTAGGGAAATTAAGGGATGAATTTACCTTGAAGATTACTTGTTGCTCCTGATTATAAAAACATCATTGAGGGCTTGTGGTGATAACGAGGATCGGAGAGGTGAAAGAATGAAAGAAAATTGGGAAAACAGCCTTTCCACCGGCACTTGAGTGATGAACAAATAACTTTTCTCGCGGTTGTCAAATTTCATTAATCAAGTACTAGTGATCATTGAAGATAAAAATAAATGAAGCATGCTTCAAACATTATCATCGTCTAGGTTGCACGTCTTACGTCAGCATCGTCTTAGATGAAAAAAAATAAATGAAAAATAAAATGGGGCTTCGCGTGGAACCGTAATGTGGTTAAAAAGGTTCCGGAACTGGAACCGAAAAAAAACCCGTAATCAATTCCGGTACCGATGCTTTTTCAATCGGTTCTCAATTCCGGTTCTGGTTTTTACTTTTCAGTTTGCCCGGTTCCAGTTCCGGTTCCGGAACCGTAAAAACTTCCGGTTCTTTTCGGTTCTGGTTCCGGTTCCGATACCGGTTCGCAGCCCTAGGTTTGACACTTGTCGAAATATTAGGAAAACTCGAGAATAAAAAGAAAATCTGGTTGTCTTGTCAGCGCGTGTAGATTGTAAGCAAGATTACAATTTTCAGGGAGGAATGCGTACTAGATATGTTTCTGACTAAAAGTTTTGTAAATTTTAGAAGAAAATGGACCTTGATGGTTAGAGTTTGCAAGTTGTGTCAGAAGGAGAAGAAAAGTCCTCCCCCCCCCCCCCCAGCAAAATTTGAAATGACTTCCCTTTGGTCATTTGATTCGATTGGCTCTGAACCGAATTGGGTCTGTTTGGCTTGTGTTCCAATCCTGTGTAAACACGAATGCTTTGACTTAATCGACTGATAGCACGCGTGACAGTGGGGCTAGGTAGTTATAAGGACGGGACGCGGCCCAATTCAACGAGATTTTTGCGAAATAGGGTCGAACGCGATTTTAAGGTCACCGCGTCTTTTGACGTCACGGGAACCGAAAAAATCCAGCCACGTCAGATCCACGCGTCCTTCGATGACGTCATCAAGGCACTGTTTCAAAAGCCCCTTTGGGTCCCTTGCGCGGTGTTCAGCTCATATGCTCACTGTGCGGGGCGGAGGGACTTGCGCGCGGTGGGGATATCGATCTGGTGAAGGTAGGGTAGGGAGGTGCGCCCTTCGGTTTTTTCTCCTTCAAGCGGCTCCCATGCATCCTCCTGACCCAGAGAACAGTCGTAG
The DNA here is from genome assembly GCA_011764245.1 of Trialeurodes vaporariorum. Taxonomy (NCBI): domain Eukaryota; kingdom Metazoa; phylum Arthropoda; class Insecta; order Hemiptera; family Aleyrodidae; genus Trialeurodes; species Trialeurodes vaporariorum. The sequence continues at coordinate 34,918,345 of VMOF01000111.1, read as the reverse complement.
TCGTGCCCGTGTCCGTACTCGTCCTCGTCCTCCCCGTTACTCAAACAGTCGACCAAAGACTCGACTCGACTCCTATTCCACTTCCATAGACTCTTTGGCTCCAACTTTCCAAATTCCCGCCAAATAAAACAACAGACCGAATTGGACGCGACTACTGACGAACCCCGACGGCTACCACGATTGGAACCAAAATCGGTTGTAGCCCTCAATACTTACGGGGGCAATTTCACCGCCGGTCTAAACGGGCAACAAACTGATCCGGAGACTTCGAAAAGCAATCAGCCCTCGGAACCATCAACAGGTAAGTTTTTGAACCCCCGCTCCTCCACTGTCAGAATACCTTCTCCGCCCCCACCCCTCGAGTGCCGTCGTCCCATCTACTACGTGACTGCTTCAAGATACCCTCTCGTAGTTTTCCCACTTATTTTCCGGGGTAGTTGATCCGTCGAGAGTTCTATATCCGCTATCGATCATGCGTCCATTACCCTCGTCCGCACTCTAATTTTGATTCGAGGGGAAATAATTTATGCTCAAGATTAAATTACTGCTTTCACGTAATTCCGGACGGCCTTTCGCTCCGATGACCTTGAAAGTTTTAGTCAGCGGTTTTTTTGAACCAGTCTCATTTCTAAATTTATTGGAGCATCAAATTTTCGTGCTAAAATTCTGGAATATGTGGTTCGATCCCTTGAAAAGAAAAACTCTGATCAATGGTTCACCTATAGCTTCCACTCTGAAACATAACAAGGTAAAGTGGATGTGTCCTCCCGTCACCCTCTTCCTCCCTCATCATGAAAGAATGTGGAGTTCAATTTCGCGAAAAAAAAATCCTGCATCTTATGGAACATTCTAAATTTAGATGGTCTGCGGGTTGAATCGAAATAAAACTTACCAAGTGTGTCTATGCTTAAAAAAATATAAAATGAGAATTTCAGATCAGGCCTGTAGAAACTCCCTAAGATATCTATGAGGAAATAGAACCATTGAGTTAGTGGCGTAGCCAAGAATATTTTTAGGGGGTGTCCGGGGTCCAAAAATTGTCAAGGGGGGGGGTCCATAAATACCAACTTGATAAAATTTGTCTGAAAACGCAAGAAACGATCTTTTTTTAGGGGAATTGTAGTGCTAAGGGGGGGGGGCAGACCCATCCCCCTTGGGAACGCCACTGCGTTAATTTTAAGACCATAAATCAGTCAAAAGTTAACAGTTTTTTCAATTTGTGGCTTTTTTATGCAAGAAAAGCTCCTAAAATAAAATGGTGCATCCCGTTTTTCCAAATGTTTTTAGGAAACATTTCATATTGTTTTTTAAAGTTTAGGTATTAGAAGCGTAAATCACGAGAGTAAAAAGTAAAATCGTAAAGTTTTTTCTTAGCTGTTTACAGCTTTTTAGGTTTTTGGTATTTTCTATAGCCTTTAGTACACACATTTCGGAGCTCTATGTTAGCTAAAGACTTCCATATTTGAAAAAAAGAAAAAAAACAAGCTGCAATTTCAAACACTCTGGGAGGTGATCACGGAGGATCGGATCGTTTTGGGTATCGTTATCGTTATCGTTATCGTTTGCATAAAATCAAATGGGCTTGCTTCTGCGCAACTCGATCGCGCAGGTGATCCCCTCCTCACCTCTTCCTACTTCAAACGATTGAGATTACGACAGCCCCCGACTCATCGCTGCCTCTCGTCCGTTTCAATCGTTACGAGGGGCTCAAAACGATTCGATCAGTTGAGCCACCCATAAGGTTATATGTAAACAATAACGATAACGATACCAAAACGATCCGATCCCCTGTGATCACCTCCCTGGTGTTAGAACACATTTTTAAAAACCCGAAACGCGGTGGCTCACATGGAAACCCTGATTCCTCCACACAATGGAAAATGTTAAAGGATATCACAAAAGCCTATCAACCTATCAGAGAAATATAATTCTTCAAGGAGAGGTCACATGTGAGCCGCTTCCATCATCTTTCAAATTCTGTAAGAAGGTAGCCCTATGGGTGTTTATTAACGTTTCATAGTCATATCCTCCGAAAGGGCCTCAAAAGTTCTAAGATGCTCGCGAAAGCTCGAGAGGCACGTAATGATAGAACGACCCCCCTCCCCCTCATCCTACTCCTCCACCCCCCATATCCTCATCGCCCAATATCTCCTCTCTTTTTCTGGTCATTTGAATGCATATGCTTGTTGAATTTTGAACTTGGCGATATTTCACAAAAACACCTCGTAAGTCGACCTATTCAACGTATAGAGAACCCAAAGTGGTCTCTTTGTGTCGCTCTTTGGATTAGCTTTCTAAACAAAACGGTAACTTTTTATCTCAACTCGTTCAAAAGTTAAACGGGCGGGCACTAAAGGGGGTGAAGGGGGTTGGACTCCCCCCCAGAAAAATGTTATCAAAAATAATGAAGATTAACCCAAACAGCAACATTTTAAGCTCGTTCAAAAGTTACGCGGGGGCACCCCCGTATTTGTGTGTGTGTGTGTATGTGAGGGGGGGTGGACCTTAAAAAAAACATCAATCAAAATAATGAATATTGGTCAAAGCTGCAAATTTTTATTTCAACTCGTTCAAAAGGTAGACGGGATTGGGGGGGGGGGGGGGGGGGTGGTTAGAGACCCCCCCCCCCATCCAAAAAAAATTGTCTCCAAAATAATAAAGATTAACCCAAACAGCAACATTTTATCTCAACTTCATCCAAAGTTTGGCGGGGGCAACCCCCTTTTGGGTTAGGAGGGTGGGACTAAAAAAAAAAGAGAAAAGGAAAGAAAGGAAGAGAAAGATTGTAAAAAGAAAAAAAGAAACTGAAGGAGAAAAAGAAATCAAAACGGAAATAAGAGAGAAGAATGAAAGAATGAAACAAATAGATAAAGAAAAATGCCTCCCGGTAGGCCGGTAAGACGAAGTAGATTCCATGCTTGGTTAAATCATTTTTTCACAAATTTAAATATAGGTTACATAGGCTGTACAAAAAGTACTGCACATTTTCGTTTTTTGAACGAACGGAAGCAGCTATCAAATTTCTGTTTATGTGCTCTTAAAGTCCTAGTAATTACCTATAAAATGAGACCTTGTGGAGCTCTTTAAGTTAAAAATTCGCTGATTAACAGAGTTTTGAAAATGACGTGTTGAACGTACCCCTCCAGGATTTTCAGTGGTTTTTTTTTTTTTTTTTTTTTTTTTTCAAGAAAAAAAAATAAATAAATAAAAATCAGAAGCCTTACAGAGACTGAATTAAGTTGGCAGTATAGAACATCAATGCTGGTAGCTAGTAGCTAGTTGCAAGCGTTGCCATGGAAACCGTTGACAAGAAATAACTTGTTCAGTCCTCTGTACGGTGAGTGTTCAAGCGTGAGCTTGTCCGTCTCTGTCACATCTGTTCCGAGTGAATTTCCAAGCTTTTTTTCACGATGAGCGCGGCATCGAAAAAAGAACAACACCATGTCATTCATTATTGTTTACTTCGCGGTTTTTCAGTGAAAGATACTTTTTTAGAAATGAAAGATGTTTATAAAGACGATTGTGACATGGTGTTGTTCTTTTTTCGATTCAGCGCTCATCTTGAAAAAAAGCTTGGAAATTCACTCGGAACAGATGTGACAGAGACGGACAAGCTCACGCTTGAACACTCGCCGTACAGAGGACTGAACAAGTTATTTCTTGTCGACAGGAGTTTTGCTTTATAAATTCGTAAACAATTTTTTATTAGTAAACGTGTTTGCAAACACAGGCTGGATACCAATTTTTCCTAACGACCTTTTAAAATTTTCCGCTAAAACAGGCACTACGGTAATTTAACGGTTAAATACCGGTCATACCACGTCGTAAAGGAGTAAAGGAATGATTTCGCGAGAAATCTCCTTGAAATGATAGAAATCTTGAAACACGAGAGCAGTGTTTGTAATTGCCGCGCAGACGTGTCCAGATTAAGCTCTGCTTATCACTAGTTTTTTCGTCCAGATAGAGCTGGTGATTGATACTATTCTTTGCCTGTGTAGTCTTTTTCTTTCAAATGAGAACTTGTTTGTGGTTTGAGCTTTAGTCATGGCCGTTGTTATCGTGATGGCATGACTCTTATTTTATATTTTTTTGTTTTTTTAATTTTCGATTGATAAAGGAGGTGTTAGCCCTCCGAAACGTCTTGATTTTTTAATTTTATTGTTTCGCGGCCTTATTCCCATTTAAGTTTTTATTATTATTCATGTGTTGGGCCGATTTAAGTTCTTTCTTTGTTTTATATATATATATATATATATATATATATATATATATATATATATATATATATATATATATATATAAAAATGGCTGTAAATAATTATAAAACAATAATAAATGAGCTGTTCAGCCAAAATAAAACAAATAAAAAGGGGGAAATTAACCTCACATACACACACACACAAATACGGGGGTGCCCCCGCGTAACTTATGAACGAGCTTAAAATGTTGCTGTTTGGGTTAATCTTCATTATTTTGGATAACATTTTTTTGGGGGGGAGTCCAAACCCCCCCCCCCCCCTTAGTGCCCGCCCGTTTAACTTTTGAACGAGTTGAGATAAAAAGTTAAATTCTAAATTTAAATTCTACTCAACGCGCACAGAAAAATGATACCTAATGGCGGTTCAATATGTAATTTTCCAAAGATTTTGGCACTCCTTATTGAGTGATTTCTGAAAGTCGAAATCTTGGGAAAATTACATCTTGAATCGCCATTGGGTATCATTTTTCTGTGCGCGTCAAGCACAATTAAAATTTAAAATCGGTTATTCAAAATTCGCGAATGCCGCAAAAGTTTAATTTTCGAGTGGGCGTTCAAAGGACTGTATCATTGGTCAAGTCACGGTATTGTCTCTTCAAATAAAAAGGTCTGAAAGGTCGGTCTCCTGCGAACGAACGAAGTGACTGGGAATCGACGGCACAGGAACCGCTGCGTTGCAATATAGTGCATTTTTACCTGACTTCCCATCGGACTTCTTATCCCGAACAGAGTATAAGACATTGCGCTTCAAGGTAGACGGGGGGCTTTAACAATGTATTCTAACACAAATGGGTTTGAAATGGGTTTTTTTTTTTTTTTTTTTTTTTTTTTTTTTTTACTGGAAAAATTCATTTTAGTATGAAGATTTACACAAAGACTGAAAGCTTAACCATGGTTGTGTAGTATCATGAATTATTGTCTGCTTTTTAAAGAATCTTACAGAATGTCTCCTCATCTTAGAAATTTTTAAACCCGCGAAGTTGTTCTCTACCCTATTTTCCCGTGCCGGCGAATTTCAAGTCATCGTTTTAAACTCGCGAGGCTATTTTAAGGTCTAAAGTCTCGGTATTTAATCCTGCAAATATAACAGTCTCGCTGTATTATTGATGGGGCTTCTTGAATGGAAGCCTCCCATGCTCGTCCTCTCTATCATCAAAGCGCTAAACTTTGAAAAGTTCGTGTAATTATTGAGAGGAACGCCTCGAGTTTGAAAGTTGTACATTTAAAAAAATTCAAGAAGCCTAGCAATTATGAGTTTTCAAAAGCCAGATTTATGGATGCGCTTTGCTACGCTTTTTCGAGCTCATCCTTATACCTTCTTTGGTGAAAATCTGATGTCGGTAAGTAAACAGAACTTTGTGAGTGGGATTTTTTCAACTCGTATCGCTCCAAAGTTATCAACGGTTTTCATTCATCAGGTTTTGATGAGTTGCGAAGTTCAAGAAAAGCTCACCTGAGTGAGTACGTCAAGGATCAGTCAGCTCCGTCAGTCTTCTCTTCTCTCGCATCACAGTAGACAAATCATTGACTTTGTGGTTTCATATTTTTTCAAAAGTTCCATCCTTGAAAAGTTTCAACAATTATTATTTTATGCGAGCAACATTTTTAGGAGCACCTTTTAAATGTATTTATGTATTTATACATTTATATTTTCATCGATGTGAATCTTTACGGATGTAGTTCCAGATTCGCCAACAGATGGCGCTGATGACTCAGATGAGTGTTCGATCCATGATGAAAATCTGCAAATTAAATTACTTTTTCCTAAAGAATTAAAAAGGTTCCTATAGGTTAAAAAAAAAAATAATAATAAATAGATAAACAAACCTGAATCAAGTTGTTTATGCTGCCACACTTTGAAAAAGGGCTTAAAACATGTACTAGCCCATCTACAGCACTGAAAAAAAAAAATACATGCCTCGGGAAGCTGTAGGATGCATATCCGAAGCCAAGTTCTGTGACTCGCGGGCTTTCCGTCGGTTGTAGCGAGCCACATGCTCTAGCGGTCCCGAACCTCTTGTTTCGGCACTGCGATATAGGCAGGCAACACGTGGAATGACATACAATCAGCAGGAACTGTCGCCATCTTTTCTCTGTCAAGTATCAGAGTAGAATGAACGGGTTCACTCTCGAAATCAATTTACTCAGTGAATTTGTCATCGGCGATCTCTTACAGAACGCTACGATACAATTAGGAGCATATTCACAGAGTTTGCTCACTTAACTCAACGCGTCGTAAAGGGTGTGCGCCTCGGAGCGCTTCCCCTATATACGCAGCAATCAGCCCGCTCTGTCCAAAAGCACTGAGCGGCGCAGTGGTAACGCACTGGACTCAGGAATGATACTACCCCGGATCGATCCTGCGTAGCGACACTCTACTTTTTCACTTTTCTTTATACAGGGTGTTTCACGTAACCTGCTCACTATGGTTTTCTTGAACGGGTGACGATAAAAAAATCGGTTTTATAGTAACTCGGACCTGAAGTTTCATTTAAAAATACTGCCACAACCCAAAATTTGGTTTATGGGGGGGGGGGGGGGTTTCGGGGGGGCACCCCCTAATCTCGAGATTTTCAAATAGCAACCCCTATCTTGTGATACCTCGTTTGAAAGAGGGTAAAATTTTAAGCATTTTGGATTAAACCGGAAGTTGATATCTTTTTTCGTTTTCGAGATATCGAAGATCGATATAGGACCAATTTTCGAAAATTTCTTAACTCCTACAAAAAAAAAGTCGTAAAACAAAAAAATGCACGTGTAAAATGCTCCACTTGATGAGTGCTTTCAAGAAAAAAAATACGAATTTACAATCAAATAAACCGGAAGTCGACTTTTAGGCGCCTTAACATTTTTGGTGGGAAAACCCCCATTTCTCAAAATTTTCAAATGGCAACCCCTTTCTTTTAATACCTCATTCGAGAAGGCGTAAAAAGTTGTGCAGTTTGGTGCAATAAAAAGTCCAAAATCATTTTTCTAATTCGATATATCGAAAATCGAAGTTCGATTCAGACCATTCTTCGACCCAGTAAAAACCGGATCCTATCGTGTGATACATCATTCAAAAGCACATAGAAAACCAAGAATTTTAGTGCAAACCGAAAGTCAATACCTTTTTTCGCGATCGAGATATCGCAAGTCAAAGTTTAAGGTATAGGCCTAAACCAAAGACGAAACTTTGACTTGCGATATCTCGACCGCGAAAAAAGGTATTGACTTCCGGTTTGCACTAAAATTCTTGGTTTTTTATGTGCTTTTGAATGATGTATCACACGATAGGATCCGGTTTTTACTGGGTCGAAAAATGGTCTGAATCGAACTTCGATTTTCGATATATCGAATTAAAAAAATGATATCGGACTTTTTATCAAGCCAAAATTCACAACTTTTTACGCCTTTTCGAATGAGGTATTAAAAGATACGGGTTGCCATTTGAAAATTTTGAGAAATGGGGGTTTTCCCGCCAAAAATGTTAAGGCGCCTAAAAGTCGACTACCGGTTTATTTGATTGTAAATTCGTATTTTTTTTCTTGAAAGTACTCATCAAGTGGAGCATTTTACATGTGCGGTTTTTTGTAATACGACTTTTTTTGTAGGAGTTAAGAATTTTCGAAAATTGGTCCTCTATCGATCTTCGACCTTCGATATCTCGAAAACAAAAAAAGATATCGACTTCCAGTTTAAGCCAAAATGCTTAGAATTTTACCCTCTTTCAAACGAGGTATCACAAGATAGGGGTTCCTGCTTGAAAATCTCGAGATTAGGGGGGTGCCCCCCCTGAAAACCCTCCAAAAACCAAATTTTGGGTTGTGGCAGTATTTTTAAATGAAACTTCAGGTCCAAGTTACCATGAAACCGATTTTTCAGTTTTTTTTATCGTCACCCGTTCAAGAAAACCATAGTGAGCAGGTTACGTGAAACACCCTGTATACATTCCCGGAGCATGGCTCATGCTCTACCGAACTTTGCTCCGCGAAGCTATCTGAATCAGCACGTGCTTCGGCTCTATCGGAGCTTTAGGTGTACTACCGGAGCACAGTTCTTTCAGTGAGGCACAGCTCTTTAAAGATAATGATCGATAAAATGCAGCTCTGTGGAACCGTATAACAAACTACAAACGGTACCATCTTAGAATCGAACTGGAACCGTACGTTTCATTTTGGATCTAAACTCGCTATAATGAAGGTTGTGGTTCCAGTTCCCTTTTTTCCTTTCCCATTCACTCCAGTTCCGGTTCCGTTTGTTCTCGTTGTGGGTTCCAGTTCCGGTTTTGCAGCTTTAATATGCTTTTAAGTGCGTCTGCAAAAAGTGGAAAAAACTTATCCGTAAAAATAATGTCATTGTTTCTTCTCACAGTGCGTCCAACGACTTAGAATTCTTCGTGCGCAATTGCCTCTGCGATCGCGGTTGGTCGGAAGAAAAGCGAAAAGCAAAAATTCCGAGTAGAGAAGAGTGAACCGCATCCTTCTCGGAAAAATACGGGACAGCTAAATTAGGAAATAGCTCAACTTGGACCTACTTATACTCGCGAGAGAAAAATCCAGAAGAAGATTATAAGAGCAGGGCTGGAACGGAAAGGGGGGGGGCAGCACTTGACTTGCTAATAAATGCTTATGCATTTTTAAAACTTATACCCTTTTGACTTACGGCGTCATTGCGAAATGACCTTCTATCATTTGTGTGTTGGCCTGCATACTGCACAGCACAGTGGTTATGTCTGCTCTGAGGTCAGGTTGTAAGTGAGGGAAGACGAGGGCTATACGGATACCTATGTCCTATAGGTATGCATATGTATATGTTGGGCCTCCCCAGGCGCGTCGCCTCTAGTCGCGCGTCACGGTGATAGCTGCGGATCAGCGAGGAGCTTTCGCGAAAAGCTCCACAGATGGCGTAGACCGCCGCTACTTTCAAAATTCACCTTTTTCTACATTTTCTAGGCTTAAGGTGGATCCTCAGCGTTTAGTTCCGCATTCTGCCACCAGAGAAAGATACGATCTTTAAATGGAAAAAAATAATGATAAACGCAAAAAAATGAAAAAAAGGGCTTCGATGGAGCCTTGGAAGCAATCTATGGAACATTTTAGCACAAACCGTATGCTAAAATGTTACGAAATATGCGAGAAACTATTGAATTTCGTAAACCCCCTAATGGCGTCCAATATAGAATTGGACGCCGTTAGGGGGTTTAAGAAATTCAATAGTTTCTCGCTTATTTCGTCACATTTTAGCATACGGTTTGTAGATTGCTTCCGAGGCTCCATCGAAGCCCTTTTTTTCATTCTTTTTCGTTTATCATTATTTTTTTTCATTTAAAGAACGAATTTTTTTCTGGTGGCAGAATATGGAACTAAACGCTGAGGATCCACCTTAAGAATGAAGTTATTTTCTTTTCGCCGTTATTATTTACGGTCCAAGTAGCATCCTTTTAAGTTATAATCTCCATTTGTCTTTTAATATAATTAATAAAAGCAGCCTTTTAATTTACATTCACAATGCACGGTGCAGAAGTGCCATTATAATTTATTACCTTCTTCGCGTTCTTTATTTACATTCAACTATTTTCGTCAAAGTAGCTTGTAACTGTAGCGACTACTTAGGTATGAACCTATGCTCAACTTGATGATCCAAATCAGTCCCGCTCAAGCGGTCGCCAAAAGTTCCTTAGGAGCTTTTGGATCTTCAATGCCGCTCCTTGCGGTAGCCAGAGCTCTTTGTAGCTCTGGACCTTTTTTCAGTCTTACATTTTCACTATTCTCCAGTAAGCCTTCTGCATATCGAATTAACTTCTTAAATCGATTATTTTCTACTATGTAAATTCATTATAAAAACAAGTAAGCCTTCTGCATATCGATTTAACCTTTTAAATCGATTATTTTCTATTATTTCAAATTCATTTCAAAAGCAAGTAAAGCCTTACGCTCATTGAAGCACTCTTGCTTCGATTCTTTTGCTCTTTTTAAATTACCTTTTCATTGGCACTAGGACCTAAGCTATTCGCGACGTTTTCGTTTGATCATCGAGATCCTCGCGAAATCCCACTCAAAGTGATCGCCGATCCCGCGCGATCTGGAGCTAGGTCCCATCCCACGAAAAGTGGTCGCCGATCCCACGGGATTCGGAGCTAGGTTTTCCTCTCAACCCCTAAGAGCCCGAGGCTCATTCGGTATATGTCGCAGGCAAATTGCAATCGGCTATACGGATACCTATAGGTATGCATATGTAAATGTCGGAGCATTATATCGAGCATTATAACTAGGTATTATAATTGGCCTTATTTATGACCAGAAAAAAATCAGATCCAGCGTAATGGTAACTTACAAAACAATTTTATCGAGGTTTGATTCAGCTCATTCTAAAGCGAATAAGCTAACGAACATATTGATATCCCCAGATTAAGTTTTACTCAACTGGTCCTCTTTTTATGCACTTTTAAAGTGATTAGATACAGGCTGTCCAAACACACTTCATCTAAAACTTTGTAGGTGAAGAACTAATCAAAATAAATCTAATCTGATGAAATCCTAATTAAGGAGTTTTCTTCAGTCTCAGTTGAGCTCTCGGATGGTGCATACGCATATTCTAGTGCTCGCTCCGTGATTAGCAGTGAAAATATTTTTAATTCTGTGAAATGGTGCGAATTAGATTTGCGGACTAAACAATCGACTTAAAAAAAAAAAAAAAAAAAACGTGACGCGGACTTCGACCTGAGCTCGCGGCCGGCCAAGAGCATCGCGCTCTGAACGGTGTGCGCGTGACGCAGTTTACCGGAGTCGCGTTATGTAAACAATTCCTTGGGCCACCATAAACCTATGTCGGCTCCATCTGAAATTTGTAAACACGGAAAATCGTGCTATTATACATGCGATGTCTTCGTAGGATGCATTAAATGCAAAGAAAGATGAGATCTGCGTTTACAAGGTCAAGTATAACGTATGGAAAGACGAAATAGCCAAGTTAAATGAAACTAGTTCGAACATGAGCGAAAAAGAAGACCCGTTCGGCAAAAGTTTGCTGCTACCCAGATCTCCGTCCAAAGAGATAACTGGAGACGCGGCGAGTAACAACACGGGCGTCCAGAATAATAGTGAGGAAGCCTCACACGAAAAGGACGTGCCAATGCTTGAATGCTTGAAGCAGCAAAACACTGATCTTCAAGAACAAAATGAAAGTCTCACGAAGGAAATCAGCAAGTTAAATGCTCAAATAGCCAAGTTATCGGTCGATATTGCCAAACTTGCAAGTTCCAGTAATAAATCTCAGTTTCCTGACACTACAAGGTAACAAATCTCAAACTAATATGTTTCAGTATATTAACAGCAAAAGTAGTAGCTTCAGACCTACTTCAGCAACAGCGCAAAAATCACCGATTCGGGCAGAAAATAAAAACAGCTTTGAGATTCTACAAAGTGAAGAGATTCTACAAAGTAAGGAAGAGACCAACGACGAGGACACCTCCTCGGACACTTGGGTCGGTTACAACTCGGATCCAGAATTTTCAGCATTAAGGAGCAGAGTAAAGAAAAACCAACGTAAAACCAATGGAAAAGGAACGAAACAAACCTTGAAAAGAAAAAGAGGACTCATCTCTTCGCCAGATCAGGTCAATGAAGGTGTGTCTCAAAATACAAGCAAAAAAGTGCATACGGACACTAATAATGGAAATCAAGATACTGCAGGTAGCAGTGCAACAAAGCCAGGTAAAAAAACTGATTCTACCCAACAAGCGAAAGAAAGGAAACTGCTTCCCCCACCGCCAATTAAAATCTTATGTATTGATAACTATTCTGAAATCAAAAGTTTAATTAATGAAGCTTTAGATAGTAAGGAATATCAGATTAAAATTGTCAGCAAGGGTGTTTGGAAAATAAATGTCAATAATGAAGAGTCGCATGTTAAAGTGACGGAATTACTAAATCAAAGAGAGGTCCAATGGTATACTTATGAAAATAAAAAGACCAGAGATATTAAAGTTATCGTTAAGGGGCTTCACCCCACCACTCCGATTGAAGATATTATAGAAGACATAAAAAATCAAGGGTTCAACATTACAAATGTTATGAATTTGAAAAAAAAAGTTCTTCGACCTAAAATCACAGTTAGCAACAAAAGTAGTAAAAAAGGGAATTAAAAAGTAAAAGAAATTAATCTAGTCACAGAATTCACAGTCGAAGAGAAGACAGATGATGCTATGCAAACTGATAGCACAAATAATGAAAATAATACGCAGCACAAATAATGAAAATAATACGCAAAATATAACAAAGGAAAAAATTGCAGAAATGCAAGCTGAGTTGACTGGTATTCCAGTTCACTTGTTCTTTCAAAAATGACGAGGATATAGAAAAAATTTACAAAATAAAAGGGATTTGTAATACTATTATAAAAGTCGAGCCGATTAAAAAAGGCTCAAAGATAGTTCCTCAATGCAAGAGATGCCAAGGTTTCTCGCATACTGCATCGTTCTGCTGTAAAAAAGCAAGATGTTGCAAATGCGCAGAAAATCATTTAACAAAAGACTGCCCTCTCGGTAAGAAGATAGAGGAACCTAAATCACAGAATAATACAATCAGAACGGAAACTCCCATAAGAGCCAATGGAAGCAAGTTTGGAATTTAATGGCACCAATAGGCAACGCTGTGGTCCTATATCCCAACATGGCGGACGTGTGTCATTTGTGTTGAAACTCATTTATTTCTGTAAATTCTGGAAAGAAATCTTAAGTTTCCGGCCTCACTTTTATTCTTTTGGCATTTCAGAACGAAAATTTCGCGGATCATGTCCTATATTTTTTTATTCGCGCGCGAATCCAGATGTAAACATCCTATATCCCAAGATGGTGGACGCGAAACTACTTTGCGTCAAAATCCGACAGAGTTTCCGTTCTGATTGTATTATTCTGTGCCTAAATTTTTCAACTGTGGAAGAACAGGCCACCCTGCAAACTACAGGGGTTGCGACTTTGCTAAAGCTGTGCAAAAAAGTAGAAATGATTTTAATAGGAAAAAACCAAATTCTGGAAACAAAGCAAATCGAAACAAAGGGCATCAGGGAGTTATCCCTGAATCCAAAAAGGTTACACCGAATATTTCCTATAGTTCTGGTGCATACTCCGTGCAATATGGTCTGTTTTCACTCATTTTCAAATCCAAGATGGCGGCAGAATAGCGATTTATCGGCAGTCTCAATAACCATCCTGTTTATCAACGGATTTAAGTGAAATTTAGTTTCCAGGGGTTTCCGCGGTCGAGAAAACCAAATCTGAGGTCCAATTTAACCCCTTTTCAAATCCAAGATGGCGGCCAAATAGCGATTTATTGGCAGTCTCAATAACCATCCTGTTTATCAAGGGATTAGAGTAAAATTTACATTCCGGGGGTTTTCGCGGTCGAGAAACCCGAATCTGAGGTCCATTTTTACCCATTTTTAAATTTAAGATGGCGGCAAAATAGCGATTTTTTGGCAGTCTCGATAACCATCCTGTGTATCAACGGATTAGACTGAAATTTTGCGTGCGGGGGTTTTTGCGGACGAAAAAACCGAATCTGAGGTCTGTTTTTACTCATTTTCAAATCCAAGATGGCGGCAGAATAGCGATTTATTGGCAGTCTCAATAACCATCCTGTTTATCAACGGATTAGAGTAAAATTTACATTCCGGGGGTTTTCGCGGTCGAGAAACCCGAATCTGAGGTCCATTTTTACCCATTTTTAAATTTAAGATGGCGGCAAAATAGCGATTTTTTGGCAGTCTCGATAACCATCCTGTGTATCAACGGATTAGACTGAAATTTTGCGTGCGGGGGTTTTTGCGGACGAAAAAACCGAATCTGAGGTCTGTTTTTACTCATTTTCAAATCCAAGATGGCGGCAGAATAGCGATTTATTGGCAGTCTCAATAACCATCCTGTTTATCAAGGGATTAGAGTAAAATTTACATTCCGGGGGTTTTCGCGGTCGAGAAACCCGAATCTGAGGTCCATTTTTACCCATTTTTAAATTTAAGATGGCGGCAAAATAGCGATTTTTTGGCAGTCTCGATAACCATCCTGTGTATCAACGGATTAGACTGAAATTTTGCGTGCGGGGGTTTTTGCGGACGAAAAAACCGAATCTGAGGTCTGTTTTTACTCATTTTCAAATCCAAGATGGCGGCAGAATAGCGATTTATCGGCAGTCTCAATAACCACCCTGTTTATCAACGGATTTTAATCTGACATCTACCACAAATCAACCATAAATGTCAATGGTGTTGCATCCCCCCCCCCTACTCGTCTCTTTCCATTTGTATTTGCGTTATTTGAAAAATTATTTATGAAAAAAACGGTAGAATAAGCAGTTACTTCTACTGTGAAATGCACTAAATTTCGTTTTGAGAGGGGGAAATGTCAAAAAAATTTCCGATGGAGGACCTTCCGACCCCCCGCTGTAAGGGGTGTCCCCCGTTTAACCGCTCACTCGGGTACCCGGGCCATTTGGGGTATCAGCACCCCGGGCCAAATTTTTCCAGTCCACCCCTGCCTCCCCTTTCCTCTCCTCTCCTCTCATCCCCTCCCCTCTCCTCTCCTCTCCATTCCTCTACTCCTGTCATCTTCTCTAATATCTTCTCCTCTCCTCTCCTCTCCACTCCTCTCCTCTCCACTCCTCTCATCTCCTCTCCTCTCCACTCCTCTCCTCTCCACTCCTCTCATCTCCTCTCCTCTCCTCTCCTGTCCTTTCCTCTCCTCTCCTCTACTCTCCTCTCCTTCTCTATCTCTAAACCTGTCATCTTCTCTCCCCTCCCCTCTCCTCTCCTCTCATACCCTCTCCTCTCATACCCTTTCCTCTCCAATCCTCTCCTCTCCACTCCACCCCACTCCTCTCCTCTCCTCTCTTCTTCTCTCTCTACTCCTGTCATCTTCTTTCCCCTCTCCTCTCCGCTCCTCTCCTCCCTTCTCCTCTCCTCTCCACTCCTCTCGTCACCTCTCCTCTCCTCTCCTCTCCTCTCCTCTCCTTTTCTATCTCTACACCTGTCATCTTCTCTCCCTTCTCCTCTCCTCTCCTCTCCTCCCCTCTCCTCCCAGAAATATTTTCGACATTTTTGCAGGTATTTGAAGAAAGAAGAGTTTTAATTAAAAATAGAATATGGATTGAATGCACAATCCTTAATAATACTGTAGAGTAGAAAAGGTGGGAAGACTATACAGAAGTAAATAGTATTCTGGTTTGAATCACCAACTGTCGAAATACAGTGTTGGAAGAGCATCACAGGCTGCGAGCAGCGCGTTGCGAGTAAGTGACGAAGAGTCCGTCCGCAGCGCGCTGTGCGATAAGATGTTTCGAAGCTTAAGCAGGCGAGTCTGAGTGGAGGGGGGAATTTGAGAAACACCGCCCGCCTGCGACGCGACGGTAATGACGGTATCTCAACCATGATCTAACTACACAGGTCAGTCAATCCGGTGGACGAGTTTCGTTGCGATCTGCGCAACCTCCGCTCGTGACGTATAGCTGGCGCAGCTGAAGAGCGGGCGTTCAAATGTACATGCTTTCATATGGGGAAAATACCCATTTTCAAGTGCGAATTATAAACAATTTACGACAGTAAAACTTGGTTTTTATCTATAAGAAGTAACTAGGAAGGTTTCAAGCTTTGAGAAAACCAATGCAATCGTACGCAAATTCGCTTTTTCTATTTTCGGGCAGTTTTAGAAAAGTGGGTAGAATGCATTGAATATTACATAACCTACCTTCTCCATAAGAGGGATTTTTACTAACCGCCAGAAAATACAGGAATAAGAAATTGAAGTGTGATCAGACTGTTTTTCTCAAAGCTTGAAACCTTCCTCGTGGTCTATCATAAATAAAAACCAAGTTTTATTGTCGTAAATTGTTTATAATTCGCACTTGAAAAATGGTATTTTCCCCATATGAAAGCATGTAGATTTGAACGCCCGCGCTTCGGCTGCGCCAGCTATACGTCATCCCCTTCCTCACTCTACCCGGTGATAGAGCCAGGCAGACGGAGAGGCAGTGGAGGGTGTGCGCATTGACTGACCTGTGTAGTTAGATCATGATCTCAACGCAGCTCGCACTGTTTCCCAGCCGCGCGCGCTTCGTTCTGCATCTGCGCCGCTGCCATAAAGGAAGAAAATTCTTCCTTTATGGTTTTTAACCTTTTTTTTTTTTTGACATTTCCCCCTCTCAAAACGAAATTTAGTGCATTTCACAGTAGAAGTAACTGCTTATTCTACCGTTTTTTTCATAAATAATTTTTCAAATAACGCAATACAAATGGAAAGAGACGAGTAGGGGGGGGGGGGATGCAACACCATTGACATTTATGGTTGATTTGTGGTAGATGTCAGATTAAAATCCGTTGATAAACAGGGTGGTTATTGAGACTGCCGATAAATCGCTATTCTGCCGCCATCTTGGATTTGAAAATGAGTAAAAACAGACCTCAGATTCGGTTTTTTCGTCCGCAAAAACCCCCGCACGCAAAATTTCAGTCTAATCCGTTGATACACAGGATGGTTATCGAGACTGCCAAAAAATCGCTATTTTGCCGCCATCTTAAATTTAAAAATGGGTAAACATGGACCTCAGATTCGGGTTTCTCGACCGCGAAAACCCCCGGAATGTAAATTTTACTCTAATCCCTTGATAAACAGGATGGTTATTGAGACTGCCAATAAATCGCTATTTGGCCGCCATCTTGGATTTGAAAAGGGGTTAAATTGGACCTCAGATTTGGTTTTCTCGACCGCGGAAACCCCTGGAAACTAAATTTCACTTAAATCCGTTGATAAACAGGATGGTTATTGAGACTGCCGATAAATCGCTATTCTGCCGCCATCTTGGATTTGAAAATGAGTGAAAACAGACCATATTGCACGGAGTATGCACCAGAACTATAGGAAATATTCGGTGTAACCTTTTTGGATTCAGGGATAACTCCCTGATGCCCTTTGTTTCGATTTGCTTTGTTTCCAGAATTTGGTTTTTTCCTATTAAAATCATTTCTACTTTTTTGCACAGCTTTAGCAAGCTTTCATATGGTACCAAAATCAATTTATTTCAAAGAGATTTGAAAAAATGTCGATTTTTAAAGGTCCAGAAATATGAGAAAAATCGTTCAGAAATCCAATTTCGGAATTTTCTCTTCCATTTGGACCTAAATGGCGTAAGTGTACCAAATATTAAAGTTCTAGGATGATCGGAAGTACCTAAACATTTTGATGATCTGAACAAATCAGTCACGGACAAAAAATTGCACTTTTCGGGTTTTTTGGAGCTCTGTATTTTAAGAACCACTCAATATACGGACTTGAAATTTTAGGAGCGTGTTAAGATAGTGTATCTTAATACTTCGTAAAATTTTCAGAACTTATTATTCATTTTCGGCTGAATTAGAGAGGAGTGAAAATCGGGCATTTTGCTTCCTGTAAAGGTTACACTGTAGTGCGGGAACTTGGCTGGTGCACTACCGTGCACCCAGATAAATATGTAGGGGGATATTAAATAGTAAATAAATGATTAAATATAAATTATTACATATTCTTATAATACACTTTTACAAGGACTCTACGGTGGCTGGCTTTTTTCAAATTGCGCGGAGGCTGGCTTATTTCAAGGTCAACGAAATGAGTTTATAGAGAGAATTATGGAAGTGACGCCTCTATTACGAAGTAATCTTTATTCTTTGACACAAAAACAGTCAAAACCCAAGGCAGGTGGAGAGGCAGGTCTCATACTTGTTTACATTCGGTTCATTAGTTGAGATTGATAACTCAATTAGTCCGTAAAAATTTCCGGCACCGTTCCCTCTCAATCCCGAATAATCGATTTTTTTAGTGTAAATTTAAGTGCATCATTTACTTAGCATTTACGATCGGCCACTTAAGCGAATCATCACAACGCCACATCTCGACGATATCAACATAGATTATTTTTTGTTTCATACGTGCATTATTTTGAGTGAACGTGTGTGCGTCTGTAGTCCCTCTTTTTTTGGGCCTGTTTCTTAAAAATAATTTCACCAGTGAAACACGAATACCTATACCTTTAAATGGCAGTGATTTTATATATGAGGTTTTAGTGCACCCAAGTTACATTTTTCTTCCTAGCGTGGTAGCTCCAAGCACGAATAACGTAGAAATTCTACACGTGGGTTTTAGTGTTTTCTCGTTTGGAGCTGCACAATTTCGGCTCTAATATCACCAAATATTTACTTTTTGTGCTCTATTATTGGAATTATAACAGTGAGTACGTTTATCCTTTTTTAAATAAAATAAGTGGCGTCACATGCAATCATGGAACGCTGCATTTAGTCCATTGAAACCCATGTAAATTATCGATTCAGTTTAGAGCACTCTTTACCTCTGGTAGTTTGATTTTTTTCATGCCTTGAAATGGACTAAATGCAGCATTGCTGGAATTAAAGAATTAAATAATTAAAGTTTTACTTGTTTATCAGCGACCCCTCTCCCAAAACCACACTTCTGAGAGTATTATGGGGGAAATGAAGATGCCATTCCATTTGTCTGTCTTAGGAGCATATTTTCACCAAATTTCAAGGACATCCTTGCGGTAGTGCTATCGGAAATGGGTATTTTCCCCATTTCCCCCACCCCCCTCTTCCGTAATTACCCTTATTTGAGTTTTCTTGGACAAATGATTGATGCTGTTTGATTTGTCAGTCTTTGGAGTATATTTTCTCGAAGTGTCAAGAAAATCCGCACCATAGTGCTCTCGAAAATGAGTATTTTAACCCATTTCCTTCACCCTTATCTCCGAAAACTACCCTTATTTGAGTTTTCTCAATGAAATGAATGGGGTCATTCGATTTGCCTCTCTTAGGAGCATATTTTCACCAAGTTTCAAGGAAATCTTTAGAGCCGTTTTTTAGAAATTCCATTGTTTTGCCATTTTTGGCCTATTTTTGGGGTTAACCCCCCATTTATTTAAACTTCACACAAGAAAGCTCGTCTTAGAAGGTATAGGAACCAATTCTTCTTGCCTTTGAATGCAAAAAAATGAATAGTTGAGGAAATATCATCAGTGACGGACGGACAGACAGACAGACGGACGTTTTTTGGGATATGGTTTTTAGGTTCCTGTGGTCATCAAATGCCAAGGAATGGAGCTAACTCAATTGTCAAATTTTTCATGATTACAATACTTTCTCTACCCTATGGGGAGGGAGAAAGTAAAAAGAAAACAAGAACTTTTTACGTCACGTAGCCCTGAAAGATGAGACCATTTTTGTACGGTGTTTACTTCATGATATCTGTTAAATTTTTTGTTTTGTTTTGTTTTTTTTTCAGGCGGAACGAGATGGGCCTGAAACGGGGCCGAATTTGGACGAGGAAATGGAAAAAGTGTTCGCTGTGGAACGCGAACGCTTTAACGTGGCTCGCCTCGCATCATCACCCGAGGCCACCCCTACTGATAAACGCTTCAATGAGCGCGACTACAGTTGTAAGTACCTATTTTTAATAATTATCATATAAGTTCAAAGAGAAACTTAATGGTACCACATCCTTAAAAAAAAAAAAAAAAAAAAAAAAAAAAAAAAAAAAAAAAAAAAAAAAAAAAAATGGCACTATTTTTTTAATTAGAATACTGAAAAAAATAATTCTTGAATTCTAGTATTACACGGTGTAAAAAAACTAATGTGTAAAACTTCTAGACCTCATATATGAGGCCAAAACAAGACTGTTTTCCTTTAAACATGGGTCCGAAATTGTAGCCTTTTTGAGTTACCGTGTCGCAGAGTTTCCGAAAAACTAAGTGTTAAGTATTCAAGTACTGAATTTGACCAGTTTTTACTCTAAGTTACTACTTATCTCATGATATTTGTACTTTCATTTTTGTTTAAGTTAATTTTGATGACCCGTTTCCAAGCTATCTCTCGCCCACTTTCTCTTTTTCTCTAGGGCCTCGCTTCTTCCCTCTCCTCCTCTCACTTTTCTCTCTTCTCTTTTCTTTTTCTCACTCTCACTGTCAAGGTCTGTGACTGAGCAGTCCGAGTGGGGGTTGATGATGTGCGCACTGCGCATGCGCGGCGGAGCGACCTCTGCGACGGCTGGCCTCACTTGCCTCAACTCGCAGCCCTTGAACAGTGAGAATCAGCTCCCCACAATAACTCCCCGAGAAAAGTCGAGCAAGACCTCTCCTGTATTTCACTTCGCACTCTCTGCTAGACGCCCAGTCTAACTACTTCGTTGTACAAAATTCAACCACCTTCTCAAGTTTAGTTATACATTTGTTATAATTTTATTTGTCGTTTTGTTTTTTCCTCACTTTTAATTATTCAATTTACAGTCCACTTTATTCATCAACGTATCCATCATTTTTAAAGCACTCAGTTCCTCTACTCGGCTTAAGCTGCAAATCCTACTGAGTGCGCTGAACTAACCACCCCCTTGATCCTAAGTAAACTCAACTCGGCTTTAGCTGCGAGGCCTAGTTGCTTAGGATCCATAGTAAAAATCTTTCGCACTCAGTAACTCACTCGGCTTAAACTGTGAGGCCTACTGAGTACCACGTCTGATCAAACTTCATCCAACATTATATTACGGTCCAATCAAATATCAAAACAGCTCTACCGAGGTCAAACCAGACTTGGGCAAAAATAAGTTGGAAATAAATCGTCAAAAAGCAACTAAGTCGTCAATTCAGTTGCTGCCGAGCAACTAAATTATTCGGTCAATGCTCAGTAGGCAACTAAGGAACTAAGTTAGTTGTCGGGGGAATGGTCGATTGAAAACTGAATTAGTTGTTAGTTGCTCGCGGTAGGAACTAAGAACTAATTTAGTTGTCGATCAAGCGGGTTGATCGATTGAAAAATAAGTAGGGATCCATCCGAACTAAATTTTATAAATAAACTGAAGAAAAAGTTGTTTTGAATAAGAATCACAAAACTGACGTGAATTGTCCAACCCCCCTTCTGTCATTACTTCCGGCTTTTTCGCTTACTCTACCCGGCTCAACTCCCTCCACTCCACCGCACCCAGCCGCTAATGAAATTGTTACCTGCATCGCAACATATTCGTTGATTCCGACATTGCATCTCGTCTGCTTGCCTATCTCCTCTCTCACTCTCACTCTTTGCACTATCTATTGTCATTCGCCTCTTATTTTGTTCTCTGCTTTCCATGTTTATAATCTTGCTCTCTCCTCACGGGTTTTTTACCTTTTTTAACCGGCCGCCCGGCATCAGACGAAGAAGCACATGTGCACGTCTCCGATTTGGCTCCAACAGACAGCTATATTTTCATTTGCAAATATCTCGAGATGTACTGAACCGATTTCAATAGAATTTTCGTTGGTTGGAACATTTAGTCCTGTGTAACATAATACGGTGAGTTTAAGTTTTTGGTTCGCACATGCTACTTTTCGAAGCGTTCTTAGTTGCGCAACTCCCTCCCGCCTCTTGCTTTTGGAAGAGTAGTGAAGCATGCGATCTGTGCTGCGTTGCTGTTTGTCCATTGACAATTAATTCTAAGCGCATGGTAGGAAAGTAACTTCCAGAGGCGGATCCAGAAAACTTTCCTGGGGGGGGGGGGGGGGGGGGGCAGGTGCACTTTTATGAAATGTTAAATTAGAATTGTCGGAGGAAGCAATTTGGGGGGCAATTTTTCAGTAGAAAAAATATAAAATTTGAGGCTTTGGGGGATGGGGATGTCCAGTCCCCCCCCACCCTGGATATGCCACTGAGGCATACACAACACCCTGAAATTTGATCTTTTTACAGATTTAAATGGGGCAGTTGCAAGGGTCTGAAATGTTGTGTTTTTTATAAAGAAAATGATAGCATTTGATGAGCTGAGAACAAAGATGCCTTTTAAGTCCCACATCTAAGTCCCATTGTTTCAGAGATGAGATTGTGCCCCAAAAAACATTGTTTTAAATGGCGCCTAGTGAAGTCAATATACACACATGATTTTTTACTTTTTTACGTGTGTGTATCTCAAAAACTGGGACACATAAGAAAACTCAAAAGCATCATTGTTCTCAGCTCAAGTATACCATAATTTTCTTCATAAAAAACACAACATTTCAGACCCTTGCCACTGCCCCATTCACTGAATGCAACGTTGCCACGTCGCGTCGCACGCTTGAGATCAGCTAAATGAGTTCCGAACTAACCAATCGCCCGAACTTGACTATTAGGAACATGATCTAAGTAAACAGGTCGGTCCGATAGCGATTCACCGGAAACGCCAAGTCCTATGTTTGCACTACGGTAGCTTTGCCCAAGAGGCGATGTTTTTAACATTGAAGCTTATGGAGAAATGCCGACTAGTTCTCGTTAAATCCGAATTTCTCTCTTATGGTTGATCAAAACGTCCAATATGTGACTGAATCTTGTTCACTAGGATATAAGGAAGATTTTCATGCCTATTAACATTATGTTACTGCACTTGGGACGAAATACGTAGCTTTGCCAAATGAGAATTTTTTTTATAATGGGGGCTTATGGAGAAATACCGACTAGCTGTCGTTTAATACGAATTTCTTTCTTGTGATTGATCAAAACGTCCATTATGTGACCGAATCTTGTTCACTAGGATTTAAGGAAGATTTTCATGCCACTTAACATTATATTATTATTCTTACAACGTAATACATCAGCTTTGGGCAAAATGAGAATGGGGGCGCAAAGCCGACTAGCTGTCGTTTAATACAAATTGTTCTCATACGATTGATCAAAACGTCCCTTAAGTGACTGAAACTTGTTCACTAGGATCTAAGGAATATTTTCATGCCACTCAACATTATATTTTAACTTTAATAACGTAATATATCAGCTTTGGGCAAATGGGCAAATGAGAATTTGACAACGGCGCGGCGCGGTGATATCGTCACTCATTATTTTACACAAAGCACACATCATTGAACAATAAAACAGAGCCAAAAGGCATGCAATTCTATCTAGAACCATTCTAGAACCCTAATAAACAAGTTTCAGTCATTTATCGAACATTTTGATCAACTATATGAGGAAAATTACGTTTCGAAGACAGTCTGTCAGCGTTTTTGTTTACTCCGCCATATTGGTAGTCGAAATATACGCGATGGCACACTCAACCCCGTTTCCGGTCGGGACGGACCGACCTGTTTACTTAGAGCATGATTAGGACTTACAATTAGGTGTAACGAGCAACAAATCAGAGGGTCCTCAGAGCTTCTTGTTTAAACATGGATGCACTGTCTGTCCTTTCATGCAATTCTTCTTTTTCATTACCACTGAATTTGTTTCATAAGTCCAAATTGGATTGAGCCAATAATTAATCAGACGCGTCGTCTGAATCCCCCCCCCCACCTGCGACGCGACGTTGTGTGTAATCCGGCAACGTTTCTTTTCGTCCTGTTTAAGAAAATTGCTGGCGAGTAAAATATTGACAGTGGTCGCAATTTAATTCGAATTTTTCAATGTGTTATTAAATGGACCAAATACAACGTTGCCTGATTGAGTATATCTCAAGGCTCACTGTGACAAAAGTGATAGGTCAAAAGCCGCAGTTAATATCCTGATGTAGAAGAAGAGCTCTCCTAATGGCCCTCCTCGAAAATCATACTAAGAAAGTCTAAAATTCAGCAATAAACACATAAAACTGCTCGAACGGCAAGATCGTAATGGCGCTTCAAAGCAGGTACTTATCTTGGAAGATTCCTGTCTAGTTTGTCACTTTCTCCCCAAAAACATGGAGATATATGTCTCAAATTAGATAGGAATCGCCCACTATACCTGCGTTGTGCCGCCATTATGGGCGATTCTGAGAGTGAATTTCGTGATTTTTCAGTGAAAGCTGCCCACGCACGAAAATCTTGGAAAATCCTAAAAATAGCTCTCATTAGGTATGAGCATCCCCACATCAGGTGAACCAAGGTGATTATAAAGGAGCTGTGCCCCCCCCCCCATTTGAATCAAAATTTGACGTAGTCATTGAGGGGATTTTCGGAAAAGCTAGTGTTGGGCTTTCATTGAAAAGGAGATGTTAGCCCTTTCTCCTTTAATGCTTTAGAGCTTGTTTCAGAAGTGTAGGCGCACCTAGACCATAACCTTTGGCGAATTTTCAACTTTCATTCCTTCAAATCAGAACAAAACTTGCATCCGACTTTGAACCTTTGATTAATGTGCGTTCCTCAATGAAAATCCAAAGCTCAAATTCATTTTCATTAACTTTCATTTCGTAATATGAGAATAAATATGATAAAATCCGTAGATTATCGGTCTATAGGGGCTCCTACACGTCTGAAACTATCTCTAGCCTCCTTAAGATGATTCCAGGGTCGATTAGTTCCAACCGTGGACACCACGTCGCGCTGCTCAAAAAGTCAACAGTTTTTTGTTAAATTTGACGAATTTACGCTAAAAACACTAATTTGAGAAACGTCAGCACCTGCGAGCATACTTCAGGAAGATACCCTAAAAGTTTCAGACTGAAAAACTCAAAAATAAAGCCGGAAATTATGAAAAACGAAACTTCCCGTAAGCCGAAATGAGTGCGAGTGAGGCAGATAGACGTATCATCACTCGCGCTCACTCTCACTCACTAAGCTTATGGCGAAACGAATTTCATAATTTACGGCTTTAATTTTAAACCAATTTTGCTCATTTAATGCTCAAAAAATCCATAAACAAATTTTGCAGGTGCTGACGTTATTGGATTTTGCGTTTTATCTATGGTTTCAGTTTAAAACGCCAAAAACACGACTTTTCCAAAAAGCGACTAGTGGCGCTATCCATCGGATTGAAATCTGGAAAAGTTTCGCCTGGAATCACCGTAATACAGGGTGTTTTTCTTTCTTCTCCCCCCCCCCCGGGTTTTATTTTCTTGCTAATTGAGATGAAGAGTTGCGGTTTAGACCATTCTTCATAATTTTGGAGGAATTTTCTTTTTTTTAAGTCAAAACTCCCCCAACCTCCCTAGGGGGGCTCCCAGGGAGACTATCTCAAAAATTTCAAAAAACAACCTCTATCTTGGGATACATTGCTTGAACGGGCGTAAAATTTTAAGACTTTTGGAGCAAACCGGAAGTTGACATCGGTTTTTTCTATTTGATATATCGAATTTCGAAGTTTGCTTTGGACTCATTTTCGAAAAACTATTACTCCTTTTGAAAGAGTTGACATTAAAAAAACGAAGAGTCCAAAATACTCTGAAAAACAAATGCTTTTCAGATAACGAAATGGTATTGACTTAATTTCGTCCAAAATCGAATTTAGAGCATCCTACAATTTTTAAAAATTTTACCCCTGCAAGGGGCTGTCTCAAAAATTCCGTTGCGCGACCCTTATTGAATGATACATCGATCGGAAGGGCATGCAAAATTGAGCATTTTTACTCAATCCGGAGATCGATAGAGTTTTTCTTATTCGAGATAACGAATTTTGAAGGTAGGTGAAAATTGAACTTTTAATATTCGCTATCTCGAATACGAAAAACGCTATCGATCTCCAGATTGTGCCAAAGTGCTCAATTTGTATGTCCTTTCGATCGATGTATTATTCAATAAGGGTCCCATAACGGAATTTTTGAGATAGCCCCTTACAGGAGCAATTTTTTTAAAAATTGATGGGGGGGGGGGGCTCTAAAATCGATTTTGGACTAAGTTCATGTTAAAATCATTTCATTATCTGATTAGTATTTCCTTTTTTGAGTATTTTGGACCCTTATCTTATTCAATCCCGACTCGTTAAATAGGAGTAATAAGTTTTTCAAAATGGGTCCAAATCGAACTTTGAAATTCATTGTATCGAAAAGAAAACACGATATATACTTCCGGTTTGCGCCAAAAGTCTTAAAATTTTACATCCTTTCAAATAATGTTTCACAAGATAGGGGTTGCTATTTTCCCCCCCCCCCCCCTCCTGCGGTCCCCCCTAGGAAGGCTGGGGGAATTTGGACCCCATAAAAAGAAAATAAGTCCAAAATGATAGTCCGAACCGCAACTCTTTAACTCAATTAGCAAGAAAAAAAACCGGGGGGGGGATAAAAAAACCACTCTGTTTATTTCTAGATCCACTGAGCATCTCTGTTTCGTTTTTTTATCTGCAAGCGTTCAAAAGTCACTATCAGGGGGGGGGGGCTGTTGCGAAACACCGTGCATTGTGATGAATAATTACATCAATATTGCTACGTAACAATTTTACTTATTTTGTAATCCCAAATTACAGACGAACGAGTTAAGAAAATATCAAATAAAAGTTCATTGAAATCAGTTGAGTACATCTCGAGATATTTGCTAATGAAAATATTTGGGTTTAAAAGAGCCTTGTCGTAGACTTGCCTTTTTCAAGTGGTGCGTGGTCAGTAAAAAAAAATAAATAAATAAATACAAAATAAATGGTTGTAATCTCGTCGAGGGAAGAAAGAACCGAGAAACAAGGGTAATTCGTAGTCGGAAGATCGAGAAGAATCAATCAAGGGGCGAGGACGTGTGAGTGTGATTTTGAGAGTAACCATGTACGATAAATTGCAGCAGGCAAATATGGGCAGTGACTAATGGGTGAATACTTGAGTAGGAAATTGTCCGGCCGGTGGGTGGAGGTCCGTAAGCGATGGGTAATAAGATAAGGAAAAGAAGAAAGAAGACAGAGGAGTGCCGAAAAACAAAGACGGAGCACGTTGTGTTGGGCGAGGGGAAGTAACACACGGCGCGTTCGTCAACTGAAGCATCGAGCGCTCGAGCGTAGAGAAGAAACCGAAACAACAAAGACGCACAATATCAACTTAAACAACAACAATGCATCCAAGCATTCCAAGCATGATCACGCTGATCAGAAAATGTACGAGTGTGGGGAAAAGATTAGTTTAAGTTAAAACTAAGAATTGATTAGTTGGAATTGAAACAAATTATTACATTAGTTCCATCCGCAGTCGAAAATAATTCGGCACGCAACTGATCGAGAGAAAATTAGTTGCGACTAACCCTTGGAACTAACAACTTATTTTCTCTCATCGCAAATTATTCGATCGGCCGGCCCGAATTAGTTCGGCGAGAAATCTGAACTAATTTTTCAGTTGCCGGTTAGTTGACTAATATTCGACGATTTATTTTTCAATTAATTTTTAGTTGCCGGAAAAACTTATTTTCGTGCCCAAGTCTGCGGTCAAACACAAAGGTTATAGGACATTTCGTCACCGACTTTTTGTCCGGAAACCAATTCGTCTAGGCGTTTTAAGTCCACGCATGTATGAAGGCAAGAAAAGATGGGTCCATGCGTTTAATTTTGGTCCATATGTTTGATTTTGCTTAACGTTTTAAAGGCGTCACTTAGTGAATTTGGGATTCAAGCAAAGATACTTAGACTAGGATGACGAAGATTTTAGACAAGCCGTGCTAACTTTTTTAGGTTTACCTTTCGTGCCTGAGGCTGACTTGCTTGAAGTATTCAATGGTCTTAAGACAAATACGATTCCAGAGCTCACAAGCTTTGGAACTTACATACAATCGACGTGGGTCTGCGGCCGACGAAGTTGAGCAGGAGGATTTAAAGCCGCTCGATGTCCTCCGAATTTATGAAACTGTTACCAAGCTACCTTGACGGGAGAACAAAGACGCAACAATTGCTATGGAGCGGTGGCATCCCCATCTCCAATAGTTGGTGGTGATTCAACTCCCTAACATTTGAAAGTTCATTATGAAAAATTAAGATCCGAGGAAGCAACTACCACCCTCTTATCTGGTGGAAGATCTGGTAGCACCAAGAACGTGTACAGACAATCGTCCGAAATTCTGCTGAATACAAAAATAATGGCCGAATGGGAACGTACTTGCGAGCAATTGGCAGAAGGCTAAAAGCCCTAGCTTACCCGCAGCTGCCGCTCATCATGCTCCCAACGAATGATCATTTGAGTTTTATCAAAAATTGTACCAAAATTATAATGTTCCCATGGAGTTAGTGTTTTCATTTGGACCAATAAACTTTGGACATTATTTACTAAGTGGACCAACATGTTGCCGTGGAAAAAGTATAGTGACGTAAACAGTTGGACGAAACATGCGCGAGGACAAAAAGTCGTTGACGAAATGTCCTGAAATCAAAACAAATGAAAAATTGTCGTAACTCCCTTGTGAATTTTTCTTAATGCTCGCACATAGGTAATCTAATTTAATTTTAGGCGCTCTTGCCGATTTTGGCCATGGAAATGCTGTATGCAAAAATTTGAGGGGGGTTCTCGGGGGTTTTCTTGATTTTTCTCACTGTTTTTGGCCGAATTATGTAAAAACATGATTTAAGATTCATTAAACCCCAAAACGATTAGCACTTTTCAAAAGTTCGTAAAAAAAATATGCATTTTTGGTCCGAACAAGTTTTTCCGTTCCTCGAACCATTTCCGGGACATTCGTCTCTAAAGTTTCAGAGGTCGGCCAAGAATTGACAAAATCAAAGAAAAGGCGATTATTGGCCGACCTCTGCAACTTCAGGGAGGATTTTCTTGGAAATGGTTTGCGAAACGGAAAAACTTGTAAAAACCAAAAATGCGTAATTTTTTACGAACTTTTGAATAGCGCTAATCGTTTTTATGGTTTAATGAATCCTAAAGCATGTTTTTACATAATTCGGCCAAAAAAAAAGAGAAAAATCAAGAAAAACCCCCAAAACCACCCTCAAATTTTTGCATACAGCATTTTCACGGCCAAAATCGGTTAGAGCGCCTAATATTACATTAGAGTACCAATTTACGAGCTTTAAGACGAATTCACGAGGGAGTTATGATAATATTTCAATTTGTTCTTCGGAAACTCTGCAACACTGTAACTCGAAAAGGCTACAATTTCGGACCCATGTTTATAGGGAAAAAAAGTCTTATTTTGGCCTCAAATATATGCTTCAGAAGTTTGGCACATGAGTTTTGTTACACCCTGTATTCCCAGAAGCACAACGATATGTAAACCACAGAAAGTCTAGTACTTTGACCAGAAAATTCTGGTGTTAATACCAGAATATGGTTGTAAAAATTCTGGCAATTTTACTTTTCTTTTTTTCATGATTCACATATCGTCATGCCTCTGGTGATCTTTTTTCAGTGAAGTATCCGGTCGTTCTAAACTCTTAAGTAACGGTGGGTGTTATCACATACGTATTTAGTTCGATGTCACGAAAATAGTTGAATCCAAACAAATATTCTGCCTCACTCGCGCTCTCGCGTTTTCTCGTAGAAAATCGGATCCAAATTCTCAAATGCTAATTCGTGCTAAAATACAATTTTTTCATCGTGGTTGAATCATATTATTCGGCGTCGTTGCCACGTTGGGCACCGAATCATGATCCCAATAACCATGTAGAGATAGTTCTCAATTAGAGTCCCTATTCATAGTTAGAGAGTTAAGACAAGAGGGTAGTTACTAGTCAACCTCTGATGGGTCAATGAGTTTTTGGCTCTTATGGCGCCACCATCGAATGCGATTTTGCACAATCATATAATTCTCACCGGAGTTTCCAGGCTGGTTTTCCGATAAAAGAGTTGGTTGTGTCGATGAAGCTGTTAATTTTAATCTATAAACACCTCAAAAATGTCTGTAATGCCCTAAAGAATATTTAAAAGCGTAAATTGAATTGATGTCAATCAGCAAAGGCATTGAAAGATTTCATTGCTAGAAACGCCATGGCTTTTGTACCCATAAATCTCTGGCATAAAAATGTAGTCTTTGCATTGGACTAACGGCCTTCTGATTGTAAAAAAACAAAGACTTGTTATTCTTGAGAGTATTTTTGTAAAGAAATGTACAAAATCGAATATCCAATGGTGGCTTCCATAACTTCACTTGTCTCAATAACTCTCTACAAATTACAAACTTATAGTGACTCTAAGTCTCAACATCAATAGGGAAGGGTGACGCTGATAGTAATTATCTAGTAACGAGATTGTGGCCGTTTATAGTCAGATTTTTACATTTCCGATGTAATTTTCTGCCAATTTGTAGAGACTGTCTGATTTTTCTGTGTTCCCGCAGAATACGAGGATGAATTGACTCTTTGGAACATCGAGCAATATTTGGTGGGCCGTTCGCACTTTGGGCCAGGTAACGGAGTATGCACTTGAAACGTTTCCGCACCTGAGTAGATTATCGTGTGATCGTCCCACCCAACAAGTACTATGATTCGCAACAAAAAAGTCCCCTCATCCAAATTCTTGTTGTAAAATTTTTTCCTTGATTTCAATGAATTTTCCATTATTCATGACGTACTTTGAAAGAGTCACTCTGCTAATAGTTCTTAAAAACTTGAAAGTCGCAAAATTGTTAATTGTTGTTGTTGGTTGCCGATGATTAAAATAGTAAAAATCTCGACCAGAGTACTTTGGCAGGCCGTAGTGTAGTATCTACTAAGCAACAAGATTCTAAGCATGCCCCAATTGACGAAAGGGCGTCAAACGTCTGCATTTCGACTGAAGCAATCCGCTCCTCAGCAAGTGAAATAATATGCGCTTGATTCTTTTAAAATGAGCGGAATAATAATATATCGTGGCATTTTTCGAGTTCGTTATCTTTGGTCCAACCTTTAACCTTCTCCCACAGCCCAATCAGTCGCGAAAAGCACCACTTTTTCATCCTACATGCGGCTAAATTGTAACGCATGAGGATTGACTTTTTGTATTGCCAAAGCTAATGTTTCTAGGAAGCATTGACGCATACGGTGCTGGAGCAGGTCGGTACGCGGGGGGAGGGGGGGGGGGAATTCAGTTAATAAAGATTAAAAATAGTGAAAAAGGAAAAAGGTGTAACCGGGGGGCGAAAAGCCAAAGTTTGCGCCGTTCACGGAGGCTGGATCCGCCAATGCTAGGAAAGAAGAAGAAGAATCAGGTTAGAAACCCATTGAAAATAGGATTATATACCGTTTCGATGGTGGAACAGGTCTGTTGCGTATTTTAGCTGCAGCAAGATGACACATTTTTTTTATTCTAACGTAAAATTTAATGAAAATCAGAATGCGCTCATTAAAAGCTCTCAACATTTACAGTATGTCATCGAAAACAGTGCACAGTGTAGCGTGGGTTGTTTAGAATGAAAGTTATTCCCTACACTGAAAGAACAAGCTCAGGCTCTACCGAATACATACTTCGAGAAGCTGTTGGAGGCATATCGGAAGCAAAGTTCTGTGACTAGCGAGCTTTCCGTCGGTAGAGCGAGCCACATGTTCTAGCTGTATCGAACCTCTTCCTTCATGCAGCATTGCGATGTAGGCGGGAAACACGTGCAATGGCATACAATCAGTAGGACCTGCCGCCATCTTTTCTCTGTCGGAGTAGAACGGGTTCACGCTGCAAATAAATTTCCTCTGTGAATTTTTTATCGGTGATCTCTGAAAGAACGCTACGATACAATTTAGGAGCAAATTCACAGAGTTTGCTCACTTAACTCAGCGCGTTGTAATAGGTGAGCGCTTTGGAGCACTTAAAAAAAATTAATAGTTAGACGGAGGGGGGGGGGGATACATCTGTTACACGTTACACCCTGTATACGCATCAATCAGCCCCCATCTGTCGCAAGCCCGCAGCACCGCAGTGGTAACGCACTGGACACCGAATCGGTGTATCGCTGGGTTGATCCTGGGTTTCGGCACTCTGCTTTTTCACTATCTTTTATACAGTACCAGACCACCCTAATAGGGCATTTTCCTCGAAAACTACTGAACCAAATGATTTGTTTCTAAAAAGTCAGTCAGGGAATTGACCCCAAATTTCCGTTTTTGATATTTTCAAAAGCCCCCAATAGCCCCTTGGGGGGTTTTGGGGGGGGGAGCTTAAACACATTTTTCAGGTTTTCTCGAAAAAGTCTCCTAGAAAGGTACTAACCCATTGACTTGCCTTGACGTGCCAGCGCGTCACAGACTCGAACGGCCAGAATCGTTAATGGCGCTAGCCATCGGCCATGTTAAATAAAAAGACCGAGAGAAAACAAAAGAGACAAAGAAGCTAACCTAACCTAACCGCTGAAGACGATGGCGTCTGCGACAGTAACTATACACGGATGAGAGCAAAATGCGTCGATATGGGTGATTTTGGAACTTTAATCAGTGAAACGACCTACCTCCACTGATTAAAACCCTATATCACCCGGTATCAATCGATTTGTCTTGCATCAGAATCGATCGCTTAAAAATTTCAGAAAGATCGGAATTATAGTAAAGGAGAAAACTCCAAAAAACATCTATTTTAGTCGTTCATTTTTGCATCGAAATAGGAATTTTTGCTCGCATCTAGAGCTTAAACGATACATCCAATCTTTAAAAACTTTATACGAATTGATTCTCAGAGAGCTAACTTAAAATCCGGGCTTAAGTTTGATCTGATTAGTTTCATATTAAGAGAAAAATCTTTAATCAAAAATCATCGTAAAAACGACAGTTCATGTTTGAATTCGGTGCGGCTCAGCCGCCATGCTGCTCTCTGATTCGTTCAGCGAGTTCAGCGTTCTGTCGCCAGAGTCTGTCGCGTTGCGAATTTGCGATGCGAAAGAAGGAAGGAGAAGATTGAGTGATTTGTTTGTTATTTATTATTATTTTTTTATTTTCCTCTATTCGTCGGTGCCCGGTGGCTGATCAATTTAGTATTTAGTACAGTGTTAATTATTTCGGTCCTACACACTTTTCTATTCTCTGGTAGGAATGCCAACAAGTTTTACCGTTTGTTGCGGCTAAATCGGACGAATCATAATAAAAGTCACGAGTCCATTCCGTTTCAATTTTAGAGAAGGATTCATTATAAATAAGTCTCTGTAGAGAATGATAAAATTGCCAGAGGTCGGTCATCACATCTTATGATCGGATGGAGTTTACGTACAAGTGGCATTTGTTTTCACTCTCTCCCCTCTGCTGCTAAACAGTGTTTCAATCTTGGTTTAATTAGTTAGATATCCAATTCAATCTCTGTTAACCTCCTTGGTAGGAGAGAACCGCTCTGTACTCTTGCTTTTGTCATTTGTTTTTGCTTATTTTGATGGTGTTTGAAAGTGCGATAGTATTTTATTTCATCGGTGCATCCGAGTCCCACCTGAATCATAGGTTTATCTAAAATCTAAGATAGTTCAGTGCAGTCCCATCATTTCTGCGCCAGAAATTCTAGCACGATTGAGTTATCTATTAGGTCCCTGTTAATTGTGTAGGCACTACTTTGATTTACTTCAATTTCTTGTTACGCTCCAATTATTGCAGAAGAAAACTGTGTACAATCACAGTTTACTCTGTCTCTCCATCTTTAGTGTACACATTCCAGTTGGAGGGAAAACATGTAAGTACAAAAATCTTGGTTTGCTGGTGTAAGAGCCAGCTAGTGTCCTACTTTGAAACCTGATTTGCAGTAAATGTTGGTTTTGATTCATAGACTATCATTTGCGAAACTCAGTTTCAAGGTTAATTCATCGATGGAACTTACAGCTGCGGAAACTATTCTTTATATTTTGCAAGCTTCCAGTACGGCTACCCTACGGTAAGCACCTTGTCTTGACTTAAAATTTACTTTTAAAGTTATTCCTTAGCAACTCCCTATCTTCATGAAGCAGTAGACTTGTCCAAGCTGTATCTAGCTTACAGCATCAATTAATGGGGTAAGTTTATCACTCTTTTCTAAATGTTGACATTTCTGGGCCTGCAGTAACTTCAGTATACACCTAGTATCAATCACAGTTGGAGAGCAAGAATGTAGGTACCTACCGCTTGGTTTTCTAGTGAAACAGCCAACTTATGTTCTACTTTGAAACTTGATTTGCAATAAATGGTGGTTTTGAGTCTTATACTATCGTTTGCGAAACTTAGTTTTAACGTTAATTCATCGATGGAACTCAGAACAGCGGAAACTATTTTTTGGAATTGCAAACTTTAACTGTTGGTAGGTATGTGCCCTGTGGTAAATAAGTACCAATTAAAAATTGCTCACTTTTGAAACAAGATTTGAAATAAATGATGGTGTTGATTCCAAGACTATCATTCATAAAAATGAGTTTTAAAGTTAATTTATGGATGAAACTTAGAACAGCGGAAACTATTTTTTAGAATCGCAAGCTTTCACTGCAGGTAAGCACCTTGCGGTACTTTAAATTTACTTTTAGTTATTCTTTTGCAAGTAAGAACTTCTTATTTACATGA
Organism: Trialeurodes vaporariorum; assembly: GCA_011764245.1. Lineage (NCBI taxonomy): Eukaryota > Metazoa > Arthropoda > Insecta > Hemiptera > Aleyrodidae > Trialeurodes > Trialeurodes vaporariorum. The sequence continues at coordinate 34,884,012 of VMOF01000111.1, read as the reverse complement.
AGCAGCAGACTTCTTCAATTTATAGATACTACATAGCTCACGCAGTGTCAATTACCGCTGTAAGTTTATCAATCTTATTTAAATGTTGAAATTTCATGGGCATGAGCTACAAGGGATTTGCTAGACGCGTTACTCTGGTGCAACATTTGTCAATATTAAATACATACGAATGAAATAAATGGAGAGTAATGATTCACTGTATTTTAAATTAATCAATATGTTCCCTTGTAGGAAAAATACATATGAAATACATGTACCAAATACAATATTTGATACGTATTTCATGGTCTCAAATGGTGTGTAAAAACCGTATTAAATACTAGTTTGTCCATATCCTACCCCGTATTTAATACGTATTTTATGGGCTAAAAAATAAACATAAAATAGCATATTTTATACATATCAAATATCGTATTTATTAGGTACTTTTTGGGCTGAAAAATACACATAAAATACCTTATTTTATATGTGTCAGATATCATATCAGAACGCAATAGGAATATTTTAAAAATTAAGGGAATTTAATCTTGAGGCTTGAGAGGAGAGGAGAAGCGATCATGAAGTAAGACTCCATGGAGGCGTCAATGCGCGTGCGCCGCGTCCTCGAGAACACGCGTGAATCGTCGTCAGACGTCACCGTTACCACGAGACAATATAGAATCCAATGATCATATATTTAAGCGCAGTGCTGCTCAGTAAGACCACTGTCCTCTGGTTCGACGACACCCGACTGATAGCCTTTCAAATGGAAAATGTACACAAATGCGAGATTTTCAGTTTTGAGGGCAAACTTAATCTATTTAAATATATTGAATGTTTATGAATTTTACATGTATGGACAGACTTTTAGTTCTCAAACATTTATTTATAGTTAAAAAACAGATAAAACACGATGAAAAAGGCACAGGTACAATAAATAGAGCGAATCAATGCGCACTGGTGGGCGGCGCGCTCTATCGGACGACGGCGGAACTACGAAGTCAGCGCTGACTACGCTACGGAGCGGATTCTAGGCGGAGTCTGCGCGGCAAAGAGGACTGGCTAGAGTCCCTGTATATCAAAGAGTCTCGACACGTGAAGAAGAAATCGAAGGAGGCGTCCGCTCTGACTGGTTCGGTTCACCGAGAAGGCGTGTACGTCACCTCGTAGGGGTTTTTTAAAACGGTTCTCTTATGTAGAATAACACAGAACGCCTCCTTGAGCTCCGTGAAAGCCTAAAATCTAGCAGCCAATCAGAATCTATACCCCGTATGGCGAGACTCTTTGATATACAGGGACTCTAGGACTGACGAGTTCGCGCCACGTCGACTGTTGCTCGCATGCCTAGTGCCTACACTCGCTCTCTGCTTATTCTGCATGCTTTCATTCTTTCCTTTTCTTTTAAAAGTATCTTTAATAACTGCATTTAATACGTATTTTATGTGCAAAAAAATACATATTTACTGACGCATTAAATAAGTGTATAAAATTTTATATTTTATACATGATTTAATTCATATTTACTGATGTATTAAATACAGGTATTTAATACGTTTTTTATGGGCTAAAAAATGCATATTTACTTACGTATTTAATACAAGTATTTAATATCATATTTAATACACGAATCATGAATTAAATATGTATTAAGTCACGTATAAAATATAGTATTTAATATTTATATCTGATAGACGTATTTTTGCTACTAGGGTTCAATGATATGCCCATAGGCGTGTAATCAATCCAAAAAACTACAGGTATTGTTTGCAGTATACACACACATTGTTCTCAGCAACTAGCAATACCTATTTCTCATGCCAGGTTCTTCATTGGTGATGAACTTATTTTATGCTGGACTGGAAAAGGTTGTTGCAGCCTTAAGTGTGGATCAAGGCTTGCATTCCACTAAAAATCAAACTCGAGCTGTCTGGAAATTTAATTGCGCAGATATTACCCATGAATTTCATGCACAGATTTTTTTGTCAGGCGTAGAGTTGAATTAATGTCAGTGGCTATAGACTCATTCTCACTGTTTTTAAGTTTAACTAAATGGCTTTCAAGCCAGTGGACCCTTCTATTAACCTCGCCAGTAACAATGCTGAAATGTTTTTCCACCTGACACGGCTTAGTCAAATAAGTTGCTATAAACACAAAGACTTTCCAGACTGTGTCGAGTGCTTGTCGTACTGTATCTGCACTCTTTAGAATAGTAGTGCGTACCTACAGGTAATTAGGAAGTCCAAGTACAACAATCAGAAAATTAAAATTTACTACAAGGTATGTACATACCTACCAACAGTAAAAGTTTACAATTCTAAAAAGTAGTTTCCGCTGTTCTGAGTCTCATCGATGAATTAACTTTAAAACTGAGTTTCGCAAATGATAGTCTTGGAATCAAAACCACCTTTTACTGCAAATCAGGTTTCAAAAGAGATTAAGAAATACAATATTCATTTTTCAAAACTGTTCAAAAAATCAAAATAGGTGCGCTCGAGTCACGAAATGGAATTATCGTGAGAAATTAATCTTAAAACTTGGAGTAAATCAATAATGGCTCGATGAATTTTGATAAAACTTTGTACACACAATCTACTATTAACAAACTTAAATATTTCCCTCTCTGTGTCACCAAAAACAACGGATAACACCATTTCAATATGTAATATAGATGCGATCGAGCAAAATATTTGGGAAAATTAGCAAATATAAATATAATCCTATTATTTGGGATAGTTCAGGTTTGGTTAAATTTAAATTTTTGATAAAAACTAGCGCATGCAATCTGTAACTAGTCTCCTAAAAAAAATACCCCTTATAGTTACAGTATACAGCCCTCAAGTTTTAAAAATCAAAACAGGGGAGGGGACCTGGAAAAAAATTGAAGTGAGGAATTAATTTGAAAACTTGAAGTAATCATTAATGGGATGGATTTTGATAATACTTTGGGCACACAACATACTTTCAACACTCTAAAATATTTTTCTGATACAAAGTCACGATAATCAACCTTTAAGACCATTTCAAGGGCTAATATAGGTGCAATCGAGTAAAATTTTTTGAAACTAAGCAATTATAAAACAAACATAATAATCATTGGAACAAAAAAATTCAAGTATGACTCAATTAAGTTTGATGAAAATTGCAACAAAAAGCTTGCAACCAGCCTAGCCAAAAATTTCTTTTCAATGTTTAACTACAATATAGGTACAACTCTTAATTAAGTCTGAGACCGTTTATAGGAAATATAGGTTTCATCACACCAAAAATAGAATATTAAAGGGAAAAATTAAACTTATAAAGAAAAGTTGATCAAAACTGGCTGAGTAAATTTTGTTGAAATTTTTGTACACAATCTACAACCTAAGTACATCTTTGGAGGGGGTTAATCTACTAAACAAAAAATTATTTTGAAGACCCACATTTTGAAAGAAAGAACAAAATATTGCACTCATTGGAGGAAATGCAAGAATCAGTACATTTCGACCACCTATAAAAACTAAGGAAAAAACGAACTCCCACAAATAGAACAAAGAACAAATAGAATGAAAAGCTCAAAGAAAAAAAACATACTGGAATCTGGAATTACTCTAAACCCTGTCATAAGCAACATCAAAATAGAAATGAGGGGTCTCAATTAGCCTTCAAATTACAAAGTAGGCAACTATTCCTACAGCTTCTCTACAAAATTGCAAATTCTTCGGATTGAATGCAGAATTATGTCCAGAGGTGAAAATATTTGAAATCTGAAGGGGGCTGGGGGTCTCCTCCAGAATTCTAAAGGGGGGGCTGGGGTCTCCCCAGAATTTTTAAAGGGGGCTGGGGGCCACCCCCAGAATTCTTTAGGGGGTTAGGGGGCTCCCCAGAATTCTTTAGGGGTTAGGGGGCCGCCTCCAGAAATCCTTAGGGGGTCTGGGGGGGCTCCCCCAGAAAAAATGGTTTGAGGAAGTGTTCGTAAGGTATTCCCTACAGTTTATTTTCTTTTTTTTTTTTTTCCTTTTTTCCCTTTACCTTTCCTTTTCTCCTTTTCACTCCTCCTCTTTCGCTTCTCAAAATTTTTGCGCTCCACGATGCGTTGCGCCCCCCCCCGGGGGGGTCGGCGGAGCCCATAGCTACGCCACTGAGTCCACTGTGATTGTGCACAGTTTTCCCCTGCTCTAATTGGAGTGTAAAAAGAAATGGAAGTGAATCGAAGTAGGTATCTACGCAAAAAAATGACCTGAAACCTGAAAGGGTAACTCAACCAGGCTAGCAATTTTGGCATAGAAACGATACGACAGAGGTTTAAGTGGGTTTGCCACTATCAATTAGGTGATGTGGGGGAATCCCACACAGAACCTTCAAAAGGTCAGGTTTTAAAAACTTTCCCCGCCAAAAAAAAAAAACGAAAACAAAAAACAAAAAATCTTACGCATTGTTGCGATCAGAGACTGGTATTTACTTATTATTCAATTTCAGTCTGTTTTACCTACAATCAACCTCAATGATTAGCATCTGAACACAGCTTCTATGGTCAAGCCGCAGAATGATCCAAGTAGTATATCCCAAAACGGACCGTGATATCTTTTTCCAAAAAATTTACACCAAAAATCAAGTAAAACCCGGCCAAGATTAAAAAATGTTTCCCAACTTGATTAACAATGGCTCTCTTTTCCACCGCCCAAAGGGCATTGATATTAAAGATAGCCAAGTTTAATTTCCACCGTACTCTCTTCTTTTTTCTCTTCAAAAGAAAAATTTAATCCTACCTATCTTTAGCAATAATAATGGCTCTCTTTTCAACCGCCCAAAGGGCATGATATTAAAAATAGGCAAGTTTAATTTTCCCCCATACTCTCTTCTCCATTCTCTTCAACAGAAAATTCAACCCTGTCTACCTTTTAATATTTCGCCTGGTACTCATTCTTAGCGTGCATCGACATTGCACACGTTTGAAAATGAAGGAGTGACAGCACGGAAAGCCGACACCGCTTCGCAGCGCGGCTATGGAGGTTCTTGCTTTATTGTTTGTTTAATCCCTCAGATATTGCTGTTATAACACAGGGGTGCAAGCATCTGCTTAGAAAGAATTATTTTTAATTCTGTTCAACGACCCGAGACCAATCAATGTCACGTCCAAAGTAAGAGAGAGAAAAAATTACCGAAGAAACAATTGAAACGAAGTTTACTTCAAGAAATTGGAAGAAGATTTTGAGGAAGGAAGAAGCCAGAAATTTGGGGCCGCGACTCTTTTTCCACTATTAAACTCAACTACTTTTCTCACAACGTGACTTTAAGTTCCCTGTGAAATACCCTCATGTCGCGGCCCAAGTTTCTGGCTTCTTCCTTCCTCAAAATCTTCTTCCAATTTCTTGAAGTAAACTTCGTTTCAATTGTTTCTTCGGTAATTTTTTCTCTCTCTTACTTCGGACGTGACATTGTTTGGTCTCGGATCGTTGAACAGAATTAAAAATAATTTGTTCTAAGGAGATGCTTGGACCCCTGTGTTATAACAGCAATATCTGAGGGTTTAAATCAAACAATAAAGCAAGAACCTCCATAGCCGCGCTGCGAAGCGGTGTCGGCTTTCCGTGCTGTCACTCCTTCATTTTCAAACGTGTGCAATGTCGATGCACGCTAAGAATGAGTACCAGGCGAAATATTAAAAGGTAGACAGGGTTGAATTTTTCTGTTGAAGAGAATGGAGAAGAGAGTATGGTGGAAATTAAACTTGGCTATCTTTAATATCATGCCCTTGGGCGGTTGAAAAGAGAGCCATTATTATTGCTAAAGATAGGGAGGATTAAATTTTTCTGTTGAAGAGAATAGAGAAGAGAGTGCGGTGGAAATTAAACTTGGCTATCTTTAATATCAATGCCCTTTTGGGGGGTGGAAAAAAGAGCCATTGTTAATCAAGTTGGGGAAAAATTTTTTTAATCTTGGCCTGGTTTTACTTGACTTTTGGTGTAAAGTTTTTTTGGAAAATTTTACAACGCGCCGCACACCGGGGGCCCACTGAGGAAAAAATCCCTAAAAAGAAGAATGCAGGGGGGAAAAAAACCATTCGGTAGAACTTTGGTCCAGGGTATGTAGGTTGATATCCAACACAGTTTTGCCAAAAAAAAAAAATCCAGAAAGGAAAAATAAGCTCCGAACTCAGCTTATCTGAAAATACCAAATTTCAGGCATTTTTTTATGTTTGATTTTTTGATTTTTGCACTTTTGCTTTATATATTGACAAATATCTGTAAGCATGTCAGTAGAGGCATGATGGGGAGTAGACCGCCAGAAATGACCTTGAGTTTGAACCTAACCTTAAAAGAGTAGAGGTGAATGTAGGCTAACATTTTAAGGTATTACCAAACCCAACCTAACCTAACTTCGATCTTCCAGAGGCGGATCGTCCAGCGGCGAACCTTCCAGAGGCGGATTATATGTTTTGCGGTGTTGCCAACTTAATCCAACCCAACTATATGTTACATAATATTTCCCGTATATTGCATCATCTCCCACTCTCATTCATCGTTGATTATTCAAGTTGAAACTTGATTTGTTCAAGATTTAACCTGTATGTGTTACTTAACGTGCAAGAATATTGCATCAGCCCCCCCGCACCCTCCATTGAAAACAGTGGACAGTAGAGATTCACGTTTGAGACTGTCCGTACTTATGACTCATCAACGTGTCGGGGTCTGCGAAGCAGCTGCGCATGCCAGCAGTTCCCGATTTGGCAGTTTCGTGGAAATGTAAAGCGACTCAGCACTCGACAATTTAAACAGGATCTGAAACTACTGCGAACTAGAGTCCCTGTATATCAAAGAGTCTCGCCACGTGAAGCAAAGAAGAAGAATTTCGAAGGAGGCGTCCACTCTGATTGGTTGGGTTCGCTGAGGGGCGTGTACGCTTCCTCGGTAGGTGCGTTCCAACGGTCTTCTTATGGAGAATAACACAGAACGCCTCCTCGAGCTCCGTGACAGCCTAAAATCTAGCACCCAAATCAGAATCTATACCCCGTATGGCGAGACTCTTTGATATACAGGGACTCTACTGCGAACGAGACGATGACTCATCAAAAAATTTTAATCCGCGCGCTATTAGTTAGAAGCACTTGAACATTAGGTTAGGTTAGTTACTTGTAACTTAACCTAATCTTACCTAATGTCCATATCTTACCACACTACCCTTTTTTCAATACTTTCGTATATTAAAATATGAAACCAAGTTTTTTTTTGAGATGTTAGAAAGGGAAAAACAAAAATAAGCGGACCAAACATTGATTAAATTAAAATACATGTTTGATTTTATTAATTCAAAAATTATGACATGAAAGGTTAAAGAAAGGGTGGATTTTAAAAAATTTTGACGATTTGTACGTCAGAATTTTTTCATTTGCGATCATCAGGAACAAAATAATAAGAGAAATAAGTTTTGATGGCGGTTGGGATATCATTTTCTGAAAGGTAATTGTCAAAATCATCCAGTATTTCAGTCGTATGTGGGAGATCGAAATCAAGTTTAGGCAACAGTTCTTGAAGTTCTTGTAGTTCTTCGGGTTTTTGCTAATACCGGAAAGGTTTTGAAGACCTTCTTAGCCATTTTATAAAATCCTTCTTGTTTTCCTTCGAGGCAGTTACAAATTCCGAATAATCTCCCTTTGCGTAAAGAAACCGTTGCAAGTCTTCCAAAATGCCATTTGTGTGAATGTAGACTAAGCGTTAAAGCGTTGAAGAGCAAGTTCTATCCTCCCGATAGAACAAATACAGTATGTTTTCATTGAGTCGTTCAAGTAAATAAAGGTATAACCCATTCCTTGAGAAAATTCAAAAGTCATAGTGGATAAAAACAAGTACTCGAAATGAAACTGAAAATAATAAGAGAGAGGAAAAACTGCACGCACAAAGATCGGAGACTGCACTGATGAATGTTTGAAACTAGAATGACTTATAAACTGATTTTACCGGAACGTTGAATGAAACTGCAACAAGTGGTAGGGGGGGGGGGGGAGGGTGACACATCAGGGTGTTTATTATAGTTGGAAATAATCTCGGAGCTTATCGAATAATCTCTACTTAGGTGGTCGATAGTACTTGACTTTGGACGAACTATTTTTGAATTCGCGGAGTTTGTTGAATTCTTTTTCGATATTGTCGGGTTCTTGACACATACAGTCGATGATTCCGTCGAGGTGGTTGTCGACCCACCCCAAGGGCAAACACATAGTGACCAACATACTCTGGTAGCGACTCGAGACCTTGAAGTACGAGAATCCAGCGACGAACCAAAAACTTTTCGTCTTAGGACAGATCATGAGAACGTTCCCGTTTGAACCGAACGATGGAGAGCAGCAAGGGTCTAACTTGTTCTCGAAGTGGATGAGTTTTCGCATATTCCTCCTGGAACTCGTCGTTATAGCCTTCAAGGTCGAGTTTCAATCCACAATCCGATTGGTAACGGTACAGTAAGACCCCACCACCGGAAAATCCTGGGAAAGCTAAAAAGTAGAAACGCACACAAAAACCAACTGTTCAATTGAGTACCGGAGGTAGACGAATTACTTTCGGAGCACTTTAAGGTTAACGTACTATTGTCACTCAACGATTTCAAAAGACTTACGGATTTGTGAAACTCCTTGCTGCTTTATACAGTTGATGGTTTCCATATTCTTCCACGATCGGTAATTTGCTTTTGGACGAAGGGGCGGAGTCACAGACGGATAGCCCAACAAGCTAGATCAGGATTAGCATTTGGAGAGGTGTGATGAGCATGTTTCAGCAGGATTTTCAGGAGCTCCTCCCACTTTCTGATCGAGTTGCAACTGATGCTGCAATATTAAGTCCAGAATATCCCTGAGATAGAGGTTATGATATCAAGTTGAAAAAATGATGAGAAGTACGAAGTGTGCGTTGTGAAGTGACACTATGAGATTGACAATGAGACACAGCAATGATAGAAAAGACGTCATTCCTTTTCCAAGGTTCTTGAATGTTTGGGAAAGGGATCTAAAGTTACACAACATTTTTAGCATCGATCCAGCTGTTGGACTCGAATCGAAACCCCACCATTTGACGTGGGTTTTTGGTATTGCTTCTGCGCAGCACTTTTTCCACCAAGTACACGTCCGGATGTTTCGTTCTCTGCAACTCTTCCACGTAGAATCCTCCTTTCACGGGGTTTCCTTTCAAATCTTCCAGCAAATAAGTAATAGGGCTGGGGCTTTTACCCGGAAGACTTTGAAAATTTCAGTGCTCCAGTTTGGAGTGTAGCCTTTCTCAAAAAGTGATTTCTTTTTGCTTATACGAACGGAATCTCCAATTTTGAGTTTAGGTCTTTTCGCCTTCTCAACACTTTTTTCCTCCTGGTTAAAGCGGAGCAGGATACCCTTTTCGCGCTTCTTGGTAAAGTCTTTTGGTTTCATACGGATCGTCCGATGAACGCTTCCGTTGTACTCTCTCATTAGCTCATCGAGAATGTCGATGCACTTATAATTTCCTTACAAGCTGAATCGCTTGCACTTTTTCGTTTTGAGTGTCCTGTTGAATCGCTCGCCGATTGAACGTTTAATGGTGCGGTAAACACTGTACTTACATATTAATTCCTCGCCGTCGCATGAGATCTTCGAAGATATGGTTGTAGAACTCTTTGCCTTGATCTACTTCCGGGTTTTTTTCGGTGAAGTAGCTTTCCTTACCCGCGTTCCATCGCGGCTGTGACATCTTTACCCGTCTTTGATTTTACAGGCTCAGCCCAAGCGTATTTCGAGAACGTATCAATTACTGTGAGTAGGTATTTGTAGCCTTTGTTGACTCGCGCGTAGGGAATCATCTCGACTAAATCAGCATGCCGTAGGTCATTTAATCCATGGATTCTGACTTTACGTCGAGGGTACTTGCGACGAGCAGGTTTGTGCAATTCATCAACCACGGCACGTTTCAAAGACGATGGAGGCATACTTTCTAATAACCGATCGTGTACTCTGTTCCACTTTTAGGTAGATTATTATCGAGGTATTTCACATCAACAGATGACTCTTGACTTTTTAATAAGCTCTCTTCCACCTAAAGTCTCAGTTCTCTGAGCCGCTCTTCAACCCACTTTAGGTTAACAGCGTCGGTGTCGTCTTTAGGTTCGCCCAAAGTTTTTGATTCGTTTGTTATCCGCGTCGTTGTTGTGATCTTCATCTATTGACATTCCACGAGCACTCACTATAGCAGTAATTGTCTCGCTCTCACCAGATGGTAATGAGCGTCCAAACTTGTCGACTGAACTCATTCTTCTGACGTTTAGACCTTGCGTTCACGCTATATAACCTCCTTCACGGAGCTCTTCTTCGATACTGAGGATTTCACGCTCCAGACCTGTGTTACCAGCCTTTTTTGATGCAATGAGCAACGATAAACGCTCTACTAACTCATTCGGATCATCCCAATAATATATGTTTTGCGTGACGTCAGAGGCACAAAGAGAGTCCCACCTTTTTTTTCTTGACTACTTTTGGTGGGAATAATTTTCGAATCACGTCCTTATACTTTTTGGAATTGCTGGAATTTATTGCTTTTTAGGAAAGTAGGCTCGTCTGTGCTCGTTTGTTTTCTCCAAAATTTCCTTCTATTGACTCAATTCTTGAGAGGTGTACCGAGCAGGTTTTTTCATGAAAAGCAGCTCCAATAATCCTGTTGTAACTTGTCCGAAAGGTTCGCCTCCGATGGATAAATTGTCATTTTCGTCAAACGATACCGGCTTGTCTCCGACCATCCATTCGGCCACTGTGCCGCCTCCGTGGCGGATCCCATATATGTGATCAAATTCGCTTTTCCTGTTTTTCCCTTTAGAGCTTTCTTTAATCAGGCGACGAAAGAAGGGACCAGCAAGTCCTCCAAACCTCTTATCTACGTATGCTTACACATTGTCTTCTAAACTAAAGTCACTCGCAGTATCGAAAGATTGGAAGGCCTCTCCTTCTTCATCGGAGACGTTTTCCATTTTGAATTCCTCCATCTCTTCACTTCTTTTTCACTTCGGCAAAAGGAGTATGTTCCCCTTTTTTTCATCCGCACTATCTCACGTAGGGGTTCGGCAATGGGTCTCAGCTGTTTTTCGAGAGCCTGCGAAGTTTCCGACTCGCCCTGTCGTAACGCATTGAATTTCATCCTGATGGCCTCGCGAGCACGCACGATATCGTCGTAATGTTCCATCTTACGCGAAGGTTGAGAGAGGACTGTATGCTGGAATGCTTCAGCTCCCCTTTTTATATACGTGTCGAACCCTCGGCGATACCGACCTTTATCTATGTCACTTTCTTTGTCAATGAATAGAAATCCGTACTTATCTTGCCAGCAAGCGGCACACATCTCCTTGAACTCATTGAAGGTCATATCTGTGGTCACGTGATCATCGTAGATGTTCTTCACTCTTCAGGTTAAGTTCATCCTGTTTAAATATCACTATAAGGTTGGCATTGTCTCGGATCAATTGCTTCGGTATCCTGCTGTAAGTCTGGCAGAGATAGAAGCTATCAACGAGACTGTGTCTACCCATGCTAAAATATTCGCGCATGACATCCTGTTTTTCACAAGCTACGTCATCGAAGATAAAAACAGAGTTTTGTAAGGCATGGGCCGGTTTGACAATCTCCGCGTTCTCGGAAAACACAAAATACCCGAGACCCTCGATTTGTTCGATGGTTTTACCCAACCACGTATTTAGGTTGGAAAGGTGTTTTCGAATAGAGATAAATGTTGTTGAATTTCAATCCGTTGGCGTCCTTGAGGAGACAAATCACTACATTTGTTTTGCCGCAGTTGGAAGGTCCACGTATGATACATCTGATGAGGTCCGGTAAGAGATCGCTATGCCGTCGTTTTGCCATGCCTTTCCCGTCTAGCGGAGGATCTGCGTTTTTGACTTTCAATCGCTTAGGTTGCTGCTCGAACTTCATCTTGATAAATGATACCGATCCTACAATGCACGTCCTATTTATAGGTCATCACATGAGCGTAAAGGTTCAGTTGTGATCAAGATGGCAAAGCAGAAGCTCGTGCGCAAGCGGAAATCTCAAGGTCGTAGGCAGAAACAAAAACTGACTGTCTGTGATCGCGGAGAAAGTTGCAACAAACAGGAGCGGGGTTTTGGACGGGAGTCGCGATTTTCTTCAAAAAATATTTACAAAAGAAACCGTGAGCCATATGCGAAGACTGAACAAGATTCGAAAAAAGACAAGTAATCGAGGTCGCACTCCTGATTTTGACCAACCTGAAAACTCTGGGAAAGAAATCGAAGCAGAGGAGGAGCATGAGGAGAGCTCAGAAGTATAAATACATGTGTAAGATTCTTGAAAAATCAGACCTGTGCAAGAGATGCCGGCGAAACGACGTCAAAAGCGTGATCGTCCTGTCAAAGGTAAAGGGATCGTTTAAAACTGATTGACTGGCTCCCCTTCGAAGCTCATCTACCAGGTGGATATCGCTTTTGGGGACCAAATTAGCCTCCAGGTTAGCCCGCGGTGATCCAGGAATCAACAAATTGGACGACGCTTGCAAGGAGCACGACATAGCCTACAGTGAATACTCGGATACGGAAAATTGCCATAAAGCGGACAAAGTTGTGGCCGAGAGAGCTTAGGAAAGGGTCAAAGCTAGAGACTCCTCTCTTGGTCTACGAGCAGCAGCCTACGCTGTGACCAGTGCGATGAAACTCAAGACCAAAATTGGCGCCGGATGCAAAAAAACAAAAAAGACCCAAACCCCGCGCTGGAAAATGTCACTGCAATGGGACCGCAGGACTGACTGGATCCGGACTCAAAAAAAAAAAAAGACAAAGACTCAGAAGAAGAAGAAGAAACTTCCGAGTCATTCCAATACCGTCAACGGGAAACGGATTAAAACCCATTCTCACCCGTGCTGGTCTTCCATCTCGGTCCATCAATCCGGCCATTCGAAAGATACAAAACCCCTATAGCGAGCGACTAAAAACCCACTCGCGTTGGCAAGGGACTCTTTTTACACCTCATCGATCGGGGTTTGGACTCTACCTGTCTCCTTTCCCAGGGACCGATCGTTCCAACTAATCGGAAAATTGCCAAGGAGACCGCTTTCTGACGAAGATTTGAGACAAGCGGCCCAAAAGCTAAAAATTCCAGACTGTTTCGGCGTGTTAGATCTTTTGTTTATGAAATGAAGTAATTTCCGGAGGACCAGATGATTTGATCATCAACCGAAGAGAGAACTAATAATTTTAACTATTTTTTTTAGAGGGCCGCAAGCACGCACGTTCAATTGCGGCCAAAGTATCGAGAGGAATGATCAAGAAAAACTAGATGACGTGACTGCAAGCGCGCGCGATCAATTGCAGTCAAAGTATCGAAAAAAGGAGAAATTATGTTCGAGAATCGATTATTTGAATGTATTTAAATGCAGAAATATTGTCTTTTATAATTTTAAATGAAGATCTTATCGAGAAGCAATTTACTAACACTATTTTTAAAGGAGAATTATTTTCTTTTAACGTTTAACTTGAGATTTATCGGGGAAACGATTTAATTGTACTATTTAGATGGAGAAATAGTTTATTTTACAATGTTTACTTAGATTCGATCGAAAAGCGATTTAATATTTAATTATTTTGACGTTTGATTATTTATTTTTTTAAACAATGATTAATTATTAGGGGACCATACCACAATAGAACTGTGGCGAACGAAAAGAAGTAAATTTTGTTTTAAAGATTGAGAGAAGAGAAAGCGGGGGAAAGAAATCGCACCGTGGATAGAGCCACGGGGATAGAAGAAATGTAGTAATATCACTTACTATTGAACGTTCTTAAGAAGAACAGTTCGTTCGCCGCTGAGCGTGTTGATGACAGCTTTAGTCCGTATGTAAAGTTTGAAGGACGGCCACTTTAAGAATTCACGTAAACAGAAAATTAAGAGCAACAGTCAACATTGGCGTGATCGTAAGAAATCAAGTGAAAAGGGTTCGAGAGAGAGACCGGCACAGAAGGAATGAAAATGCACCTCTGTGAACGGGAAATGGAAAGGCGGAAAAAGGAATAATTTTTAAGAAAAATGATTTATTAATTGAATGTGACTAATTGAGGAGAATATGTTGAACATGAATGAGAAAAAAAAAAGTAGAAAAAATTTAGATGAACAATGGTAATTTGAAGAAAAGGTGGCCCCTTTGAGATGCGTTGTTGTTTATGCTATCTAGCGGACGGAGCGGGAACCTTGCTCCGCCGCGACTCGTCGCGAGTTGGAAGGCGGACGAAGAGGTTGAAGAGGGCAAGCGGCTGCGGCTGGCGCTTGGCCTTGCACTGGCCAGAACACAGACTTTCTAGGAGTTTTTTCGCGCGAGTCTATTTCACGCCTGGGCCCACCTTGTCGCAATGAGTGCGCCATCATCAATCCGGACAATGATCGGGGACCCGGCACACATTGGGTCGCCTACAGTAAAAACGGTGATCGAACACTTTAGTACAATAGTTTCGGTGATATTGACCGACCTAGTGAATTGTTGCGTCACCTTCGCGGAAGTTCATCGGTGGAATACAAACGATGCGGAACAATCGTTTGATACGGACATTTGTGGACACTTGTGCCTGGCCTTCCTTATAAAAGCAACGCGTTACTGGAATAATTTGTCAAAATGAGTGAAACTATCTTGCTGACTGGACGTAGCAACGTGCTAGAGTGTGTCTTTTCACCATCTGTCTTGCTCGACTCACACAAGAGTCATTACATCGGATTGGTGGAATTTGTTGCCTACAATTCAATCCCGAATGTGAATCACACGAATCAGATCTTCCGGTACGCAAATCAGGATAGAACAGCAATGCAGATTCGAATCCCACGCGGAGCATACGAGATCGATGCTATCCAATTGTTTCTGAAGAACGAGTTGGGAGCCGATGCAATCGAACTGAGAGGTAATAAAAATACTCTAAAGTGCGAGCTCCGTTGCAAATACGCGGTGGATTTTCGAGGATCAGGTTCGATCGGACCCATGCTAGGATTTGAGCAGGGATTGTACGCACCAAATGTCTGGCACACGTCTCAACAACCAGTCAAAATAACCTCTGTCAATGTGATTTGCATAGAATGCAATTTGGCAACTGGGAGTTACGTAAACGGAGGAGTCGCCCACAAGATATTCGGTTTCAGTCCACTTGTTCCACCCGGATACAAGATGGCGCTGTCTCCGCGAAACATCATCTACAATCGTATAAATACGATCATGGTCGATCGTTTGCAGATCAGTATAGTGGATCAAGACGGCAGACCGGTCAATTTCGCAGGAGAACAAGTATCCGTCCGATTGCACATTAAATCAGTGAACGAATAAAATTCTTACAATATGGGTAAACTGAAGACTGTAAATAACGGATACTTTCACGGGAACCCCATCAGTCGTGAATTGACTTCCACAACTAAAAAACGTTTAACTCCCTACAACGTGGAACTGTTGCAACAGTTGGGATTCTCTGTGATTTACGGTCGAAATTAACCATGGATAATTCTGAGGAAATCAAGTACTACCAGTATCAAACTTACCAACCTTACATCGCTACCTTCAAAAATAACGATGGGATCCGCATACCAGTGAACAGTCAAGATCTCTACACCGTTCCAGGTGATTCGAATCTCTACATTGAAGGAAAGCTCAAGTTCAAATCTCGAGATGGTACGGATACTGCTATTAAAGACAAAGCCTCGTTGATCAACAATGCTTTCGCATTTCTTTTCGACCAAGTTCGCTACAAATTGAATGGCATAGAGATTGACAGATCCCGCCATGTTGGAGTCACTAGTACTGCCAAGACCTTACTTACCTGCACTAAAGATGAGGCATCTGCCCTCGAGATCGCTGGATGGGGCTCACCGATCATTAACGCAACGGATGGTTCGTTCCGCACTCTGATCCCATTGGGTGCATCGCTTGGATTTGCCAACGATTTCAAAGACTGTATTATCCGTTTGAAGGAAGAACTGGTACTGATTCGAGCCAGAACAGACAAAAACGCTTACATTATCGGCGACAAAATTGAAAAGGACGCAGTTTCGATCGAACTTATCAAGGTCAATTGGATTATGCCTCAAGTAAAATTCAATTTGGGTCCAGAAAAGAAGTTGTTGGATCGGGTCAAGAACAACGCCTCCTTTCAAATAGGTTTCCGCAGCTGTGAAACGCACGCGTATCCACAACTACCACCCAATGGTAAGGAGACATGGAAATTGATGACCACTAGCAACGTCGAAGCTCCAGCGTGGATAATCGTATTATTCCAGACAGGACGAATGGACGAGGAACTGAAAGACGCTGGGAAGTTTGACCATGTTCGTTTGCGTTCTATCAGGGTGCACTTGCATAGTGTTGCCTTACCTTACGAGAATTTGAACCAAGATTTTTGCAAGGATGATTTCTTGCAGTTTTATCAGAATTATCTGAACTTCATCACGGGATTTTCTAAAGGAGAGAAGTTGTGTGAACCCCCCTTGACGATGCGCAAGTTTAAGGAAGAAAAACCCCAAATTTTTTTACTGAAATACCTCTATGAAGACATCATCAAACCGGGCCCCCTTGACATTCAAATCGAGTTAGAAGCAGATGAGAATTTCCCCAAGAACACCTCAGCTTATGCTATTCTCATTCATGATGTCATGTTTTCTTATCAATCACTATCTGGTATTGTGAAAAGAATCAGATAAATTTTTTAAACTTTTTTTAATGTTCTAGAATTTTTGAATGTATTAATTACATCTTTATAATTGTCATACTTATTGGTTTACTTAATATAATTTGAAATTCATTTCTGAAACGTTCTCGGGTCTTTTTTATTTTTATTTTCCCACCATCATTAACATCATTTGATAGATGAATTTTTTAAATATGCATAGGCTCGTTATGTTCTTCCAGACTAGACAGTAGCTCTTTCGTGGAAGTTAATATTCTTTCTCGTTGGTTTACCGAAGAGACTGGTGGAACATTTTTGAGGAAAGACGAAAATAATGGGACGTTGTTACTACCAGTTGGTCTTTGCTGCTGGTTATTTTGAGCAGGTCTTTGAAGGTTTTGGTAGTTATTTTGATTGGGTCTTAGATTTTGATAATTTTGGTTCTGATTAGGTCTGTTTTGTTGTTGGTTGTTGTTAGCGTTACCATTGTACGGTGGGCGTTGTGCTACGGCGTAAGTTTGATTGTTATTACGTGGTATGAATTTCTGATTATTGTTGGACGTCTGGGGCCTGGCGTTATGGTTGAAGTTTTGTCTTTGCATGTTTTTATTATTATTGGGTTGTGCATTGTTTCGTCTAGTACTCTCATGTTGGAAGTCGTTGGTGAGTAAACTAAGGGCTTCATTCATGGATCTAGGGTCACGGGTCTTCATATAGTGATTGAGTGGTTCACGCAATCCGTTTAATAATGTTTGGAGGCCTACTTCGTTTAAGTATTCTTTTATTACTCGATTAGCATTTGCTGCGTCTGCGTGATGGGTATCTAAATACGAGTGTTGTAGATACAAATGGTTTTGAATACGCTGAAAGAAATCAAATGAGGATTCGTTCTGTATTTGTCTCATCTGTGTCATTTCAATGGTCAGAGTTGATGCTTTTCTTTTGTCACTATAAGTTTGCAACAGAGCTTCCTTTAGTTCTTGCCAGTTATCTATTCTACAATAGAAATCTGAATCTGGGCTTTACCAGTTATTTTTGATAATATGCTGGACATTAAAAAGTCATTTTGGAAATTATCTACATTTTGCCTATCATAGAATCGAGCTATTAGTTTCTCACAAATACCTATGAATCGGGGAAGGAGATGGACTTCTCCTGTAAACTCGGGGATCATTTTTAAATATTCATTTTTCAGTTCAGGGATTTGTCTGCCCCCAAGATTTCCTAAATTTCCTAAATTCAAGACTGGGTCCCTTAGAATGTTATTTCGAGGAGCTGCTTCTTCAGCCATCTTGTTTGATTATAGGGGACGGAGAAAACAACACTTGTAACTAGGGGGAGTACAAAAATAAGTAAAATTGAAAAATGAAGTTAATGGAAATAATAGAAACAATGAAGAAGAAAGTAAAATAAAGAATGGGAAAGTCAGAATATGATAGAAGTAACAAGGGTACTCACAGCAGATATAGTCGAAGGACTGGCTGCATTTTTGCACTTAACTGAAATAGAAGAAATATTCCGTGATGGAATTTCTTTTAGTCGTAAGGCAAGAGTCTCACGGTAGGAGCTCTTCTAGGTTGTTGGTAGATTGCCCTTAAATCGTTGAAGCGAACCAAAATCGTAAGCGCGATGTTTTCGATTTTGTTTGGACAATCCTACCGACTGCGCCAATTATAAAACCGGTTCACACGGAAGGGTTTTTAAAAAACAATTTATTTGTTACACAAAGAAATAATATAAATCAAAGGTTTTACAAGTAGTGAAAATTGGAAATGAACTACAGGGGTTAAAACTTCTCAGCGCGATGCCTAACAAAATTATGAACACTTGGGCAGTGGTGCTGAGTGATTTTATACAGAGAGATAAACAAAGATAAAGAATTCGGCAGAAGGACACATGAGTGATTAGAGTGGACTATGGAACATTCAAATTATGATAATTATTAGATAAGGAAATGGGCTAGATGCTAATTGGAATAATAATGAGTAATCAGAATAATAGGGAGTCAAAGTTTAGGAGATATGATATTAAGTACTACGTGACGTTAATCACATATGATAAGGTAGTGGAGGTCTGTTAGCTGTTTTTGGAAAAAAAATTATACTAGCAAAAATGTCGCCAATTGTATTAATTTACGAAAATACACTTTTTTAAGTACCTTTTTTGGAGATTTTTTCGAGAATACTTGAAAAATGTGTTTGAGCCTCCCCCCCCCAAAAAAAAACTCCCCAAAGGGCTATTGGGGGCTTTTGAAAATATCAAAAACGGAAAATTTGGGGTCAATTCCCTATCCGAATGTTTGTTTCAAATCATTCGGTTCAGTAGTTTTCGAGAATAATGCCATATCCGGGTGGTCTGGTACGCCCTGTTTACTTTCCCGAAGCACGTGCTAAGGCTCTACTGAATTTTCCTCTGCGAAGCCATCTGAATCAGCTCGTGCTTCGGCTCTACCGGAGCACAGTTTTTTCAGTGTATGCGGTAAGTGAAAGAATTTAAAAAGTTTTTTTTTTTTTTTTCTTCATGCAGTAAGTGTTTTTACCGCGGAATTATTTGACCTCAGAACCAATGCGCCAAACTGCAGGAGCGAAAGTACGTATAACAATCGGCCAACATACTCATTGGTGAAATAGTGCAGCGTGTCTTGCTCGTAAGTGCACATTATCCGTCGTCTAAGAAGAGGAACTGCATTAGAGTGAATTGAAGCGTGTTTACTTTTTATTTTCGATTAATATCTCCCTCCTTTCCCTCTTCCCCCTCTTTTTTGTTCTGTGGCTAATTAATGGAGCAGCGATTGAACCCCTTTTCCACGTAGTTGCCAATCAAATTGACAAGCCAATGAATGAAAGACGTTTGCTAACGCTTTGATTCATTGATAGGATTGTATTGGAAAACGCGTTTGGGCGTCTCTAGAATGGTCGGATAAGTAGCATGGTCGATCGAGATTCGCTGTTCTAAATTAAAGAACCGCCTGCAAGTCGTATCAGCATTCATCAGTTCCCGTGGAAGAATTGTTTCTTGGGTGTGCTGTATTGGAGCTCTTTCAAATATGTTGCTGTACTCAAAATGGACTGTCATCTCTGATGTAAAATACCTACTGCGAAAATAACAATGATAATACCATAAAAAAAAGTCTACACTCACTTCTCGCAAAGAAAAGATAATCTCCAAATTGTACGAATATGATTGTAGTATTTAGTTTTCAAACAGTGACTTTGAATGAAGGTTATTTATTACGTAGGGAAAGCTATCAATGGGAAGAATGCGTCTACAAAATGTGTTCTTGCCCAAAAGTTGCGTAAATTGTAAGTGTAAATGGATATTTTATAGAGAAAAATTGTCCTGTTAATTCAACCGGACGTCTGTGTAATACTTACTGAACCGGAATTTCTGTTGTTTCAACAGGAATATTATTGTTATTTCAACAGGAACTCCTGTTACTGGACTGGAATCCCTGTTGAAGTATTAGGAATTTCTGTTAATATAACAGGAATTTCTTGTTAAAATAACAGGAATGCTGGTTAAGCAAGTATTAACAAGTCGTCCGGTTAGGGCAACAAGAAATTTTTTCTCAGCAATAGGGTCATCCAGGTTAGATTTTACCTGGGTCAAACGCGCGAGAAGGAAAAAAACCGGTATTTTTCCGGTATTTTTCCTAATCAGAAGTTAAAATGGAGCCCCTGGACATATTTCCCGTCAAAATACGCAATATTTTGAACGTTTTGACGTCAAATGTCCATTCGAGAATATTTAAAAATGATACATCGCCAAACGGCAGACGCCCGACTTGTGAGCTGTACTAGATGTGAAGGCGACCAAAATAAATCCTCAGACTCGGTTTGATGATGAAACCTTTTGGATGCAAAAATTGTAATGAGTAATTACAATCTCAAGTATTGTGTTGACCGAAAGAAATTGCAACGAAAGAAAAAAAAAAAAACAAACAAAAAATCAATGCACGCATCATCATCGTAAAAGGGCGTAAAAGGGCCAGAAAATCCAATTAAACTTCCTGACTAGCCGAGAAACAATTAAGCGTCGGGTGAAAAGCATCATCTCATTTTATCTCCTGTTTCAGGAAATCCTTTACAGTTTACTTTTCACCCTCCAAAGGCACGGCCTCCTTAAGCCACTCGTAAAACCCGTGATGACGATGCGGCGAAATCAAAACTTAATTTTCCCCCTCAACGTCACTCGCGCTCGAGTCATGAGCGGGTACAGGAATTTCTCTCTCTCTCTCTCTCTCTCTCTCTCTCTCTCTCTCTCTCTTCTCTCTCTCCCTCTCCCACCCCTCCCCCTTTCACTCTCTCTCTCTCTCTCTCTCTCCCCCTCCCCCTCCCCCTTTCTCACTCTATCTCTCTCTCCCTCCCCCTCTCTCTCTCTCTCTCTCTCTCTCTCTCTCTCTCTCTCTCTCTCTCTCTCTCTCTCTCTCTCTCTCTCTCTCTCTCTCTTCATTTGAACGCGTGTGTTAGAAAAGGACGATAGATAAGGGCTTAAAGTCACGTGATGGCCCCTTTGCTATCATTTTCAAACTCATGTGTTCAAATGGAAGTCGAGAGAGAAAGCCAAATTCCTGTAACCTGGCTCGAGTTTATTTTTATACCAATGGAGTGTTCTCCCATTCGGAAAATGCGCTCTCCGCATTACGAGCTCGCTGAGCCGTTTTCCTCTAGAAAATGATCTATTGGGCGTGAAATTGTATTTTATGGGATACTCACTCATAGGAGCCTCAATAACGAGACAACACGAAAACAACTCATCGTGAACTGTTCAATGAGTTTCAGTCGGACCAAACAGAATCAAAAAGCTTTAAAGGATGAAGTGTACAATTTAAAAGGAATGTCCATAAATAGATTGCTGTTGAGTGTGGTTGCGTGGCACTATGACAGTCCGTGGTGATGGTGGTGGGGGGGGGGGGGGCAAAGGTCCTTACTCCTGAAGCTCCCCTCCCCTATTTTTTGGAAAAGGGCTCGGAAATAGGGGAGAGTCAAGAGTGGCATAGTATTTTTTAAAGCCCCTCCCTCTTTTTTGAACTCATAGATCGATGTGCTGCGATGTTTAAGACAAATGTTCTGTTCCCGTAACTAGACGCCTGTTTAATACCTAACTAACCGGAAGTTCTGGTAGCTGTAACTGGACGTCCGGTTACTATAACTGGAATTCTGATTACTGTAAGTACTTGATGTCCGGATACCTTAACAATAAGAATTCAGTGTAATAATTTCAGTTGAGAAAAGATTACATTGTCTGAAAAACCCCAAAACCTTCTGGGTTTAGGGGACGAAAAAACGGTCAAGTCAAGGAGCATCCCTTTTCTTCGGAGGATGGCTCCTTTTTCAGCCCTCCCCCCCCCCAAATTATGTTGATACAAAAAAGTAAAAAGAAATCGTTGCGGTAGTATTCATCTTCTATTCTTGCGATCAAGTCTCTTTTCTGACCCTTAGCTTTTGTTTGCTCTATCGCTTAAATACATAATATATGATATCGACAGTGATCAAGTCAGTTTAGATGCATGCTAGTTTTTTTTAAATAGTGATGCAGAATAAAACGGTCTAAATTAACTCTAAAACAGTCTCACCATCGATAAGCATATCCTATGACCTACCTGCATATGGTAACCATGTCCAATGCCCTGCATATTGCTAGTCATTGGCCAGTCAGGTATGTTGGCAAAACGCCTGAATTTTCTGCTCTATTTACTGCAATATTTGATGTACCAAAATTGGCCCAAGAGTCGAGGCGCCATCGAACTCAGTTGGGTTGCATATGATGAATTTTCAACAAAAATTAAAAACAAAAAAAGATTTGAGCCGGCATTTTTTTTTACGCCTCTTTACTTTACTTTTTTACAAGCATGCACTCGAAAAAGAAATCGACATGATAACTCACTTCAACTCACAATCAGTGGATTCTGGATTGTCAAATATTCCAACTCCGAGGTGCTCATTTTGCCTATACCTTCAGTTGAAGGCACTTGCTTTTGTCTTATCGATTTGTGGGTTAAGGGGAGTCGGATGTGCCTATCTAAACAATGTAAAACATGGTCTTGTTCATGTACCTTTTTCTCAAGATCTACTCAACCGATTTTCAAAAACTTTGGATCATTTGAAAGGTCTCGTCTTTCTACAAATAAAGTCGAGAGTGTTTTTGCAAATTTCAAAAATCCAAGTTCAGAAAATTGTATGAATTTTTTACCGAAAAATTACAAAAATTTTGACTACAAGAGGACACAGTAGGAAAAATTAAAGAAAATTTGAGAAACCCTCCCGTCTTCAGTGTAAGAAAACAAGACGATTCTGAAAAGCCCTAGATTTTGAAAATCGGTCTAGTAGATTCTGAGAAAAAGGTACAGAAGTGTCAAAAAATGACAAAAACCTAATTCTTGTAAAAAGAGGTTTATAAAAAGGTACGGGATGAATATTCCATTAAAACGCGTGTAATTGCAAAAAACGTTATGAATACGGAAATGGGCATAACATTGGGGCTAATCATCAAAATTTAAAAAACTTAGTCTCAAAATGAAGCTGAAACTACAAAGAAAAATTCTTCTTGAAAAACAAAAATTTGTCAAAATCGCCTAATTTTCACATCCGACTCCCCTTAAGATGACGAGGAAAGCAGTAGGTGCTTAATGTGTGCTGTTTTGTATGTGGTACTTGCAGCTGGAAGTGTAAGCTGTTTTTCAAGTTCCAGAACTCATCATAGGCGGAACTGGGAATTTTATCAAAGGTTGGGGGGGGGGAGCAAAAACCAATTACTTTTTTTTTATTATTATCATTTTTTTATTTTTTGCTTCTCATGCGTTGGATTCCGGATGACTCTGACCATCGGGCTCCTTGAAGACCCTTTTTCTCTCATAATTCAGTCAAATTTTGGGGAAAACACATTCAGAATTTATCGCCCTTTCGGCTTTGCCCCTTCAATTTCATTTTGAAAGCTGATATTTTGGGATGAGCCGCATCACATGGCCAAATGGCTGAACGTTTTTGTTTCCAACATTTGCTGGGGGGCTTGGTATACTTCTGGGGGAGCTTAGCCCCCTCCCCCTGCCCCCCCCCCTATTTCCGTCTATGGAACTGACATGATATACTGATCCTCTACTTGTTTAATTTGAGGAAATTTATGTTTTGATTTTGTAATGCTTATTTGTTAAAATAAAGAGTTCTGAATTAAAATGCAGTGATGTGACACTTTCAGAAAGGTTTTCTCTGCTTTTGTCCGGGAAATAATTGAATAAATATAGGGGTACCCGGACAAAATTACTAGAAAAGGTTTTATTACATCAAAAAACGCAGAAAAATCAGAAGAATCCGAATTTCCTAAGGTCGCCAAAAGTCGCCCACAAATTCTAAAATGGAACAAAATGGAACGAAACAAAAGGATCTCTTGTGTTTTTTTTCATAAGACACACGGAAAACGAGTAAAATCGATTTTCGCCGGGAGAACACAGCCCGATAGCACTGCTTTGTGCACTCAACTGACTCAACGATCGACTCGACGCAACGCGGCGCTGAAACAGCGCTATCGGGCTGTGCGCTCTCGGCGAAAAATCGATTTTACTCGTTTCCCGTGTGTCTTATGAAAAAAACACAAGAGATCAAAAATGTTTCTTTTCTTTCGTTTCATCAGATTCTTTTGTTACTTTACTCATTTTCTTACGGAACGCTAAAAAATTGTTCAATTTAAAATTTGAACCTCCCTCAACCCCCCCTTCTTGACCCTTTCTGGAATTTTCGACCCCGGAATCAGAAAGAACGCCTAAAGCTACCCTCAGAAACCAATTTTCATCCATTTTTACGTAGATTCCATCGCTAGAATCGAAGAAAAACCATTTTTTTTTTGTTTTTCAAACTTTGAGGGGCTGTATCTCCGAGGGGGGGGGACATTTTCGGACACGTGTTCATAGGGGAAAAAAGTCTTATGTTGGCCCCAAAAATACGTGGTAAAAGTATTTACTATGAATTTTGGGACACCCTGTATCGGGGTCCCCATTTGAAGTATTGGACTTAAGGAGGTGGTACCCCCCTGGGGGTGCCCCAGAGAGGGCCCCCAAATTAGTGATCCTTCTACAAGAATTTGGCGTTTTTGGAAGATATTCACGGGAGTAAACAAACATGTCGGCGGTTGCCGACATGTTTGTTATGATATGAAATTGAGATATATAATATGAAATAATTGAGATTAAGATATGAAATTGTTTTTCATTTACAGCCTGTAAATTACAGGTGAAAGTTTCAAGTAATTTTGACAAATGTTTCTGACCCCCCCCCCCCCCCCCCGAAATACGCCCCAAGGGGCCGTCGCGTCGGGGGCATTAAAAAACATAAAAAGTGAAAAAATTGGGGTAAATGCCCTTTGTGGCTTTTAAACTTATCAATCAGCCGTTCGCGAGAAAAATTACTGATATCAGCCGTTCGCGAGAAAAATTACTGATACGTATGCACTGGCTCGCTCTGTATACGCTAACGTAACTGACTATAACGCTCAAATATAAACAACTTTCTACTCTAACCATTTCGCAGGATACATAGAAAAAACGCAAACCTAACCAACGAAACCAATCACAAACAAGCACCCAAACCCAACAACAATAAAAAATCATAATTAACGTGATCCACCCCAACCATGAAAACAGCGCAGCGCCAAACTGCATGCTATTCCTATCGTCAACAATAGACGCCTACTAGTTTTTTTTTTTTTTTTGTTTTTTTTTTTTTATCCGTGAAAAAAAGAAGAAAAAGAAAAAAATCTATAAATGCTTCACTGTGAAGAAGCACTGCGCCAGCTTATCATCTCGTTTGGGAAACCCCCAAAATAGTATTCAAGTCTCAAACAGTTCTCTTTCAAGTTCAACCATAAAATTCATGTAAAGTCTTTTTTTAAGTAATTTTAGCATGCGATGTAAATGTCTATCACTATGCGGGTCGCATAAACGAAAACCGAGACAGGCTGACGGACGCCTAATATTTTTCCCTTACGTGCGGCGACTAAGTCAGTAAAAGACCTGCTATGCTCGTCTTCCGCCCTGTTCAATCAGTGCTCTCTGCGGTTCGCGCCTTCTCTCTCCGCATGCACCCCACCCATCACGCCTAAACCTTTCTGATTTTCATCCTCCACCCCTTCCCCTCATCCATCAAGCTTGAAAACCTTTCTGGTTCGAGTTCATTCATTTACTTCTCCTCTTCCCCTCACCTCTCTAGCCTACACCCTGCACCTTTCATCGACTTCATTCAACTATTTAATTTATTTGTCACCCTAATTTATATGAGTCAAGGAAACAAAAATAAGAGGAATTGGAATTTGACAAGAGTTTAAACTTCAGCGGAAAACTTGCCGAAAGTGTCAATAATACATCAAAATAGTCACACTGTGTGTGTACACATCCAATCATCCCCCCCCCCCATCCAATAATGCAAGATGAAAATGATTCGGGAGCCTTGCAGAAAATTATCTTTGAACATGTTTCTGATTTCAAATAGAGTTGTACAAAGTTATTTGAGATTGACGACCTAACAAGATGCTCTGAAGGTAAGTCTGCAACGCTCAAGAAAGGAGAAAGAACCTTTTGCCTGTTCTTCGATGAAAATAATGCAACTCTGAGCTGTTTTTAGTCTGACGTTTAGAAAACAAAATTGGATTTAAAAAATGGTCCGTCTCACTCACTCTCTCGTGGTTTCCCGTAAGAAAAAGGATCCGAATTTTCAACTGCAAATTCATGCATCTAAACAAACGGTTTACGCAGATTTTATTGCACCAACAGATTCCACGTACCCAGAGCGTCGCGTCACATGCAATCTAGCAACGCTATATTTCACCCATTTAATTCCATTCAAAATATCAATTCAAGGTTAGATCGATCCTAGAGATCGATATTTTTCATGCTTTTAAATGAACAAAATTAGACGTTGCCAGATTGCACCCGATGCCACTACACGTACCTGAGAGTAAGTAAACGCTTCAACAAAATGTTCGAAATATCGCGCATTGTTAATTTACTATTACAGTTTTTTTATCGAAGGAAATCCTATGTTTTGTCCTTGATGTTTCACTCACTGTTTCTTATGGCCGCTGAGAAATGGGAGCATTGATAACATGACATGTGCGTGTTATATCTTGGGAAAGTTTCGACACGAGGAGAGGTTAGGATGATTGGGTGTTTCTGAATATCATGGTGGTGATATGCGCATGAAATACAAGGCAAAAATTCGTTCTTCGTTCGATATAATTGTGATTGGAAAATTACTTGTGAACTTTCAAGACGTAAGTTGAAGTGAAAAGATACTTCGAGGTACCTACGTAAAATTAAATGCTGCAATAAAATTTGAGAAAACTGGTCGTTCATTAGTACCTACGAATTTGCATTCGAAAATGTACATCCAATTTCTAATGTGTAGCTTCACGAGCGTGAGCGAGAAAGAACATTTGTTTTGATCCAATTTTGATCGTGACGTCATCATCAACCGGGCTATTTTTAAGATTTTTGTTTAAAAATCGCAAACTTGTTAAAAAGGATCCGTATACAGGCTGTATCGGAAGTACCTTCAGCCCCCATTTTAACTTTGGAACCGATATTCGCCTTTACCCAACTTTTCTGTCAAATATCTGGGTAGGATTACGAAATCCGGCAATAAAACTGTGGCTTCTTTTCCTTTTTGACATTCCCGAATCGAAAAAATATCTCTCCGGAAAATAAACAATCATAACTGCATCTAATCCTGTCAGCGAACCTCAGGCAAACCTTGGGCATTGCATTGAAGGTTGCTGTTGCTGACCGCATTTATTCTCTGAGATCGGGCGTCGATATTCAAAGAGGGGTGCTGCCAATGTGACTGACAAAAAGGCATGAAGGTGAGGGGGAGGGGAGAAGAACGGAAAGGA